>JAQLOL010000014.1:16324380-16366600 GCA_029783665.1 Naso thynnoides | reverse complement strand
GGAATGCTATCAACTTCTGTTGATGCCCGCCTCTTTAGGAAAGTTTAACAAAATTAACTATCCTTCATTCACGCACAAAAAAAAACTCTTCATTGGAGCCATCTCGAACACAGCGCTGATGATGTAATCCAGCAGGGAGCAGAGCGGGGGGAGGGGGGAGGCACAGCGCTGTGTGCACAGAGCTGGCACAAGGAAGTCCAGAACACATTGATATCAGTGTAACAGTGTTAAAAACAAACTCTTGGAACACATCATGCAGAGAAAACCGAAACAGCCTGCAGGGCTCACCTCCAAATGCATGTGCGTCATTATGTGACACATTGGCAACATTTAACAGGAGCACCTGACTTTGTCACAGCATTCATAGGTCAGAAAAGCACAATATTTTTCATTCAAACTAGCATAAACAGTAAAATTCTGCCTTTACATTGATGCATTAGTAATAATGATAATGTAATCGGAAGATATCAGATACAGTGGCCATTTCTTCAAAATGAGTATTTTTGCTTTGACATTTTAAATAAACTTTGCTAGTAATATTAATTCTGTACCTTTACTTAAGTATTAGTTTGTTTGCCAGACTTAACTTGTAATAAAGTGCATTTCTGTACTGTACTTTAACTAGTGTAAAGGATCTGAATACTTCTTTCACCACTGATTGAAGTATTTACATTATATTTTTTTTTTAAAAAAAGAAAAACAAAACAATGGCTCCTTTCAGTTTTGTATTTCATCGTTGACTCACATAAATGATCGTCTAGCCACCCCCGTCTCTTTTACTCTCCCATCTTTTTAGTCACATTAAGTGTTAACAAATGCATGAAGCATAAAAAGCATGAAACCTCAAATTCAGCGAGTCTCTCTGTTTTCTGGAATGGAAATTGTTTTATGGGCAAAATAAAAAATGAGTGGAACCCATAGAAATAGAAATGAGGTTTGGGACACGACTGCAGCTTTTACGATCTTCACTGCAAAGTTCCAAGGGAACGGTCGCTCTGCAGAGTCAATAAGCCATGCATACAGGACATTAGGCACTGAATCCTAATATGTAAATACAAAGGGTGGCTTCAGGCACGCAGGCAGAAATGTAGAATCACTGATTTATATAACAGTTTTTAAACTATTCACATTAAAGTTTGATAAAACTTAAATGTATCCCAACCAAACTGGTACCACAGCAGTTCACCCCTTGTGTCATCCACGCAGTACAGTTTATAAACTTGCTTTTTTTCCGCCCCTCCTTGTCCCGTTTGCTTCCAGATTGTAGCTCTGGGCTGGTTTTTCGGGGAGAAGGCCTACCTGAGGAGCAGCTGGAACGTTCTGGATGGGATGTTGGTGATGATTTCTGTTATTGACATCCTGGTGTCGCTCATCTCCAATTCGGGTACCAAGATTCTGGGCATGCTCAGAGTGCTGAGGCTGCTGAGGACCCTCAGGCCGCTACGGTAAGCAGCTCTCCTAAGGATGCTGAACTTTTTACACCAGAAGAAGACACAATCTACCCTAAAATAACTGTTTAGAGTCAGGAAATAAAGTCTTACATTTGTTACAGTATGATTTCACACAAATCAAAGCTTAAATGCAATTTATGGGCAATGTTAAATAACCAATATTGAGTGATAGACGATGAAAGCGCCTCATGTGGATGTTTTGTTTTAAGACTGAGGTGGAAACAAACAGCTGTCTCTCGCCTCTGACATGTACCACCTTTTGGAGCTTTTAGGAGACGTGTTTGTGTTTCTCTGTGTGTGTTTGCATTTTTTTTAGCGCGCACTCATGCGTGTGTTTGTCTGCGTGTACACAAGTTTTGTTTTGTTTTGTTTATTTGAGCGGAAACCAGGCGGAAATCACCAATTTGGAGATCTGGAATATTTATGCTTACATCTCCAAAGACAGAATGTATCTGTGTGTGTGTTTGTGTGTGTGTGTGAGAGAGAGAGAGAGAGAGAGAGAGAGAGAGAGAGAAAAGGAGGACGTGTGTCGTTGTGTAATATCGGACAGGTTCGTAATGTGTGTGTTTTGTGTGTGTACCATTTGCATGTGTGTGGCCTCATGCTTGACTTGGCTCCCAGCCAAATGCTCGGTGTCTCATCTCGTGAAGCGGAGCTCTCGTGGCTTTGCCCTCTCTTGAATATTTATCACAGTTCTCAGGAAGAGCACGAACATCAAATATTAATTTTCATTCTGCCAAATTTACCCACTAAACACCGCCGATCTCGTCTGTCTCCTTTTTTTAGCTTTCACCTTTGACATGAAAGTGAAATCTCATGCCAGACTTCTTCGCACTCCCTGGCTTGAAAGCATTACTCTCCGCTTTTGAGTTCAAAGTACACTTGTTTATGAAAACTGGGTAGTAAATTTGTGTGGGCTTGATATTACTATGTATTTGCAGTAAATATTGTACATGTACTATCAGCTGGGTCAGTTCAGAGCAGATCGGTGGCCCTTTAGGGAAATAACAAAGACGCTGTGTTTCTTTGTGCAGTGTCAACCTGTGCCCAAGCATACAGAGACTGAGACTGATAACAAACAGTCACCAATGATGATTTAGCAGAGTGCTTTTTTTTCACACATTTGTCGACATATTTTGATATAGTTTTCTAAAGATGCTATATGGAACATTTTAGCATCAGCTTCAATACAAATCCTATATGGAGGTTAATTCTGTGTACTGTATAAACAAGGATGGTGTATAATGGGAGCATGATTAATGCTAACTGAGTCAAACTGTTCCAAAACCAGGATATAAACTTTCTGCTGTGAGGAAAACTATCAAGTCCGTTAAGACTTGTACATGAAATGATTTTAAGGCTGATTTAAAGCTGGGGTAGGCAGCATTTTGAAATCAAGCTAGCTATACATGAGACTCCTTGGGAAGCAATTCCACTGCACCCTCTCCTCCCTGTTTTTGCTCCAGCTCGCATTTTATTTTTTTTTGTTGTCGCTTTCTTTTTTAAGTCCAGTTCGCACTAAAGAGTCACAATAAGACAAAGCAGTTGCAGGGAAAGTTGCAGCAGAGTAAACTGGTCCGTCTCAGCTGGACTCAAACCAGCGGACGGTGTCGCCTGCAGACACTGGTGTCGGCAGAGGCAAGTTTTAGAGAATAATGTTCGTCACTTGTTTCAGCAGTCAATCAGCTTGTACGAAGACAAGCTGACTGAACTTAGGGTTATATCACCGCCTGTCAGTTTGTCATGCTCATGGCAGCGCCTTAGCTTTGTTTTTCCATTTTCATTTTACAACGATTTCAGCAAGGATTTTGCTACGGCACCACAAACTGAGAGGCAAAGGTAAGACATGATAGCAACATGGACTCAGAGCTTTCAAGTTAAACCGGGGTAGAAGTAGCCTGGTCAACCGGACCCATAGTTCACTTTGCATATAAATTCGCTTTGTGAAAAGGGTTTGGCCTAGCTCCACTGGGGATTCTCTGCAGAATTTGAAGCCTAGTAGGCGTGGTATCAGGTGAAGTGTAAAACTATTGGAGCAGCCTTAAACCAATCGGCATTAACGTGACTGTATGACGTATGCTGTGAAATCAGTGAAAGCCGGTGAAACAGACAGACAAGTGGGAAGGTTAACATTCGATCTAATCTATAATCACATAAATGCTGTTATACTGTGTTATGATTGAGATTCTGACCCGCCATGCATCATGGAAAGAGATAGTTAAACGTTTACTGTTCGGAACAAAACTACATTATCACCCAGCAGATGTAGCTACAGGCTCACCGCTAACACCGGAGGTCCCGTTCTCTCACTCCCCTGAGACAGCTGCTCTAACATCGGTAGCCTGCGGGCTACAGACAAGACAAGTGGCAGCTAAAGTTAGTTTCCCACAATTTATAAAATAATCACGTAGATATTGTTATGTTGTGTTGTGATATTGGCTATTTTCACCAGTTTTAGTGCTTTTCACAGTGTTTTTTAACCCGTTGTGTTGTACCCGAGGCTGCGTGAGTCTCATGTCTACAACACACAGATCGGAAGCAAGACTTCAACTAAAGGCGCCTGTTCTTCCCTATGTGCAGTAATCACAAACAAGCAGTACATTTCATGTCCCCAAGGTTGTTGTCCATCTGGTCGGAATCTTGTATTTAATTATCTGTAGTTTTAACTAACGAGGGGTTTTTGGAAGCCCGGTAAACCAAAGCCGTAGACCTCCGCCATGATTGAACTACTGTGAACAAGCGTTTGACTTCTACATCATCGAACTCAACCACTCCCGATAATCACTGATTGGTCCGGTCAAAATGTATCTGTGCAATTCTAAAGATGGACCTCATTACCAGATGGATTCTCAGTGAAAACTGAGCTGAGAGGAAGGAGGGCGGAGCCAGGCTAGCTTAGAAGAGGGTCTATTTATACTATTTATATGTAACACAACATTCTTCAACATACTTTAAAGTTTAGTTTGGTTCCTAGTGTGAGTGTGGTGCCTAATTACTTAAAATGTAATAGCATGCTGATCACTTACAACTGAGATGTAAATGTGACATTAGGGAGCGCACTTGCCATCAAACAAGAGCCTTTCTAATTAGATCTGGTTCAGCTGTGACAAACAGAGCACTTGCGGAGAATACCTGATTCCTACACTGAATCTTGTGAGTCTAACTCACTCTGCTGTTTGCTCTTCCTTATTTAATCCCCACAGGGCAGCAAGGCTGGGGCTGTATTAATGTCGAGTAAGGAAGGTTTTAAAGTCAGATTAGAAAATATGTAGCAATTACAGAAGGAAATTGGACAAATTTTAAGTTTTGGGAAAATATTTCTTTGGGGCAAAGGGCAACAATCTCTCTTAGTGTAAGCGTCTTCAGTTTGAGAAAAACGCAAACTGGCAGAGAGAGAATGGGATTCAAACGACTGTATGAAGAAAGACAGAAAGTGAGTAATGGGAGGAAGAACAGGAGAGGAAGGAAAAAGAGGGAAAAGAAGAAAGATAGGGCTGAGCTTGGTAGCTTGGCCTTTTCCTCAGCTGGGGCTACAGAGGAGTCACAAGAAAGCGATACTGCAAAATCATATTTCAAGATAGTTATTAACTTTCAATCCATAAGGAAGAGCACAGCATTAAAGGCTACAGCTTATTAAGCTATTAGTGCACTGCTGTGGGTGTACTGCATGACTTGGTTATGGTGGACTGAAGGTATTTAAACCCTGTTAGAGATTTTTCAGTCTGGTCAGCACAGAGTGGAATTACAGCTCCGGCTCCATTAACTCTCTGTTTAAGTAGCAAATAAACATAATTTTAGAGACCAAAACATTCGTGCAGATATGTTTTACTTTAATAAAACTTAACAACACAAACCCAATCTATTTACTGAAAGGGTTAAATTTGTTTGTCAACTACCTGCTTTGACCAAATGTTCAGAGTGCTGACTTCCAGACTTGTGTTTTATAGACGCCATAAAAACTGCCTCTGAAACAAAAGACCTTTTGAATCCTAGCTCATTTTTCATTTCATTTTTCAGTTATTTTCAGTTTGAAACTGTATAAACTTAATGAACTATACCAAGCAAGCCAAAGAAGTTTAAAGTCTTAAACACTTCTGATGATTTGAGGGCAATTATCTGCTACTGAGGACACTTACATTTCTGCTGCAGCAACAGTCTGGAGATCTAAGCACAACAAGGGCTAACGCCAGATAAGTTACCAGAACCTCTGGTGTTGTTTTGAATTCTTTTTGCCTGTCGAGATCCGTTTCCCTCGTAGACCCGCCTGATCACAATGGGGAAACAGAATTTGACACAAAGCTGATTGTGTAAACTGGCGATATGAAAAGCCTGTGAGAGCGGTGACTAAGCTAACGCTAACGCTAGCGCAAGTCGACAAATTTCTCAATAGCCACTAACAAACTCTGATTAAAAACTCCACAGTGCACAAAAGCAAGTCAAACATGACGACTATGGAGGTGAATTTGAATGTTCATAGGATAATTTAAGAAGTTACAATAAAGATACACTTAGCTGCAACAGGAAGTAAACAAATTCAGCAGTTCCCATGGTGCGTCATTGCAAAGTTACATCACCAACTACCGGCCTGGCATGCATACTACAGCGCTTTTGGTTGTTCATGCGAATGCAGATATTTCTTTTATATTTTTAAAGCAAAGGAAAGATTTTTCTGTTTTCAGTAGGGCTGCTCTCGTCTAATCTGGCTGAATTTTCTGCTCTCTTGTCTAATTAGTAGATGACTGTAGTAACAGCTGTCCAAACCAAGAGCAAGCTGTAGAGCTGCTTGCAGCTAAAAAGCTACATGAATTCACCCCATTAAGATCCAGCCGTGATTCTTCTGAGGTAAAAAGGTTAAGAGGCTGCATCTGCCCAATGCAAGTGGGGGCCACACCCAGCCAGTGTGATTTGATTGGTTAACAACTTTAACATTTCCACAAAAACTTTGACATTTCTCACCTGACCAGCATAATGCAATGTGATTGGTAAAAAAAGACTTCAGTATTTTGCATCTGATCTGCCCAATGCGATGTGATTGGTTAAAAACACACAGAGATACACGGAAAGTGTAATCCTTGAGTCTCGCCAACCCACCTCTGGACCTCCGGTGCTCAAGAAGGTGAGACAATAAGGACGCATGGAGTTGCGATTGGTCAAAGCCTTGCATCCCTGGTTGCTCCCTTGTGTCATATCATCGCTTAAAAATTAAGCTAGCTTAATTTAAGAAAAAACAACTGCAGCTTCTTCCCATTTTGGTCTTTAATTCCCTCCAAAATAGCATGTCAGACTCTGACAGGTGAATGTTCTGTCCTTGTGAACTTGCCTTGAAGTTGGAAAGTGTCTCTTTGGCACTCTTGGTGGTGAGAAACACAGTTGGTCTTCCAAGCAGCCACCGCTGTGTGCCAGCACTGACGCAAATGCCTCTGATGCAGTACCAGAAATAACTGCTTTATGGCGGCACTAAAAATCCACACCCTAAATATTTAGCTTCCTTTCACTTCTTTTCATGGGGGTCTTGATGGTGATTATAAATAACTGCTTCACAAGATAAGGAACAGCCTCTGCCTCTCTCTCTTACACACTCCTGTTTGCCAACTTTTTGACTTGATAAAATGATGGCAACTGAAAAACTGGCTTCAAAAGCTGTGTCCTCTAAGACTTTAAGATATTACCATAGTGGCATGATAACAAGATATGCTAAATAACTGCTTCAAGGTATAACTCACCTGAAATGAAAATCTAGTCATTATCTGCTCACCCTCATGCTGATGGAAGGTGGGGTGAAGTTTTTTACTCCACAAAGCACTGCTGAAGTTTCACAGAAAAAAAAAGATGTTGCAGTCGTCTACCCAAACTGTTGTAAATGGTTATCCGTTTTCAAACATAAAAAATACACAATAAAACCATGAAAAGCCTCCATACTGCTCATATGAAGTAATGCAAGTATCATATAGCATGTTTTTAGCCTTACTGTAGCTGCCACTGTAAGATGGAAGCTGCGTAACCCAACCTTCAATTGTCATGAGGGTGAATAAATATGACATTTTAATTTTAAGTAACTACCCGTTCAACAGTAAACAGAACAGTAAACAAAACAGGAAGTCAGTAATTTTTTTTCATCATTAGTGGAATTCATTACAAAGTGCTTGAGTAGTTTAAATGTGGCTGAGTCAGGCTCACTTCTTTTTAAACGTAAGCATGACTTCGCAATAGCAGCGACCAACAGCTAAAAATGTTACAGTCGACAAACGGTTGATGAGTTATGGAAGGGGGCGGGACTAAAGTGAAGGGGTGGTGCAAGATTTGACCAATGAAAGTGTGTGTGTTTGTGTTTGTTTTTTTTTTACATATGTAATGGAATTTCACTCACAGGGGTCCGATTGTCTCTGTGGGGACAAAATTTTGTTCCCAGCAACTTAAGGTTTAAATTGAGGTTAGGGTGAATTTTTAGGTTAGGGTGTACAAATGAACAGAAGTCAGTGTAAATGCCTCACAAAGATAGCTGTACAAACATGTATGTGTGTGTTTTGACAAAATTTGGACATGTTACATTAACCTGTTAAAAAGCTATGAGCCTTTTTGTTACAGGCCACTCCCACTCCCACGCCCCCTTTTTGCCAGTTGACCTGAATAGTTAGTCAGCTGTCCTTTTGACTTTCCACTAAATGTTGTGCAAGTCTGTGATCAATTTGGAAGTTAGGCGCCTTTTTGCCATAGGCCACTCCCATTGCTATGCCCCTTTTTAGCCAGTTAGCATGAACACAAACAAGCGCACACACACACACTTGACATACAACAACTGTCACCACCATAAAGTGGGGAATTTCTGTGAACCAACCAACCATCTGACAGACAGAGTGACCAATTGAGTTGCTGGCTGCAGCTAAAACAACAAGTTAAACTCAAATTCTCCTAGAAAAACATAAACCAAATGCATCGCTTTCTCTCGGAAAAAAGCCCATTTCTTATAAGTGTCCCTAAAAAATGTAGAATTAAGTCTAATTTTAAAAATACAAAAGCTTCACGGTAAAGCTGGAGTGACCATAAGATTATTCTTGCCAGTTCGGGATTTCTGAAGAGTAAAACATCAGAACAATAAAGTTAAAAACTGTTGTCATCCTAAACTCCCTGCATGTGGCAAACCTGCCAAAAAGCAGGCACAGCTTCATCCATAATGCCTTTGTGTGAATTTCAGTATCATCCTGTTGTCGCTGCAGTTCGATTGTGGCAGACTCTCACTCGCTGACTGTTTGAATTAAATATGAGATCGGTTGTGTTTCCCCCTCTGGCAGTGCAGTGCATGAGGGCGCTGACACAGGCATCTTCATCATCATCATATTCCTGAGCTGCCTACATGTGTTTGTGTGTGCAGCAAGCAGGTGATTTTTTTTCCCTGCATGTGCCCGTTTTTCGTTAGAAATATTAATGACTAACATTACACTGCACAAGAGAGGAGGGGCCACGGGGGTGCACAAGCACGCATCTGTGCATGTGACAGAATGATAAATCTGCTTTGTTTAACAGGGCACAAACACACACCTCTGCAGTCATTCATCAAGCCCACAACCTGAGCTGAGGGCTCGCCTCAGGGAGAATCCAGAAGTTAGTACCCTGTGTCACCAAATGGCACTTTTATGTCGGCAAACACCACCTACACCTTGTCGCCTATTCAACTGCAACCTAGAAACCGCGACCCAGCCCATCCCCTCTGTGCTGGATCCATTAATTGTACCTGTCACACAGCAGACAGGTCTAAGCAGCTTTGTGGTGTTTGTGAGGTCATGACTGGCCGACAGGTTTGTTTATTGATAAACCCCTCCTGTGGTTGACCCCTGTCGGCTCAGCCTTTGAGCTCATCCGTCACTTGATGATGATGTAATTATCCCGAGGCTTTTGTTGGGTAGTCAATGAGCTTTCTTACTATAGCTGTGTTTGAAACCATTCCCTGTCACAGAAATGGTACACTATATAGTGTGTTCGCCATTTTGTAGTGTGCGAATTCTTACTATATAGTGCACTATGTAATACCCACAATGCACAGCAAATTTGAGTGTAGATAGTCGACAATGTAACCTACATATTTTTGGGGGGTTTGTTAATGTTAGCTAGCGTAAGCTAATAGAAATCGTCCCGTGAACGCCTGAAGTGAGTTTGCCTTTGCCTCCATCTGTGCTAAGAAGCAAAAGCTGTACCTACAGCAGCAAAACATTCAGAAGTATTATACTCCAACAGCTTTAGCCAAAAATAGCAAAATTTGCCATTAGCTTGTGAGCAAAATAGCATTAGCTCCTAAGTTTGTGAACTAAATTGATCATTGGCTATTATAGGTTGTAATCCGGACATTGGACCATAATTGACAAAACCAAACTTTCCACATTGTTTTTGATTTAACACCGAAAAAATTAACATGCAACATCAACAAAACCTCCATACATTTCAATGCTGAGCGCTAGGTTTGTTTACGTGATGCTTCGTGCGCCCGCTTGCATCACACGAATATTCGGCGCATCTGCTGACGTGGTGATTAGAAAATGTCAGTGCAGTGTCCGAAATCTTGTTCAGTCGTTCCCTATAGAGTTCGCTATATGATAAAACTATATACAGGGAAAAATGAGTGAGTGAACGAGTGAGCAGTTTCAACCACAGCTTATGTGTCTACATGTTTTGACCCTCACATCTTGTGGGTGACAGTGCTGACGGTAGCCAGTCAGCTCAGTGTCTAGTTACCATTCTTTAGTGTGCCACCTGATTGCCTCGGCCTACAGTTTACATTAGGATTTCCCTCACTTGCCGACAGGTACAAGACCAGCGAGTGGATAAGTTTGACAGCTGAAGGGGAAGGACAGCTGTAGGTTGAAAACGAAGAGCGCAGGAAGAGAATTTGTTAAGTTTGGACTTAAAAGGGAGAAAAAAGCAGCTGCCTCATTTTTTATTCCCTCTGTATCCCTGCAGCTCGCCCGCCCTCCTCTCCTCCCTCTATCCCAAATTTCTGTCCTCCTTAATCAAACCCAGAATCAGCACTGTGGGAACACGCCTGCCACTTATTGCCCGACCTGTTGTTCTCTTTCCTAAGTGTGAGGGATATGCTGTTGGAGGCGAGAGATGGGTGGTGCATGTTTGCAGGTGTTGTGCATCATGGCAGACTCCTTCCCGCTCCTTTGTGTAGCACACGAACAAGGGCACGCTGTGAATGCTGTGAAATTATGCAGAGAGGTAAATTAGAAGAAGCAAGCGCTAACTCTTCTCCCAGCGCTCCCTCCATCGAGCTCCTCCTCATCTTTTCTTTGTGTCATATGCAAATAAACTTTAAAGAGAGGAGCCCACCGCATGGTGTGTCCTTCATGTGGTGCATCATCAGAGTGTATTGAGTCAATAAGAAACCCATCTCTCCTCCGTTCCCCTTCTTAATCAGCCTTTTCACTTCAGCATATTTGTCAGAGTGGAGCTCAAACGGATGAGCACGATGTAAAGAGGGAGAGAGGTTGGCATGAGGTTTTCATATGCAAAGCAGCATGTGTGGAAATGTCTTTTTGTGCAGGTAATGTGGGATCAGTGGGACTGAGCTGGAGAGCGGCTGTAAACGTCTTTCTGTCCTTAATGGAATCTGCAAACTCACTGACTCCCTAAGTTGTTTTAGGGAGACACACGCACATGGAGGATGAACAGTTGGTCAGATCAGCCAGACTTTTCAGCAAGCATCTTTAGCTGATCCTTGCAGTGTGTCTTAAGTCTTCTTCACCGTAAAGTGGTACGCCATTATTGCTTAAATAGGAGGGTAACCTCTTCTTCAGACAAAAACACTGAAACTGTACTTAGATTCCTTCCCGGCTGAGGAATTCAATGCAAATATGTTCTCATACCAGCACAACTTCATCAGTCGTAAAGGGAGACACATGCAGATGCAGCTGTTGAACAATAGTACCCCCTGTAGCTCAGCAGCGGTACTGCACCCCAGCCTGGTCTTCAGTAGAACATCAAGAGAGGCAGTGAGGTGTGAAGTGATGAGGTGCAGCTATCGGCTCGTTATTCTCTTATCAGGGCTATTGATCAGCAGCCTTGGTCGGCCGTGGCCTTTTATCATCTCATGTCTTCTCTTAATGTGCTATTGACTCTCCCTTCACTCAACAGAAACCATGCAGACAAAGACTAACAGAGGCAGAGCGGATTATCAGCTCGACAGCCAGTCTGCCTGTGTAGCTTTGTTTTTCTGTTTAAAGCCTTTGAAAGTATCATGTTATCTATCACATAATCAAGGTTGGGAAGGTTACTTTGAAAATGTAATATGTTACAGATTAGTTATCCTATTTTAAATGTAATAAGTAATGTAACTATCTCAATTCCTTTAATGAAATTTATTACGTTTGATTACTTTTTGATTACTTTTCTAAATTTCTTACAAATGTTTGCAGGCAGGACGTAGGCATGGCCTTCCCTACTTTATTTCACATGACTGCTTGCAGTTACTGTAGGCCTACAGGCTTCATAAATGTGGATGTTACCTCAAGTTTGAAATGGAAAGTTTTGACGTCAGTAGCACTCGAACAGCTGATAAACACATTTTGCATTATACTGTTGGGTTCGAGCCCTTTTTCTGACTTTTTCTGACAAAAATGTTTTTTATATTTCCGGCACTGGAATGCGCTTTTATCCGTAGACATGATGGCAGCTCTCAGACAGTTTGTTTAGCTTTGAGTGCCAATTTATTTCGATTTCATAGGCAAATGTGTGGCGTTGCAAATCCAACCAGAGGACCAACCAAAAGCTTCAGAACAGCATCAAATTTTATAAATGGCCTTGACTGGAAATGGCAAAAGAAGACATTGTGCACATCAAAACATGCAAAGCAAAAGAACGAATATTGTTCAGCATATAAGGTTTTGACTGAAATTATTCAGATGTAACTCCATTTGTAGTCATTAACATTTTCATAAGTAACTGTAATTTAGTTACTCATTTTTCTCAGTTACTATAACTGATTACAGTCATGATCATTTTGTGATTAAATCACATGATCCTGCGACATGTAACTAGTTACTCCCCAACACTGCCCATAATGTTGGTGTATGTGTGTTTAGGTGTAAGGGGTGCTGTTGCATCTGTGTGCTCATGCATCTGCATGTGTTTTCTTTGTGCAGATGAGTGTGTGTGTGTGCACAGGCGGGTTATATTGTAGGATGTTTGTGTCTGTGTTTCACCCCGGTGGAGAAGCTCAGCTGCAGTGCAGTGCGGTGCCGAGCGCCATGCTGGCACTAATTAAACATCCTAATCACTCCATTGGCTTAATTAGATGTGTCTGTTTTCTGCACTGCAGAAATGAAAGGGAGCAGAAAGAGGTGTAAAAAAGAGAAAAAGATGTTTCTTTAAGGACGAGCAGGAGTGAATGAAAGAGGGGTTAATTTGTCTTTAAACCAACAAGTGTTAAACAAGCAGGCTAACATTTGACAGACAAACCATCATCTAACGTTTCAAAGCTGTTCAGTAATCACATAAATGCTGTTTTATTGTGTTGTGGTTGAGGTTCTGACCTGCTGTGCATTGTCGAAAGAGACAATCTGACATTTTTCACTTGAAATAAAATCACATTATCACAGAGTAGCTAAAGCCACAGGCCGCAGCTAACCGCTAAAAGAGCTAACAGCGGCAGGTCCGGACTCTGTTCTACCTGGAGACAGCACCGGTAGCCTACAGACAGACGAGTGGTGGCTGACATTTTCCACAAGTTGTAATATAATCACATAAATATTATTATATTGTGTTGTGATATTGGTTTTCATCAGTTTTAGTGCTTTTGTATGGTGTTTTTTAATGTGTTTCATTGTATAAACCCAAGGCCATGTGAGTCTCATGTCTGCACTGCACAGATCAGTAGAAAGACTCCCACTAAATGCTCCTATTCTTCCCTACATGTAGTAATCCCCCAAAAAACCAGTACACTCCGGGTTGCAAAGGTTCTTATATGTTTGGTCGCAATGTTCTTTTATTTAATATTGTGTAGTTTTCAAATAACAAGAGGTTTTTGGCCGTGAAATTCTCCACGTGAATTTGCCGCCACCATGACTGAAATACTGTGATCAAATGTTTGACTCAGTCATCTAACGCGACCAATCTCGCTAGTTAATGATTGGTCCAGGCAAAAACTTGTCTCTGCGATTCTAAAATCGACCCTCGTTGCCAAACTGACTCTCTTGAAAATCTGAGCTAGGCGGATGGAGGGCGGAGCCAGACTACGAAAAAAATCAGCGAATCAAGAAAAAAAGAAAGGATTTATGTGTGTATAAGAGTGTGTGTAGACAGAGTGAGAGCCTCGGGGTGTGTTGGGGTTGTTGGTTGGAACGCTGCAGGCGTCCCTGCTCCATCTGGTATGAGCTGTACTGTAAATGACCCTAAGAGTTCCCTGAAAATACACACTTACAAACACAGTCACCCACATACAGGCAGGGTGCTAAAATGCAACTGTTTGCTGTTTTTTTCAGTGTGATCAGCAGAGCCCCAGGACTGAAGCTGGTGGTAGAGACTCTGATGTCGTCACTGAAGCCCATCGGCAACATCGTGGTCATCTGTTGCGCCTTCTTCATTATCTTTGGCATCTTGGGAGTACAGGTGAGAGAGGAGGGTGAGGACAGAGAGGACAGAGAGGACAGACAGACATACAGAGAAAGACAAAAAGGCAGTAATACCAAAGTTAAATATTACCCTCCTGTGCCACGCTGCAATTTTTTAATATGACAAATATTCCCACAATTCTTCACTCTCTCCTGCCCCACCTTGGTGGGACACACACCATGAAATCTTAGCAGAAAAATGTTTTTTCCATTCACTCTCCATTGTTATAACTCATAAACCTGGATACTTATGTATGCGTATCTGGTCCCAATGGGGATTTCCTGGCCAACAGCCCAAGGACCAATCCATAGCAACGAGCTCTTCGCCCTTGCCATAGTTCAGGCTCCCATTTACCTGCCATCAGCATGTTTATGTCCGTAAACCATCTGTCCATGCAAAGCAGTGTCATGAAGGTTTAATGATGTGGGGACACCATGAGACAGGCTGTCATTAAAAGGCATCCATGGAAGCCAATGCAGTCTTCAACTTGCGGCGTTGAAAATGTTCAAAATGTTGTCATTCAGTGTTCTTTAGTTTTTTTCTTATATATTCCATACCAAGCAGCCATTGCTGTGTATAGTGCTTAAATTTTTAGGTTTTAGTCTTGGCAGAACCTACACCAATCTAGTTACCTTACCCTAACCTTCAGTCACCTGAACCAAGGCTGCTCACACAGCCTGACAGGCAATCTTGTATAAAGTACCCAAGAACCAAACTTTAGTAAAAGTAAAGATACTTCACTGGAAAACCACTTTGGTAAAAGTGAAACTCACATATCTGAATATAAGTTGAGTAAAAGTCTTAAAGTAGCTGCTATTTACTGTACTTAAGTATCAAAAGTATAGTGAATATATATATATATACTTAAATACTGAAAGTAAAATGACTTGACTTTTTAAAAATTGTTTGTTCTTCATGAATGTTGGCTCTGGTCTACATAAGGACAGAATATTATTGTCATAAAACAAAATGCAAATTAGGTGCTAAAAAAAGTGCTTTTAGAAAGTTTTCTAAACTTTCTAAACTCCTGTGGGCCTGATTTGAACACACATGGACTTCTTGCAGTCTGTGATCCAACATTATATACATTGGCTATCAAAACAAACAAACAAACAAGCAAAAAATCATCATGTAGAGGCCTGCTAAATTTCTTCTGGTTTTATTGATTAACCAGTAACTAAGATGCTCATGGGTAATGTAATGGAGGAAAAGTATCATTTTCTTTGGAAAATGTAGTAAAGTAAAAGTAAAAGACTAGAGAAAATAGTATTAAAGAACATATATATTTAAAAAAAAAAACTACAAGAGTACAATAACAAAGTATTTCTACTTCAGTACTACATAACACTGCTGACAAGATGCTTTGCAAAACCTTATTCTGAGCCATGGATGCCATGCCACTCATTTTATGAATCTGATATTGTTAAAATGTTCAGGTTGTAAGAGGCTATCGTTACAAGTGAAAAAAAACTTCCTTCCATCAATAGTTTAGTGTTTATTGATTATTAGATGAGCAGATTCGTACCACTTTTTAATCCTCCCGGTAAATGTACAGCTACAGCCGGCGGCTGGCTATCTTAGCTAAAAATAAAGACCAGAAATGATTCATCAGCTAATGCAGCTCCATCAGCAAGTTAAATGTTTTTGGTAAACTATTTCCCTGTTGACTGATCCTTGTGTCACATGGTTTTTGAGCACTAGAGCTGAACTTTTTACACAGATGTCAACTTCCAACTGGCCTCATTGCAGCTATAA
Organism: Naso thynnoides; assembly: GCA_029783665.1. Classification (NCBI taxonomy): domain Eukaryota; kingdom Metazoa; phylum Chordata; class Actinopteri; order Acanthuriformes; family Acanthuridae; genus Naso; species Naso thynnoides. Next base: position 16,350,794 of record JAQLOL010000014.1, on the reverse strand, counting down.
GGAAGGTGGTCTACTGCTGGAAACCATCACGATCATTATGACTGAAATACACAGAAATGTCGCCCGAGTAGAGCTCTCCTAAATGAACCATATTTAAAATTCTGCTGTTTAAGACTTTTGCTCCTTTGGAAGGATGATGAAGGGAAGCATGGTGACCAGTTAATGATCATTTATGCATAAATGAAGGACAGTGTAACTTCACATAGTCGATCATTCCAAAAGCCCTCTACTTCCAACTAAATTTTCTAATTTGGACCCCTCTCCCACTTTCTGAAACCAAACTTAGCATAAATGGCTTAATATGCTTTAGTGAAACTATTTTTGTTAATGTTCATTGTAAAATAAAGGGCGTGTCTGTGTTTTTCTCCTCAGCTCTTCAAGGGAAAGTTCTTCATTTGTCAAGGAGAAGATGTGAGGAACATCACCAACAAATCAGACTGTTTGCAGGCCAGCTTTAAATGGGTCAGACACAAGTACAACTTTGACAACCTGGGACAGGTGAGGCCTCACAAATACCAAAATTTTAGATCAGTAAATACATAAACATATATTTTGTTGAACTGCTGCAATGTGATGTTTTTGCAAGCCTTTCAGGGTTCTGTTTCTATTTCATCCCTTTTCTCTCTCTCTGTCTCAGGCTTTGATGTCTCTGTTTGTGCTGGCATCAAAAGACGGCTGGGTAGATATTATGTATGATGGACTAGACGCTGTAGGAGTTGACCAGCAGGTTAATACATTCAGACTCTCTCACACACCTTCATACATATCTGTACACAGAAACACACACGTTCACATGTGTAATGTTTATCCAGAGCATCATTTTACAGTAGCTGATGAAATATTTTCAGATGTCTGTCTGTAGAGTCAGTTATGTTATAATTCAATGTGTTGTAGAGTAAGAGGGCTGCTGCTGAACATGTCTCTGTATCCTTTGTATTCTGTGTTTCAGCCGATGATGAACTATAACCCGTGGATGCTGCTCTACTTCATCTCCTTCCTGCTGATCGTGGCCTTCTTTGTACTCAACATGTTCGTGGGCGTGGTGGTGGAGAACTTCCACAAGTGTCGGCGCCACCAGGAGGCCGAAGAGGCCAAGCGAAGGGAGGAGAAGAGACTGAAACGCATGGAGAAAAAGAGACGGAGTAAGGAGAAGGAGCTCGCTGGTCGGTAGTCTTTCCACATCTTTCTGAGTCCTGCTTGATTACAGCCTGAGCTTTTTTGGTTTTGTTTTGTTTTGCTTCTTGCTTTTTTGATTTGGTTTGGCCGAATCCGGAAGAACGCAATTAGTGAGCTAGTAAGAAAAAAAGTTGCTACCCTGCCGTAGAACCCACTTTTCTTTTCCTTGTAGGCCCTCTGGTTAGTTTTTGTTGCAGTCTGGTGGTCAGCTGTTCTGGCTCTGCAGACCCTGCTATGGACTGTGGAGGCTTTTCTTCGACCCCAACATCCAATTGATGAAGTTGGATGTTAAGAAAAGCTTCCATGATCGGCCAGTTTGCAAAGCTACGACAGATGACTGCCGGTATTAGCTCCTTTACCTTGCCTGGTCTACCATACATGCCGTGCTTGGGATGGCCCCTTGGAGCATGCCCATTGAGTGCTGACGGACGGGGCTTGCATGGTGGTGGGTCTACAGAGCTAGATGGAGGGGGAGTTGTTGATCATTCAATCGCCCTAATCAAAAACAAGACGACCTCCCTCCCTTCCCCTCTTCTGCATGTGGTTTAGTACAGCCGCGGGGGCGGGCACTGACTAAAATCTCCATAGTTTTTCCGTAGCTAAAATCTGAAATCACTTTGGTTGACATTGGTAGGCCTTAGCTAATTCCCTGCCCGTTCCCCCTCCCCTCCGGCTGTATAGGAGTTGGTGACAAAACTGCTTGGTCTGGTTTGTATTCTTTCCACTGCCTCTTAATTGTAAAAACACAACGCTAGCATTTGCTGGCATTAAACTTTTTGTAAAATTAGTGCCTGTACCCACTTAATTTAAAGGCACTTTGTTTTTGAACTTCTGCAAGGAGCAGTGGACAACATTTGGTTTCTTAAAGCTGAAAAAAATCTGTTCACGTCTTTTTTTTGCCATGATAATTTTATTTGACGGAATATTTCCTTTCAATTCTTGAGAAATACAGATGGAGATTGATCGTCCTTTTTCAGGGGTCTCCTGCCAAGGTCACCCAACCAATCAAGAAACTCTCCAAGAACGTTGCACACTCAGTCTACCACATGTACACTTTATATTTCAAGAGGCCATCCCTTTTTTTCAAAAAAAAATCACACAAACTCAAACTGTTCGCTGTTTTATTTTGTTTCTTTCTTTTCAGGCTTTTTGGTTGAAAAGTTGGTTCTTTATTCTGGTTCAGTATTTTTTGGTCGGGAAACCTTTTCAGCACAGCACAGTTCACGGTGAAAGGGGTCTAGAGTTGTCAGTGAAGTAACAACACAAGAAATATTGATTATATGAAGAGACAACTTGCTGGTGTATCTCGGCCGAATACAGATTGTAAGGTGGTCGAGAAAGTCTGCTTTGGTTCAAGAGTCAACGATTTCCTGATTTTTCTAAACAAATACGGGTTAATCCAAAAAACTGGACTCAGAATCACTGGAAAGACAAAACGTAGGAACATACACCAGCTTTATCTTTCATCGTTTCCTTCTGGCCTTACTCCATCCTTTTTTCCCACTTTCTCTCTCTTTGACTCCCTGTCTCTGTCTAACTCTCCATCCCTCTCTTCTTACTTTCTTCTGCTTCTCCCTGACTAACACGGTCTCATTCCTCCAGATTTATTGGTTCCTGGGGTGAGTTGGGCCCTCTCTGAAGGCACATTGAAAGGTACAGAGTTTCCAGCATGTTCTGTGTGTCCCTTTAAACCCCCCACCACCACCACCGACCACGACCATGGTGGCTCGGGTTCTAAGTTCAGTGATCACGGGAGGTAGGGCCCCATCCCGCGTCCCCGCCCCCCTGCCTCTCTCCCATCCGCCTTCAGTCCGCTGGACATGCTGTTACCTGTTTTCTCTGTCGTGGCTTTGTCTTTCACAGCTCTTCCACGCCGTCCACGATCCATCCACCGTCCACAGCACTGCACCGCCGCACCACCACCACAAAAGTTGAAGACGCTTGTGTAGTTAAGTTGGCAGGGAAACTGGTATGGAGACACAGTGTAATAGGATAAGGTATTTTGGGCCTTATTGTATGCCGATGGTCATCGTGTCTGGTGGCTGTGATGATATTGTGGTCACAAAAGTAACTGCTGATGTCTGAATAAATCTGACAAGGCAAGAGACGTTTAGTTGTCAGGCTATCAAATACCTAACCCCAAGATTAAAGCTTCAAACGCTCATCAGTACCGACATGTTAGCATGCTAACATTTCTAACAGTAGCCCTGAACACAAAGCTGCTTAGTTTTGCAGATATTTGTTCACAAACTGTAGTGTTGGATAAGTGAAATGTTTACTTCATGCTTTGCAAATACTTAATAATTAGCTCAAAACACAAGCTTAAGCTTAAGACTGATGTGTTGTGTGACCTGATGGAGAAGCTGCAGGAAAAGTTGAAGAATCACCAAAGTGACTTATTTCTCCAGGAGGTCATGAATATGTGTACAGAATTTTGTATTCTGTAGTTTGACTCCAGGACCAACAGCTAGATTTAAGTTTTGTAGGTCAAGAAAGTTAAACAGCGAAGGTCTGCAAATTGTAAACCGTGATGGATGTTTACAAGGGACAGAAATTGAGAAATCATTTACAATATGCCTTTTCTGTCTTATCTTCGAATAAGTCTGCCTAAACTTTCTCATCATCTGACTGCTTATGCTTCTTTTCTGTCTGAATAACTGAGCGGAAGGTTTTTATTACCATTTAATTGCCACGCTGTCTGCATTAGGTTCAAGTTTTCTCTCTCTCTGTCTCTCACTAGCCGTGTTTCCGTAAGCGTATTTGATACGCATTTTTAAGTAATGCATTGGAAATGGTAAATGGAAACGGCAACATTTTTTAAAAAAAGTATTAAGTTCTGCATAAAAAGTTGTTATGCTTGCTTAAAGTGGTTTTTCTCTTTATGGAAAAACATCTAATGCACAAAATGGGAGATGGAAACAGCTGTTTTGATTGTAACGTAATGAATATTTAGCTGTGGTGTCCGCTCCCGAGAAGAAGTGGTAGGCTAACGTTAGTGAAAGAAGCTGATTTTACCTTCTTCCTGGATATTCACCAAACATGCAAAAACATGGCCAATAACAACAACAACAACAACAACAACAACAACAACAACAGGTACTTGTGGAGCGATGTGGAGACCAAAGTATTTCTAGATCTAATCTGAAGAACTTTACAGCAATTTTAGATGGTAAACAGCAACAGAATGCCACTATGTTTTGTTTTTGGTCTGCATTGTCTACTTCTACTTCTACTGTTTGTTACAGCCATGTGTAACATTGTCTATACTGCCATCTTCTCACCAAGCTACGCTTTGCAGGCTAGTTTATCCGCTCCATACCAATTGTTGGAAACACTCCTAATTCGCATTTTCCTTTTGGTGAGATTTCAAGCGTTTGTTTAAAATTCGCATCACAATCAATGGAAACAAAACTATTGTGTCTTGTAATTTTATCTCACTGCTGTTATTGTAGCTAAAGGCCAGAAAGATTAGAGAGCTTGTTAAGGTTGTGCAATTTGTGTCATTTTGGATGAACGGATTCTCTCTGTTGCCAACTTTCTAATATTACATTCCCTTTAAAGGTCACTGGCCTTCATTAAAAGGCATTGGACCACAGAAATTCAATCAAGAACATTCTGTTATTTTTTTCCCACTGTGTCTGTGCTTGACTTAAAGGCTTAATCTAAGACACCCATTGCCAAAATATGTAAATGTAATCACAATAAATTAAACTGCAACAAAGTCCAGCTAGTTTTTCCAGCTCAAGTTTTTTCTGGCTTAAGCTTCAAGGATGTTTTTAACTCCTAGAAAATACTTAACAAATTACTTAGGTCTAAAACAGCCTATTTCTCATCTATCAGATGTGCATCAGTAGGATAATATTACTAAATCATGATCTAAAATGGATGGAATTAAGTCTCTTGCCAAACTGCATTTCTTATCTCAACCTAATGGCTGATTTACTACAACACACTGCAAAGGTCACTGCTGTACAAGTTGTTATGAAGCGAGACCACAGCAGGTTTGTTAACAGCAGTTGGCTCTTGTTGGACACAAAGGTCATCTCTGGGTGGTCTGACCACTCTCACTGGTCTGCTATGGCAACTTGTTTCCATGGCAATCTGCTTCAGCTGTTGTTATGATAGGTAGGAGCCACTGAGAGGCATGTGTGATGATGACGACGCCTTTCCTAACTGTATTATGAAAGTTCGTGTGTGACTGGGCTGGATTGCATTATTTGTGTGTGTGTGTGTGTGTGTGTGTGTGTGTGTGTGTGTGTGTGTGTGTGTGTGTGAGTGTGTGTGTTTGAGTGGGCATATGTTAGTGTGTCAGTCAGCAGATTTTTGCATAACAGGTTGTAAAATATGCAGGAGCAGCTCTCATCCCCAAATCTCGGTCTGGATGGCTGTCTGAGAGGCAAACAGGACCGTATTTTCACCCAAAGGTTAATACATAACAATAAGTTGTGAGGAAACAAACACACATAAAATACATCGCCCCACAGTTTGTCACTTGTGTATTTATGTTAAGTGTGGTCAGCACTCAGAGTATGAGGCGTCTGTGTGCGAGCATGGTGACTCTTATCTTTAGCTTGCACTGCACTGGAGCAGCCTGTTGTGGAGGCTAGCAGGAGGAGAGGGACAAAGAGAGGAGAAGAGATGATGGAGGAGGAGGCATATTAAGATTTTGACTGGAGGGGAGGGAGGAGGAGAGAGGATACATAGAGGTGAAAGGACAGAATTTACACAAACGCACAAAGGTACCCTGACACTCTCAAAGAAAAGCTACATCAAACTGTAACTTGCACACTGAAGGATTTTCAAATCTAAACTGGCTCTAAAAACGTGGCAAACCACAGACAAAATGACAGATTTGACCTAATTTATGTTTTAAGGTACACACACACACCAGACGATCAGCTAAGACTAAGGACCACACACGTGGCGTTTATAATTAATCATTTCAGAGTGACGATTCCAAGGCTCTGTGGCGCTCACAGACTTTCGCACGAACAAATATGATTTAGGGAGAAAAACAAAGATGGAGGCGGCCTGTCATCAGCCAGTTGAACTTATGTGCTTTATTTCCGCACCCAGAAACAAAAAATAGACAGATTATGCGGACAAACATGCAGAATCAGCATACTTTTAAATGGGGCTAGTACTTCAAATTAATATGTATGCTACATCCGGTGGGTGACACCCTACCGGTCAGCTTGCTCATGAGGTTCCAGCTTAATATCCAGTACCGTTGGGCAACATTTTCCAATATTTTACTTTCAGTCCATCAATATATTTGCACAGGTGTGTGCCAGCACGTGCCTTGGGTAGTCACCGCAGTTTATCCACTGAGAGTATGGATGTAATGATACGTTCTAACAACAATTTGATGCGTGTTACGATACATGGTAGGCGATATGATACAAGAACGTTATGGGTTCATTTATAATACGATTCAATGACTGGAAATCAATACAGTAACTTTTTGCCAAAAGTAGAGGAAAAGAAGAAGGCGATTTCTATGCAGTGATAGAGAAGGTCAAACGCTGGAAAAGCTTTATTCACTGAGCTACACAAACATTCAGTGCAAGGCCTTTATTCAGTCTGTGTGAACCGCAAATGCTGTCTGAAAATCTCTCGTTCTCCTGGTGTTTCCCTGCCATGATCCGCCATTATGTGAAGCGAAGCTGCTGACGCCATGGCTAGGATGCCGGAGAAGGAACTGGAGTATCGTTTGCAACAATTTACCATAATAACTGCGAAAAAAACATCCACATGATGTTTGACGTGCCAAATAGCCTACAAGGCACAAATTCTTAGTACTGATAGAATCAGTTTTTGCTGTGAAAACCCAAAGGTTGCCTGTGTGCTCTGGAATGGTTCCACAGTGGTTCTGCTCTGTGTTCAGCCGTCCGTCAACACCCACCAGCTGCGTTACAGAGCTAGTCACAATATGATCGATAAACGGGGAAAAGCAAAGGGAAAAAAAAATCAGACAGTGATGTTGGCGTGGCTCCGAAAGGGCACAAAGGGAGCAGGAACCAGAACTGATTCTGATGATGACACTCTCCGACAGTCAAAGAGGTTAATTAACATAGGCTATTACTTGATGATTTGCTTATTCACATGCCAGCAGGTGAATAAGGTGGAGTACAGGCACTTATTTTCCCCACTTACAGCACTGCCTCATATGGGTCAGACGCTGGTTGCACAGCAAGTCCTTTAAACCACTTTGTTCCTCGTATAACCACACCCAAAATATCACGTCAAACACAATTTGAAATGAGAAAAGTTCAGATAAAGTCTCATTTTAAATTTCACCTTAAGAAAACTGAAACTTTCTTATAAAGACTTGTGACTGGACTTGAACCCGCTCCGAAAGATTGAAAACAAGCTCTGACTCAGATGCACATCTGATCCTGGACTGAAGTAAGATGTTGAAGGGAAAAAGTTGAAATCATGTAGACACTTATCTAAAATCCTTCACTCTACAAATAGGTAGACATGCATGCACTCTGACACACAATGAGCTACACACACGCACATAATGAGCTACACACACGCACATACACACACACACACACACACACACACACATGTAGTGCAGGGAAGTAGTTCCCCTCGGGGTCACTGCGTCTCCCTGTTTTGTTTTGTTTTCTGTTGACTTGTTGTGTTGAGTCATGCATTCTGCAGTCAGAGTCAGCTGCTTGTGACAGCACATCAGAGGAAGCTGCACTGCACACGTTGTATGCCGCAAATTGTAAATACAACTCCATATTATTTTCTCCCTGTTCCAGCCTCAGAGAGCTATCAGAGAGCTGGATATTTTGACAGACAGCGGCTTGTATCGGCGTAATGATGCTCCCACTGTTTCTGCACTCGTCTGTGGACTGTCAGCTGCCGCAGCAGTAAATGTGGCAGCAGTATCACTTAAAAAAAGGTTTTAATGCCTCACCCTAAAGTCCTCTGGAGCTTTATGAGCCATTTACAGTCCTAAGGTGACATTTGATTCCTACAGCGGGAGCACTTGTAACCCCCACAGTGTTTCCATTTCCTAGAAATTTTGTTTAGAACTCCTAATTCGTCTTGCCGTTTGTGCTTTGTAGGAAGTGAAATTACTGCCAGGATTATGTTTGGTTTGAGTGTTTTCATTCTTTCAGAGAAAGGAAAGTCACAGTCGTGTAGTGCACAGAAGTTGTAGGCGGATGGTGGGCGGACAAAACTCAAGGTTTTGACACCAGAGACCATAGTTCACATTCTGTGGTCTGTGTGGTCAGTTTTTGGGCAACAAAATCACATGACTCAGGTTAGAAAAGGACTGCGGTTTTGGCTCGACTCAGTGTTGATTTTTTTTCAGTAATAAAACCAGACCACAGTCGTTCACCACTTTCCGACTTTATCCAGCTTATGTTTGGTTATAGTAACATAAGTAGGCATACTTGAACCTAAGATATTTTATTTTTCTCGATATGAAATTTTGTGAGCGGGGTCAGTTTTTCGTTGGATCAAAGTTCAAATAGAAATGTGTTATTTATCTGGACAAAATGTGCCAAGATGTGTTCATATGTTTATGTATTATGTGCTGCTTTTATATTGTATATTCTTAAGAGATAATTCGGGGGAGCATGGTGACTTACTTGTTAGCACCGCTGCCTCACAGCAAGAAGGTCGTGTGTTCGAGTCCAGGTCTTCTTGTCTAACATCAAGAGGGTCCTGGGTGCGATACCCAGCCGGGGAAGGATCTTTCTGTGTGGAGTCGGCATGTTCTCTCAACGTATGCGTGGTTTTTCTCCAGGTGCTCTGAATTTGTTGCAGTTTGATCAGTGATTCATAACAACCAGACTTTGATACTGAGGTCTGCAGCTGCATTTCCTGCAAAACAGATTTTAAACTAGAGGTGTTCAAACTTTATTCAAAGAGGGCCAGATTTGATAATGCCAAAGGGCCAACGGTGCCTCTTGACATTTTTTTTGTTTGTTTTTTTTTGCACTGTAAATAACAGTTTTAGTTTCAGTGACACAAATGCCATTCCTCACGCTAACATTAGCAAACTCTTGCTCCTTTCCAAGACAAATGTTCTCCACCATATTTCTACCACAGTCTTTGATAAACTCACCCTCCGTAAAAAGTCTGCCATGTTTAGCTATTAGCAGCTGCCACTGTTGTGGAGCCAAGACAGCTTCAAGTTGTTTCACTTTTTCAGCTCAGTCACTTCCTGACAGCTTATAGTATGCGTTAGCATCTTTTATGTGGTGAAGTCTCTTCACATTGAATTCCTCATACATGTTAACAGTCTCTTGGCAAATTAAGTGAACACAGTTATTTAAGTTTTCAGTGAAAAATATTTTAATGTTCTTGTCTCTCGGAGGCGGTGGCCGTCAACATCAACTTTCTTCTTTTTATCTACAGTCGCCATGGCAGACATTAGCTGGCAGGGGTGAGGTCACACAGCCAGGCAAAGTTACGGAGTGGTGTTGCCACCATGAGGTGAAAAGAGAAATTTTATTTTTAACCAGCATAATTTCATTAATTCTGTTTGGCAGTGCTGGTGGGCCATAAGTAATACATTTCGAGACTGAAGCTGTTGGCCGCATTACATTTGGCCTCATGCCGTGATTGGCCCCCGTGCCAGAATTTGGACATGTCTGGTTTAAAACCAAGAAAATTCTAAGAGACAAAGGTCAATGGCTAATTTGGCAACATATACGTGGTAGTCATGAATAAAAGCAAAACCAACTGAACAAGGAAGGCAAAAAAAAGAGACAACAACCAACTTTTTTTCTGTAAAAGTGTTGTGTGAGCGTGTTATGTGACATTAGACATCGATTTGTGTGCTAAGGATACGAGTTTGCATGTGTGTGCCATGCTAGTTGTCCCTCTACACGTCACTCGGAGACTTGCGGCTCTGCCATGTTAACAGATGGCCCTCGACTTCCCAAACAGGCTGAACAGATCAACACCAGTCCAAGCAGCTCCGCCTGGGTCAGCCCCCACGTGAATACACTCCATCACAGCACTTTCTCATCACATCTCACCCCAGACAGTCACCCTATCAGCCAATGTGCAGCTCAGACCCTGGGCTCCGGTAGTCATCATCGTATTTGCTGTACGTGACTGAATGTGTTAGTTTTCTTTTTCCTTTTTACATTTTGGTATCGCTGTTAAATTGAATAATTTGGTTGTTTTGGACCAGCGATCATACTCTCTTCCTGCCTTTGTTGGTGGTCTCGTGCTGCTCTGGAAACTCACATGTTTAAGCGCTGATTGCCAGCGGTGCCAGGCAAAATAGTGGGACCACATCTTTACACTACAACATTTTCAAGTGCAGTGCATAATGGGCCTGCAGTGATTCTTGCAGCTTTCTGTAAATCAGCCTCCTCACTCAGAGTCCAACAGCTCCTCATAGCTATTTTCCCATCGTGGCCTCCGTTTGTCTCCAAGCTAACTGTGCACAGTCGTCAGTGTTGTACGGCAACAAAGTAGAATTACTCGTGACTGTACCTAAGTAGTATTTTTTTACATCTGTGCTTACTTTACTCTTTCTATTCCTGTAGACTTCACTTTTACTTACTACATTTTCCAAAGAAAACATATACTTTTACTTTGTTACATTTCCCATAAGCATCTTAGTTACTCATTACTAAATAAAACCAGAAGACATTTTGGTAGGCAACCAGCCAATGACTGTTTATGTTTGTTTTGTTCCGGTAGCCAATAATGTTCAATGAGCATAGACTGCAAGAAGTTGGATCATTGTTCAGTCACATTAGGTGCGAGTGCAAACAGGTGCTCTTAAGCTGCAGTAGAAGTAATGACTTGGTTGTTATTTTGGCAGCTGCCGTCGTCATGTTTCATGTTTGATCATTTGGTTGTTATGACGTAGTAGCAGTCGCCCAGTTGCAGACTCAGCCTGAGCTAAAATTATGCTTGTTGTGTTCAAATCAGTCCCACAGGAGTTTAGAAAGTTTAGAAAGCTTCTGAAAGCACTTTTTAAAATATCACTTCATTTACATTTTGTTTTACGACTGAGATATTCTGTCTTTATGTAGACCAGAGGCTGCATAAATGAAAAATAAACCATTTTTAAAAAGTCAAACTTGGCTGCTTTTTACATGTACTTTTATTTTCAATACTTAAGTACATTTATACTCACTGTACTTTTGATACTTAAGTAGAGTAAATAGCAGCTACTTTAATACTTTTACTCAAGTTGTATTCAAAAAGACGACTTTCACTTTTGCCAAAGTCACTTTCCGGTGAGGTGTCTTTACTTTTACTCAAGTATGACTCTTGGGTACTTTATACAGGACTGACAGTCGGTGACCACAGTCCATGCACAACCTTGAAGGCACCCTGTGAATTACTTATATATTTAATATCAAAACATATAATGTGTCTTGAGGCCCCCAGAAATGTACCACATATATTTCCTTCCTCCTCTGATGTTTTCTGAGACATTTTTGGTTTAATTTGAAACTTCCATTGTTGACATTCAAGTTAGCTAAACAGCATTTTTTTCTCTCTCTCTCTGGTCTTTGCTGGTTATCACTACATTTCATAGCCTGTTACCACCAGCAGCTGTTAATCAGTGGAATAGTGTGAATAGAACATCCCATTGCACACATGAAAGTGCATCCTCTGTCCCCACAGAGCTGCTAGTGGAAGCTGAGGCATATTTCACGCCATCCAGAGCCTTAATTTGTAGAAAGTAATGGTAGCCAACAGTGGCTGGTACTGGTACAAACACAGGTGCTGTTCTGTTGCTAATTAAACCACCAAACTACAGTCCTGAAACAGAGCCTGCAGACAGGTAGGCAGACAGACAGTCAGACAGAATAGTCACTTAATTTGGTTTCTTAGCCTGCTTAGTTTTGTCTAGTTTTAACTACGAGCCGCCAGCTGTTGTCCAGTGTGCTCCAGGCGCTGTAGATTTTTGATGCTTTTCGTGACTTTTTCTCTCCCCTCAACCCGCCGGAACAACAGCAGCAGCCCCTCTGTGTTGCGGGACCTTCAGATTTACAAATCAAGCATCGACTAATCAAGATAAATCAATTAAAATGATTTCCAGACCAGGGACATTTCAGAGTCGCTCGATGTACATCCCTATAATCCCTGCCAAAGCCTGATATTGGTAGGAACACGTCCCTTCCATCCTTACCCAAAACTTTGCCCTAACACTGACTTATGTTTAACAAGTAATAAACAAGTGATAAACTGACTAATTTACAGGCTGTATGAATTAAAGCATCTGCTCATTTTAAACCTTACTGGACAACTTCAACTCTACATTTAGTATAAAAACTTCATTGAGATGTTTTAATAATCCAAATGCAGCGTAGATTTATGTTCAGGTTCACAAAGTTTTCCAACTTTTTGAACCTTTGTAAGTTCACCAAAATGTATGTAAATCTAAAACTGAGCCACCACTTAACATAAGTCTCTGTATCTCAGGTCAGTCAGGTTTAGAGTCAGTCAAAAAAAATAAAACAGAGCTTTGAACCCTCTGATTTACAGATAATGGTTTTCCAATTTGCAAAAAATGTGCTCACCACTGTGCACATATGGAGTCGGCAGCTGTGGTCAGTGTAACTGTTGCATTTTCCATGTAGATTCATAAATCCTCATCACCTTGAGGAGGGTAAACAAAGTTGTTTTCTATGTTGTGGTGTTTATCTCTGTTGTCAGCACAAGGCCAGTAGTCAACAACAAGAGGGGAGGATCATAGGATCATCTCCTTACGCGTCATTTACCCAAATACCACACACACACACACACACACACACACACACAGAGACACTGAAAAACATATCTGTGGGTAAATGCAAAGCAGCTTGACATTCCATGAATAGCTGTTTCTCATCTCTTACCTCACACACGCACAATCTCACACAAACAAGCAAATCCCAACTGTATCTGGGTCAGAGCTAACAGGGCTGAATCTAACGGAAGTTTCACAACACCCCTCTTTCTTTCATCTGCACCTCCGCTGTAGTAACATCAGTCCCTTAGGGGAGAGAGCAAATAAGAAAGAGAGAGTGAGTGGGAGGGAATGGAGAAAATCTCAGAGTGTGATGGACAGTGACACACCTTGAGAAAAAGCCTTGGAGATGCTGCTCTGGGGGTGTAAAGTTTGATGGCAAAAGGTGTAGATGGCACTTTTTTGTGAAGCATCAGGCTGCATTAATCTTTCATAACTTTTGAGGGCTTTGCAGCGACTAGAAGTCTTGTTACTGCGACTGTTTGGAGTTGTGCCAGTGTGTGTGTGTGCGTGTGTTTGTGTGTGTGTGTGTGTGTGTTTGTGTGCTTTCTGATACTACTTTTTTCCTGCCTGCCAGCCTATATCAGTATCTTACATTGTAATAGTAAACCACATGATGTATTTCTGTAACTTTATCCAGTAAACTAACAATCCACTTGCCCTCTGGAAACATTGCATACAATATTAGATCATTCATAAATCTAGAGGCATGAATCAGTGACAAAAGTAACAACCAAATCACTGATATGCCTGAAAAGGAAAATCAAAAGTAATAGAATAAGTTCAAAAGCTCATTTGTTTCCACATATGCAGTGTTCATTAATAATTGCTCTAGCTGCTGTGGGAGAACATACAGTAAAGTACAGTATGACCAAAAAGCTGAGAGTAATTTGTGGGAGGAAAAACTGCCCCGACAACACTTTCTATGAATGTTTCATGTTGGAAACTTTCTCCATGAATATTTTATGCGCAGAAATGTCAAAAAGAGAACAGCATGGAGCAGAGCGGCAGACAGGCTCATACAGTAGTGCTGCCCTGCTGCATGTAGACATGAAAAGGACATGAGGTTGAGTTTAAAATTTCCTTTATTTCCCCTGAAAAGGGGGGGTTCTCTGTGCAGGGGTCCCTAACCAAAAGCAGTCATTTTTAACCCGTGTGTTTTTGTGCATATGTGGTATTTCTAAGGGTAGGCCTTCAGTACAAATGCTGCAGAAGTGGAAGCTGATTTAATCGAGCTGGATTTTATGAATTTTGGACATTTTTATGGCTTTAATTTAGGCGTCAGAATCGATCAAACCAAGTTGGACCTCCTCTGTTCATGTCGCGGCCAGTTGCAGTTGGAAAATGATAATTAAAATCTAAGAATTTGTAGAAGGCTTCTAACTTTATTTGATTTGTTAGATTCCTACAACTGGAATCTGAATTGTTAATGTCAAGCAGCACAAGAGACTGTACTTAGGGTCAGCGGTGCTGAGCTTGATGTTAAGGACTGCATGCTAAATTGCTAACATGCCTCTGCTCAGCTAATGAACACTTAACATAATCTATAGCTGAGGCTGATAGGAGACTCATCAGATTGGCCTTCAACCAACAATTGGTCCAATATAGTGGATAGAAAGCTGAGTTATCACAAAAGTAATCCAGTTCACCATGACCACCAACCTCATGCTGATGCTGCAGGAAATGTCAGGGAACAGCCAAGGTCAAATGTACACATCCGCTGGTCACCATGATTTTTGCACCTAATTTTTAGGCAAACCATGCAAAGGTTTCCAGGATCTCTCAGTAAGTTTAAATAAAAAAAAATGTAAAAGTAATGCTGCACCAGATGAGGAGTCCTTTATTGCAGAAGTCTGTACTATTTGTTCATTTGGGTAACGTGAATGTCTATATCAAAGTTTCTTGGCATTTCGTCCACCAACAGTTGTTGAAATAGTTGAATTTGGACTAAAGTGTTTGACTTAGTGCCCAACAATCAGACCAACTTAAACTATAAAAGGCTAAGACATGAAACCGTCTGTCTTTAAGGGCTTTTTTCCTCTTTGCGTGTGTAGTTGACAGGGACTGTGTTAATTCGGTTTCTCTGGATAGAAACATGGATTCCACGCAGGGAGAAACGGTAAAACGTGTCATTATGCTGTAAAAAAGCTTCCCATCGGTCTGCACCTTGTTGTCACCGTTACCGCTGTGACTTCGTCCTCCACTCATGCCGTCCAAACGCTTGCCTTCACCATTCTTCCCCCATCTCAATTGGTCCATCCTGCTCAAGTATGACTCAGAAAGAGGTGTGTCAGTCCACCATGTGAACCAGCACAATGTGTTTGTGTGTTAAAGGGTGCAGATGAGCGCACGTGTGTGTGTGTGTGTGTGTGTGTGAGTGTGTGTGTGTGTTATCATGCACTGTCATTTTGAATGATGTCATGTTTTCTCTTTTCTTTGCCTCTTTTCTCCTGGACTCCTCAATTTGCTCTGCTGCATCTCTCCGTTATCCCCCAGTTTAATTCATTTCCTTTGTGTATGTTTCTCGTCTCGTTCTGTGCCTCTTTCTCATTGTTTGATATTCAAGCACGGCAGCAGAGCATTCGGGAATTCCAGCTCAGTCTCTTTTGGATTGTTTTACAGTAACTGTTTATGTTGAGAATTGTTTTCTTTTAGACTCTGTGTTTGCCGGATTTCAAAATTGGACATCCAGTCCGTGACATTGAGGGCTGACACATTTTTCCTGGCAGACACTGAGTCTCAAGGTTTACTACTGAGCCATTCACCATGAAGGACAGGGGCATAAAAGCAGCAGCCGCATCTAACCAAACTACTCCCTCGGAAATGTGAAAATAAGTGTTTCTTGCTGACATTTGACTCATTTCAAACCAGACCTTTACCTTTTTAAAGTGCACCGTTGCTGCTTTCACGGCCCTTGCCCTGCACTTCCTTTCACAGCCATTCTTTTCATCATGCAGGACCCAAACTATAAATCTTCTCTAGTTCCTACATCTCCTCTTTTTTCCTTCAGCCATACCAATCCACACTTCTCACCCCAATATTCCAGTCACCCGTAAATCTCTACTGGAGCTACCAGACCCATAGAGCCTTCAGACACATTCACATGAGATCCAGCAAGGCAGACGCCATCGTAGCAGTGTCTCTTGATGTACTGAGATTCATGGTTAGGCCTTCTTTTCATCCGAGTAGCTGGCACAACATCCTTTCCACTTCACAACCAACTGTAGACACACTCACGTGATCACCACATCCTGGAGGACTGTAGGCGCTCTGTTCCAGACCCATTCTCTACACATCCGATCCAACCCACACAGCCACAGTACGGCCACAGTGCTGCGCTGTGCTGTTCTTACTCATCGGTCCCACTACCAAGGACCTTTACCGTGTCTGTATTTCCCAACAAAGACCGCCTCGGAAATGTATGGATTATGTTTTTGAGCGTGGCCGCGTCCAAAAGCAACTCCACAGCTGAATCCTCAGCCTTGCACATCCTCACCCCCAAAGGTGAGTCGCGAGGCCACAAAGGGGAAGGTGAGTGTACTGGAAGGCAAAAGGAGGAATAAGGTTTCTGGGGTTGTTTTTGGACAGGGAATCATTTATGTCTTCTTGTGTGCCAGACCTCGGGCAGATTTTCAAGTGGGGTTTTAGATCTCCTTACAGTCAGTGAAGTCACTCAGTAAACCTAAAACTGGATGTCCACAGGATCCAGCTGCTTTGCATTAAGGTTAGGGTTAGCTGCGGCTCAGTTACGTCTCTGGAGCGGTTTTCAGTGTCCCCAGAAAACAGTTTAGAAACCGAGCGTCTGATAGATTTCAGACTTGTTTTGCACTTATTTTTGTATTGTAAAATATATGCTACGCTTAGAGGCTGTGCTTCGTTTAATTATTGGACAATAGACCAACGCCATGAGAGTCACAAGCTGGTGTTAAGAAAACAAACTTTTTCCCTGACTCTGATCATTCATTTCAGATGTCAGTGGTTTTCTAATATTGAAATAAATTCTGATCTAAGCTTGGATATGACAGCTTTGTATGATCCACGACAATATTTTGCCATTTGTACTTATGCATACAATAAAAATTATGTGTCAATCAGTCAAACAGGTTGATCACAAAGGATGAGATGTGCGAAAAGGACGACCAGAGTAAACTACTTAAAGCTTATGAGTTAAGGTCCAAGAAAGTAAAACAAAACAACCACAAAAGTATTTAAGATATAACAACAATAAACACCACAGACACAATACAGCAGATAACAGAATGGTCCCAGAAAGTCCATCACATGGGTCGAAGACGATCAGTCTCACCACGGAGAGACTGCCATGGATCCCCTAACACACTGAATAGGGCCTGGTTGGCCCTTACAAAGCAAAAATAAGTAATAAAGAAGAAGATTGTTTCATATAATTTACAATGTCAACCAAAAAAAAAGAAAAAAGTATATAAATAAGAAAACTTAACACCAGAAAGGCCATGACGGTCATTTTGACCATTTTCACATTTATGTAACTTTGTTGAAATAAAAATTACAGCTCTGCTGGTGCCTGACTCCTCCCAAAAATGTATGAAGTTTCATTTAAAATATTATTTATACAAATTACACAGGAGGTAAAGAAAATGTGGTCATGTCTTCCTGTTTTGGCAACTGGCGGTCAAAATGACCCCACAGACTTTGCCACAGTTAAAATGGTACATTTTCATGTGGCAGTTGCTGCATCTTGGTTGCTTGACAACCATCATTGTCTTTGCCAAAAGTAAAACTCAAGAAAGTCTGAAAATCCCATTTACAGTGGCAGTTTTCGTCCCTCAAAGCAGCAGGATGCATGGCAGCACGGCGGGGCAGAGCTCACCTGCATCAGCTGGGAGCAGATCGGGACGATCCGTCTCTGAAAAAAAGTGGACGTTAACTTTTCGTACTTGGCGTAACTTCAGGTGTTATTTCGTTTTTTTTTTTAAAAAAAGGTATCTTAACACCATCAATGCATTACTCTCTATATTAGGTATTTATCATGAGAGATAATAAAATTTGGAATCTGGCGGTCAAAGTGACCAGTCTTGGCCTTTCTAGTGGGAATGGACTTCTAGCCCTTCTAGTGTTAATCGGGTGGAAGGAAAAGAAATCTAGCAAGGACGCTGTCCACTACTTACAACTTCTTTTAAAATGTCTTATGGGAAAAAGCTGTTTTTCGTCCTTGCTGTTAAGACAAACATAGCAAATACATCTGTAAAGTCAAATTCGTTCACAAATAGACAAGACTGCATATAGAGATGGCAGCGGATTATCCCCTAAAGGCGCAATGAAGCTGCAATGCATCAGATCCAGTGGACACCATACATTAAAAAAAAAAAAGACAAAAAAAAAATAACATAAATTCTTGAAATTGCAAGCTTTGCTTAACAAACACAAGGAGATCTCAAGTTCCCATGAGATGATTGTCCTGTACGGTCTATTAAATGTCACAGAGCTGATGTCAGATATGAGGATGGAGATGCAGAGGGCAGGCGCTGTGACCTCTACCAAGACGTTTGTGGGTTGGAGTCCTCTGCGCCTTTGCATCCATCCTCGCTCCTTTTCAAAATGATGAGATCAGAGAGAGGAGGCTGCCACATCAGTGAAGGAGGGGAGGGAATATTTTCTTCATTGCACTGAATATCTTTTAGTTGTTCCTTCCATTAAAAAAAAATAAATTTCCATGCCAGCATGGACTTAAAGCAGAGGCACGAAAAAACCCCACTCCTCATTAAGAACAGCTCTCTGTTTTTTCTCTGTGGACGAGAAAAGATCAGGGGAAGTAGGAGCAATAGAGTCGGGTCATACGGTGTAATTTAGCTTCCTAAACCCTCACCTTTCCCTCGCCCACTTCATTCCCTGCACACTCCTCTTGAGACTAGCTCAGCTTTAGCCGAAAGGTTTCTGTCTCTCTCTTTCCTTCCATTTCTTCTCCCTTATCCCCCCAACTCTTGTTCAGTCATGCCCCCTTTGCCCCATCCATAATGTTGAGGGCAACGCTTATCTCCTCAAATTACCTCTTAGGGTGAAAGTGAACCAGGCCTGCATATTCCCTTCAGCTCTTGAATGCTATGGTAGATTTTATTTCTTGGCCCTGTATGTGAACGTATTTTACAGAATTGGATTTTAAATAGGACAGCAGATAAGCTGCATTGGGATAAGAAAAGGTTGTGTAAAACGATGGCGTCCTCTCACATCTTCACCATATTTAGGTGAATGAGGGAGTACAGAGGAAGAGGAGAAACAAAGGGACTGCTGTTGTGCTTAAGTGTGTCTGTCCACCTAAACTCAGCGCGCACCTGCAGACAGTAAGTGGAACACAGTAAAAATAATGTTCACTCATCCAAAGATGATGGAGGATCCCGTAAACAGGAACTCCCAGTGAATTAAGCTGTCATATCCCACAAGGGCTATACCTAACTGCCCTGACTCAAAATGTGCCCAGACTTACCCAGGATGCTTTAAACCAGCTTCATCACTGTCTACTCAGTGGCCCGTATGATGAAATGTCAAAAAAGAGTCGCCTCATTTATCGAGAGAAGCTAATGAGATGAGAAAGTGTTGATGCAGAGACACCTCCAGGACCCGAGGCTCTGAAAAGCGAAGCAGGTGACTGAGTATGTCATCTTGTTGCAGGGCATTTATTTGAAAAGTCCGACTCGGCACACCAGAAGCCAGATTATTTTCACCGTCTGGCACGCACATCTCTGTAGGAGTTCAGGGGCACTCGGGCTCCAACACCGGCTGCCCTGTGGTTCAGCACCAGCGTTCAGGCTCCTCCCACCTCCTGCTGTCAGAATCGATAATTACCAGCAGATGCGAAATGAGCTCTCAGCAAAGATGACCCCGAACATAAATGCAGAATAATTAAATATCAGCCGCTCCACAGAGTTCAGCCCTTTGCCAAACCTCAACTACCTAACTTGCCGTGCTATAACCAGAGCCATTATTCATCTTAACAGCAGATAAAACCAGGAATTTATTTCAAACAGATTTACATTAGAGACAGGCCTTCAATTTTTATATTCAAATATTTTTGTTACATTTTAATGAGACGTCCTCCTGTTCTCAACCTACGCCCAGTTTTGATATAGTTTTTTCAGTCATGCCAAGTCAACATTTCATCCATTACCCTCGATAAATTCAGAATAATGAAAATGTCCGCAGCTCTGATTTCATCACTCAAATACCACAATATCCACAAGTCACACATTAAGACTGTTATATGCTGGTCTGAATAGTTTTAATGGAAATGATCATCAGCGAGTTTTCCGCATTTTTATGTTTATTTGTGAAGCTTCTGGTGTGCAACAGCCTTTAGTTTGATATGGTGAGATCATTTTTGGCCTAATCATAAAAGCAAGCAATGGAACAATGTGGCAACATCAAATTCTGTACTGTATCTAGTGCTGTGGCAAACAAAGAGTTCATCAATAATGCGTAAATGTTAAAAAGACCCAACACAAGCTTCTGTTTTAGGTCTCAAACCAGAACTGAGGTAACCTGATTACAGCATTAGGATTATTTTCCCAAACTCAGGAAGTTCTCTCCAGAACCGCACAAGACATTAAACAACGCTTCATACCAAAATTAATATCAACTTCATCTTTGCTTTTTTTTTTGTTTCTTTTGAGAAGTACCACTTCCTGCCCAGAGATTTCACATTAAAAGCCCTGCAGCAGCTCATGGGGCATCACTCTCAAAATCTTTGAGAAGAGTTGAGTTTCATCGACACTAGCTTGATACCAAACCAAAAATCAGATACTGCTTTTTAGATTCTCTGTTTTAAATTTACGTTTCATTTTGAATTTGAGGGTTCCACATCGATCCTAAGTGCGTACCTGGAAGTGTTCATCTCAAAAGATACAGATATATTTCTTTAGCTTCAGAGCAGGATGGGCAGTGTGTTAACAGACTCTGCTTGCTCAGCTCTCCTGTTTTATTCTCTGATCTACGCGTGGAGTCCGATACGACAGAGAACCCACTAGGCCAACACCATGCGGTGCAGACACACATACACACTCTTGGGGATCATTCCAGCAGCGCAGCTGCAACCACAGCAGCACACCTGAGCTAATTGGGCAGAGAGGGAGTGCTCCCAATACCCAAAGGACCTTTTCTCATTTTAAGTGTGTGTCGCGTGTGTGCATCGCTCCCTTTCCCGTGTGACCTAGAGCCTCTCCTTCACTGATGGAGTGATCAGGTGATAGATGGAGCAGGCTTCCTCTCTCTTCCTCATTCGAGCTCCCAGCTCATCCATCCATCCTCTCCGGTTGGAGGGAAGAGGTGAGGAAGGAACAAAGTGATGGATGAGTCTGGAAAACTTTTCTCCTACGGTATGTTCTTTTCCTGAAAGGAGGGAAGTGAGAGGAACAAGGGGAGTCAGTGTCATGTGACGATCAGTGAGAGGTAAAAATGGCCAAACCTCCAGACCAAAATATCCCAACGAATGCCTCAGTGGAGTCTCTCAAGCACATGCACGTTAAATAGTGCTGTTTGTTGATCAGAGGAGAGAAGATCTGATTTAATTAGTTATGACTGCAGACCAGGAGGGTTTGGCTGGAGTCTCTCTTACACTCTGTTATGATCTGATTTGACTTCCCCTTTCCTAATCGCTTCCAGTCTCTCTTTATATATTCTTAATACCATTTTAGGGGTCTTTAACACACTATGATGTACAAGAGGGTATTGTCATGTTCAATAACCACTTTATTTTATGCAGCTTTGGTGGCTCCAGACCTCCACAGCAGATCTACTTTTCAGTGTCCCAGTGCATTATGTCCTATCTCACATTTTGAACACCACCTCCATCCTCCTCCTCCTCCTCCTCCTCCTCCTCCTCATTACCCCGCTCCCCGTACCCCCACCCCCACCACTTCCCACTTCCAACAGAAGCTCAGAGTAAGCCCTACTACTCCGATTACTCCCCCACCCGCTTGCTCATCCACAAGATGTGCACCAGCCACTACCTGGACCTGTTCATCACTGTCGTCATAGGGCTCAACGTCATCGCCATGTCCATGGAGCACTACAAGCAGCCTGAGGTTAGATGTGGGAGGAGGGTGATGGGATAATAATGGAATATTAGCTTTACGTGTTCACTCCAGGGCTTGAGTAATATTGGCAAATGACTCAGAGAGTCTGTCTTATGGTCACTCATTGCAATCACGTATCTGACATTTAGTATGATGGACATACTGGTTTGTTTTCACATCAGGTCACTCTGAGACTGACTAAAAAAAGACAGATTTCATCTTATGTAACAACGCAGTTTAAGTGTCATCTATAACCTTGTTGTAGCTGTCTACAAGGCATTTTATATGACCAGTCTTACAATTTAGGAGAAAAGACTCAGTTCTGGCAAATGTTTGAGAACTGTGTCCAGATGTAATTGATCAAGTTTAAAAGATCCCAAGTGCTGGCTTTTAGAAGATTTGTTCTGAAAAAGATCAGAATCTCCACTGGCCATTAAAATGAAATGTCAGTGGAATATTAGTTTTATCCTCCAATAACAATAGGTTTATGGCTTCAAAGGTCTTATGACAAAGTCAAGTAATGCAAACAAGCTCTGCCAAGTAATTAAACTCACAAAATAATGATTACAAAAAGTAACCCTTCAAAAACGAAAAGCATGACAAAAGGAGTCAGGTCAGAAAAGGAAATGAAAGTAAGATAAGAATGGTAAAAGCTTAATAAAATGGGCAACCATAGGTCCAAAGAGATAAATAGATTGCTACATAGTCAATATTAAAGAGAAATACATATTTAACAGGTTTAGAATAATTCTTCAAACAGTCTAAATTTAAAGCAATTCGGGGTACCACAAATTTGACCCACCTGGAGAATCTTAAAGTTGATACAAACCTAAAACTAAGGTTCTGGCTTGGATATTTAGCATTTATAGCCCATATGCTGAAAACCACCAGACTGGGCTTCCAGCTGAGAACTCTCTACCTCTTATTTAAGGAATATTTCTACCGCTTTAACATATTGTTGGCCATCAGCATGATCCAAACCCTGAGGTGGAGACTGAACAGAAGATGGCTGAGGGAGGTGGAGCAAGAGATTCCACAAGAGACAAAGGGATGCAGCGAAAAAGAAAGAAGAACCAGCCCAAAAAAACATTTAAAGAAGAACAAAAGGTTATGGGATAGATAGGAAGGGAAGGAGGGATGAGGAGGCATGGTCTAGATGGGAATGGGGTGGTGGGGGTGAGTGAGTTGATGTATTGCCACCAGTGAGGATTTAGTGAAATCCCTGCTGACCACCAGTTCTCTCCCCGTCTCGCTGCTAAAGGTCATTTTTTAAATGCAGATGGGCACTGTGAGTTCTCCCACAGGCAAAAATGGACACTTTGATTCTAATGGCCTTTTCGTAGGGAATGAGGGAGGGAGGAGCGGGGCGGCCATGTGAGTGGGCTATTCATGGAATGGCTAATTTTGGAGGAGATGACTGAGTTTACAATATGGTCCATTTAGTATTTCATGCAAAGACTGTAAATGCAGAAAAGAGAAAAAAGGTCCATAATAGCAAGTCTTTTACCATAGTAGAGTTAAAAGACCATTTCTCTTTTATAAAGTAGTTAAAAAAAAACAAAAAAAAAAACAACAACAATAGAATGAGATCACTTTATAAGTTTCAGGACATTTCATTAAAGGAGTGGCAATGAAAGCCACATCTCACTCTGGTAAAGCGGGTACACACTACAAGACAATGGGGACAGTTTTGTGCCTGTTTCGCTCCTTCCGACCAAAGTCAGCAAAGGCCCGATTATCTGATGGTCCTAAAGATTATCTTGCCAGATTCTCCTGTGGTGTGAGTTGTGCTAAGAATGATTATACCCTCCTCGATCTGTTTGGAAGATAAGCTGGGGTCGCCCTGATTTGAAATCATAAATATTATACATGCTCGATATTTTCGATCAGAAATCCTGCTGTGGGGCGCCCCGGTAGCTCAGATGGTAGAGCAGGTGCTCCGTGTACGGAGGTTGTGTCCTCACTGCAGCGACCTGGGTTTGATTCGGCCCTGTGGCCCTTTGCTGCATGTCATTCTCTCTCTCTCGCTCCCATTTCTTGTCCACTCTTCAGTTGTCCTATCTAAAATAAAGGCATAAAAGCCCCCAAAAATATCTTTAAAAAAATAATTTAAAAGAAATTCTAAAATCCTGTTGTGTTGGGGTAACACCGAGGACAGCTGAGCACACACTCTGTGAATTGTCACATGGAACAAAATGATAGCCAACTGGGAAGCGAGCTGACTGAAGACAGATGCACGACAACCGTAGCCATGACAGCAATAACAAACGCAGACCATAAATTTAGATGGACATCAGAAATGGAGCACCGATTCATTGATTTGAGGCAACAACACGAGTGTTTCCACAATGTGTCCTGTAAAGCATACCACAATCGGACTGTCAAGGAGGAGTTGGACAGAAATTGGTACTGCAATAAATCTACCAGGCACTGAAGCTAACCTGGCTAATGAGGCTAGCTAGGTGGTACCCTCCACCATGTTTATTTACAATAAAGTCGTGTTACACCCTGCAAGATTTTGAGTTTTGAGAGTCGAGACTCTGGTTGTTGGTGGACAGAATCTGTTAGCGTGTGGTGTGCCGTGTTGGTAATTTTGTGGAACATCACATTCAATATGAACAAAACTGTTAAATCTGTCATTATTTGCCATCTTTGTGGGGTCTCTCACATTTTCTAAATCAATTCATCAGCCCTGCGCTGAACTGGCAACTTGTCCAGGGTGTACCCTGCCCTCGCTCAATGTTAGCTAGGATTGGCTCCAGCCCTCCTGCGACCCTTTAAAAGGATAAGCGGTTACAAAATGAATGAATGAATGAATGAGTTCAGATTTTAAAAATCATTTTGTTGTGTGCCAGGATTTATGTAACAGAACCTGTGATGCCATGTGTATTGCCTTGTCCAAGTGGGGGAAGTTTGTTCAACTTTAACATGTCTGTCTCTGAAATCTTCAGGAGTTGACCGAGGCATTGAAGATCTGCAACTATATCTTCACCCTCATCTTTGTCCTGGAGTCCGTGTTCAAGCTGGTGGCCTTCGGCTTCCGGCGCTTCTTCAAGGACAAGTCAGTATTCAAATAACTGCCTCGCTCCCTACAGTAATAAACCTTGCCAAACATCTTGGGCACAGATCAGACAGAAAACCCCAAATAAATATTTACCTCCCAATTGAGGCTTTTGAAATTTTAGTGGATGAGATATAGTAATAGATTGGTGGTTAAGGGTACCGTTCTTTAACATGTGAGTCATGTGGAAAATGTGAGGCAGTGTTGGGAGCACTGAAATGAGCCTTTTCTAAGGTGCTCCAGTGGACGGTTCTCAGTGAGGCCTGTATGAATACAAACGGCCTCGTTAAACACCCATAAAACATGCTGCCTTAGATGATTTCATAGCTTTGAAATCCCTGGCGTCCAGCTGAAAACCGCACAATAATGCACAAACACAATCACAGCAGCACAAATGTATACTAGCACACATCACATATTCATAAACACACACAGACTGACACACACCTCGTTGGAGGCATCCTGTTTTTGGACCAGAGCTGACCACCAAGGGCTCCATGATGTCCATTCTCTTTGCCAGAGCAGACCATTATCCTCTTTGGATTTGGCAGTGATGCAGTTTGATATTACCTCACTGCACACACACACACTCACAGGTACACACAGTCAGATAAACACAACATTTAGCCGAGACCTCAAGGACTAGTGTGACAGTCTCATTGAATTTTACGCTGGTTTTTTTTGTGTTAAACTACACACTTATAGTATCTAAATTAGGACGTGGATAAAGCACAGAGGTGGCTCGCAAAAGGGAGAGAAAATCCTTCATGCGGAAGAGAAACAATGGAGACTGACAAACCCGATGAAGTACGACCACCCACCACTGTCTTCACTCACTTTTTACACATTCATTCTGTTCCAAACATTTCTTTCTGTGCACATTTATTGCACAGGGGCTGGAAAATTTGATTTAGTCCCAACACAGTCGAGTCTTAGTATCTGGGAAAGAAAGGAGCCTTTTGATTTTTAGACTGAGTGTAGCATAACTCTTTTAATTATATACTAAAATGAAAAGATACCATCGCTGCTTTTTTAATCCGCCTCATAGCACGGAAATTGTCTGCACACTCTGATGCATCCAATAAACTACCTATCTCTAAATTTAAAGTTTTGTGATAAGCTTATTGTGCATTGCTAGAGTTTTGGTTCTGTTATCTAGGTAACATTATATTGACACTATCAACACCTTTATTTTCCAAAACATCAGGTATGGATGCCGGTCTCATCTTCTTATACAGACACACACGTGCAAAGCCTTTCTGCCACAAAAACCTTTATAAACATGTGGTCTGCGTTGGAAAGGGTCAATGTTGTGCAATGGTCCGAGTTTGTTTAGGGTCAGGCACCAAAACCACTTGGTTACATTTAACAAAACAAAACTCTTTTGTTAGGTTCC
>JAQLOL010000014.1:16296566-16307241 GCA_029783665.1 Naso thynnoides | reverse complement strand
AGAATTACATAGAACTTTTTGCACTTGTAAACTACACATTGCTGACCAAACTTAAGCTACTTTACCAGAACATGGGTTCCCGAACTTTTCAGCCCGCAACCCAAAAAAATAATGGTGCCAGAGACTGGCAACCACCATCGACCCTGGGAGTGGCATCTAAAGTTGTGCATAGTCATGTACACACATTATTAGGCCTATGCAAATGCAAAAGAACAACAGCCATTATATTAGTGTATGGTATTTTAAAAAAGACTATAAGAAAAAATCTAACCAGAATTTATACAATACAGAGTTTAATATTCAATAATAAATTGTTTTTGAAAAATGTTTTTTGAAAAGCCTCTTAAGGCCCCCACTTTATGTCTAGTGACCCCATAGGGGGTCCCGACCCTCACTTTTGGAACCACTGTACTAGAAAAGATTATCCTTGTAATTAATCCAATGTTACATAATTCTTACAAGGAAACTTCTGAGGAAATTAAAGACCTTTGAAATAAAGCTTTTCCCGATATACTTATACATAGAAACACATATGAATCCTTACCATGCCTGTGTTTGGCTGGCACATGTGAGTTAAAATCAAATAACAGAACACTGCGGCCATGAGGGTTTTCATCTAACAGCCACTATAAATCGGTGCTTGAGTGCGCAAACCATTGCAGAAATATTTATTGCAAAAAATTTATGCCCTATGGAAAACAAATCCAGCCAGCTGCATTAAGTGGTCGTGATGTATGCACAATAATGCACTCCAAAATGTTGTGATTTATAGAAAATAATGGACTTGCTGGAAGGAACAGCACTGCTTCACATCACATCATAAGACTCTTTCACGACCTCGTCAATTATTTTCTCTTAGCAGGACTCGTCGGCATGTATGATAAGTATGTATGCATCTTCAACGTGATTAATCTACACATTTCTCTATAATGTCCTGTCATTGAGGTGAAGGGCATCCCTCCTTTACATTGAAAATGAATTGAACGTCATCTGGTTGTCAGGGTATAATTAACAACCAGTTTGGCTCATTAATGATCATTTTGCCATTCTGTAGTCTTCCCCAGAGAGGGTCACTGTAACCTTGGCGCAATGCTGCACATCCAGGCCAGCAGTGCAGCTAGATCGATTTATATACTATCAGTCTCAGAAACTGAGGCCCTGGCCAACACATGGCACGAAATCACTGTTAAGTGGATTGTGCTGGGACAAATGCAGAGAAAAAGAGGGGAGTGAAGAAGTAGAGGCGTACAAGAGGCGTTGAAAGACCCTGGTGAATCTAACCATGTGCCCCCAACTTTCTCTTCTCTTTCTCATTCCACACTTTCAGCCTAATGTGTGTTACTCTCCAGTCCAGTAGAGTAGTGCGCCTCCTCACCTGCCAGTTTGCAGTTTTTTCTCCTTCGCCTCTGCTCTTACCTCTTATTTTTCTCTCTCCTGTCGCTCTCTGTAACCTCTCTACCTCCAATTCTTCTCTATCTTTTTCCCTTCGTCTTCTTTTCCTCAGTTTTCTGTCTTTTTCCTATGTGCTTTACCTGTGAGTCTGTCTTTTCTCATAGTGCTTTCCTATCAGTCTTCTTCTATGTCTGTACTGTTCTGTGTGTCCAGTAGCATTGAAGTAGTTTTCATTCTTAACTGAGTTGTTATGTGTTTGATCTTGGGTGTAAAGTGTCCAGTAGCTCTGTGATGAGTGTGAACTGGTTTCTGTAATGGGTTAAGCTGTAGGACACGGCTGACATACAATCACAGAGCAGGCTTATGTAAAGTCACATGACTGCGTGGGTAAATGCGGATACAATCTCATACTGCCTTACACTTTAAAAAACAAAGCGTTTGGAAATTACAACCTAGTACGCTCTCGTTTCTGTGATCTGTGGCAGCTCTGTTCCCTACAGCTCCAACATGCAAAGATCCTGTCTGTTTCCTGTGTATGCTGATGACTACTGCCTCTTTGTTCACACTGTGTCATAGAAAGATATCAGCTGTGAATTTGTCAGAAAGAGTGTGAAAGTGTCTGATTTAAAGAGAAGCTCACATCCATCCAGCTCCTGAGGAACCCTGACTCTTGTCTCTCTTTAGCCAGAGCAGCTCGATCCTGGGGAGCCGCTGGAGGACAACCTGCTGAGCGTCAGGAAGTCTGCGGTGGGACGCACACATTCCCTGCCCAACGACAGCTACATGTTCCTCTCCCCACAGCACCCCACAGGCCAAGCAGCTCCAGCACAGCTTCCAGCACAGACACAGGGGTCCCAGCACATATTGGGCACCCAAAGGTCCCAGTCAGGTAATGTATGAAGTGGGGTTTTTTATGTCAAATTAACTGGGAACTAGAGAGGAAATTGAAGGCTCACAGAGGATGGGTTAGAGGAGTGACTGGCAGATGAGGCAAGAAAATATTCTCACCCGTATGACCCTTCACAGAGGGAATTTAAAGATGCTCAAAAATCCTCAAACTCCTGGGGGGAAATAGCTTCGGAATACGTATTCCCTTTGCTTCTTTTCCACTGCGATTTATTGTGGCAACAGACCACAATCTTTTCCTCCTTCTCCAGTAAAATAAAATTTAAGATTTCCTTTTCCTCTGCCAAATCAAATGTATCACAATATCTCGCCAGTTTTCATGAACTGTAATTGGTAACTGCTGTACGACTAGATCATACGGAGAAGTCATGAAGAACGTCATTTCGTTTAAGTATAAACACATCTGTTTCGTATGACACTTTTCTTGAGACACCTACTGACACGAGTCTTTAAAGCATAAAACAAACAGTGTGACCCAAGCGAGCTGTGGTGTGTTTGGGCACGTGTGCAGACGGCAGTCGCAGTCATGGGACCTGTTTGAAGAGGTGGTTTAGTCCAGTGACACAAGCTCTTGTAGTTTGTGGTATAAACACAATCAGACCTTTATCTGCCACGACTTCTGAAAGAATAGTGTATCTGTGGACCAAACCAGCTCCCATAGAATTACGTTTTCCTCTTGATATTTGTGAAGTTGAACATACGGCCCAACATCGAGAAAAAACACATAAAGATCATTAAGCGTTAAAACGGTTTAGCAAACATCTAAAGGAGGGGATTTGAGCGATGTGATTTCTGACCAGTGAATGGAGTGACAGCTCCCACATGGCTTTTGTTAATACATTTTGTTTTGCTTGATATTTTGCCTGTCTGAAACCAAACCAAAGAGAAAATGCAAATGACTGGGCGCTCATTTATGATTCAGACCAAATGATCTGAATTACAGGTGTGAAAACACTCTTCGTCACTATTTCTTACTTGAAAACAGAGTTTTTAACACCGTATTAGGATATGACAGAAATAGAAAGCTTTGATTTTGAACATAATGCAGGCTGACTTTTGGAAGACGC
Organism: Naso thynnoides; assembly: GCA_029783665.1. NCBI lineage: Eukaryota > Metazoa > Chordata > Actinopteri > Acanthuriformes > Acanthuridae > Naso > Naso thynnoides. The sequence continues at coordinate 16,303,876 of JAQLOL010000014.1, read as the reverse complement.
AGTCGTTTCCTCTGAGTATGGAAACACCAGCTGTGACTTTTTTTTGTTGTTTTTTTTTTTTTTGCCCCATCATAATCAGTGTTGTGTTCATTTCTGAGCAGGATCCAGAGGCTCGGTGCGCTCCCAGCCGGAGGAGTTTTCCCAGCAGCTCACCGTTCCCGCAGACCTCTTCAGACCCATCAGCCCCCACAGCCACTCAGACTCGGAGTGTATACCACGACTACCCCCTCCCAGACGCACACACACACTCAGCCGCACGCTTCGCAGACAGGTGACGAAATCGCACTGTTCACAGTTTCACTTTCATGATCGAGTCATGTGTGATGAAAGCTGTGTTTTATGTCCATTGTTTTCAAACATTTGCCACAAACGCCCATTGATCTGAAAGTTTTATATTCATAACAAACGCTACAGAGGCTCATTTCAATGATTAAAGCAGTTTTTAGTTGAAAGGAAACTGGTTTTTGATCCAGTGTTTGGTGAAAAATGAAAACCTAAACACAGCGCTACAGAGCACAAGGGGAGGTAACAGAAAAAAATAAATAAATAATGCAGATTTTTTTTAAATAAAGTTCTAATTTTTTGAGAAAAAAACCTGTTAATGTGGAAAAAAACTGATAATAATATGCAAATAAAGTTGTTACAGAATAAGAAAAACAAAACAAAAACAGAAATTAAGCATTAATATTAGGAGAGAGGTGTTGTAGTATTTTGAAGGTGAAGTTTTAAGGGTCCAGTGGATTTAGGAACATATAGCAGTGAGGTTGCAGATTACAACCAAGTGAATATCTCTGTGCCCATCCTGAAGTCTGTGTTTTCAAGTTGAAACTCAGCACTCTCCAAACTTAAGTTCTTCACTTATTTCCTCTAGTCCATTTTAATTTATTTCCCCTCCTCTTTCTCTAGGTTCTTAAAGTTAAAAGCATTTCCCCTCCAGTAAGTTGAAAAATTAACTAAAGGCACCAGTCGTTGCAGCCAGGTGCTTTTGAGCTTTGAGATCTCTTCCCATTAGTAAATAAGTCCAGATCAGAGGACAATCTGGTGTGACTTTATTTATTCCTCCAGAGGATTTGATCTTCTTCGACACTCCACCAGAGCTCCCATCTCTGAGCGGCTCTCCACCTGCTCCTCCAACACCCTGCAAAGCCTCACAATAAAGGCAAAAAAACTGAACATCGTTATAAGGAATGAAGCTTTAAACTATTGGATACAGTATTGTTTTAATGCAACAGAACAATATCTAACGATATTTTTGCCACCATTCCTGACAAATGAATTAATTCTGCCTCTGATAACAGATGAAATGATTCAAAATTAATAACCAGACCTTTAAATGGCATAATTTAGGCCATGTTTGGACGGGAGCAGCCCTACTAAAATCAAAAAAGTCTTTCTTTTGCATCTTTAAAAACAAAAAATCTGCATGTACGTGAAGAAGCGAAAGCGCTGCAGTGTGCATGTCAGGCCTGCAGTCGGCGGTGTAACTTTGCAATGACATACCACAGGAGCTGCCAAAGCTGTCACAAAAAGCCACAAATTAAAGAAATTCAGCCATTGATTGACTTCTAAAATTATGATATGAAGACTCAAATTTGCCTCAATAGACTGTCGTCATATTCGACTTGCTTTGGGCGCTCTGCTGAGTGTTTAATCAAAGCTTGGGAAGTGGCTATTGCGGAATGCATTGACTTGCACTAGCATTAGCATTAGCAAAGTTTACACAGCTGGAAAGACTGCACTCTGGAACCCGGTTTCAAAGGTTTGCTGTATCGGGGATGCCAGCACGCTGTTGTCATGTAAAAGAACAAAGAACTGCAACAAAAGTTTAACGTTTAATGCAAAACCTTCCACAGTAAACTGCCTCTGAGTGTGTTGCAGCACCCGTGTCCTCCTCAGTGCAGAGGTCAAACACTTGAGAAAAGAATCATGTTTTAATGTGTCAGTGAGCAGAGAGCTTCTTAGCTTATGTTAAAGCAACTTCTTTCTTCCACTTACTGACTTGTTTCTCATAAAATTACAACTTTTGCTCAAAATATTGCAAGTTTATTCTCACATAACGTTCTCTGTGGGAAATTAAAAAAAAAACTGGTTTAAATCTTTTGTAAATCTCTTTCCTCATTGCATGTTCTAAACAATTTACTTTTTTCCTTCTTCCGTTTCCCTTTCTTCCTGCTGTTTCTATCTGTTGCTAACTAATCTGCCGTCTCATTCTCCATATTGCATCTGTTATTCTCTGGCCTCAGCTCAGCTGGGCCCAAAAGCCGCCCGACCCTGAGCTAACGCTCAAACACAGATACTCCTGTTTCTGAAACAGCAACATACAGCCGACTTTAGCTACCAATGGGCCTTTCAGAAACACTGGACTCCATGTTCATTTTCCAAGAGACCGACACACTAACACATACACAGGCTTCCCTCCTCCCTCCTTCTGTCATTCATTAGATTTTGGTCGACTGCTAACCATCAGCCACGAAGCATCAAAACCTCTCTACCAGGTAACTTTGCCTGGAGAAAACCTGCATACTTCCATATTCCTGAACAGGTAACAGAAACTTGGAGGAGTGCAAGACAAAGATGCTATTTAGCAGATAAATTTACCCACAATGCAGTGCACTTACTACACTAAAACTATTCAACTCAGGGGATTGCTATAGAACAGCAAGTGCTGTGTAGATGCATTTGGTCATTTTTTACACCCAGTACTACAGTGATAGATCACTTGTGATTTTTTATTGACTAGCTTAGTGTTTGAAACGTAAATATTTGTCAACCAGAGTACAGAAGTTATTGTACTTGCTTCAAGAATTCTGACAGGGTGAACCTTTTTCTAGTATTGTTCCAGTCTGCACTCCTGTTATCAGTGACTTTATGTTATTTTGCTGTGGCTGGTGATTGGCCTGGCCTGTATTATCTTTGACCACTAGGTGTCTCTGTGGTCACACCGTTCAAGCTCATGCAGGGAAACATGAGTCCAACCATTCCTTGCGCTGTGCCCTAAAACTCATGCATGTCTTGTTTTTCTAATTCTACTCAAATACTAATAATTTCCTTTATTTATTAGTTCATGAAGACATTTTATGAGTTTTAGCAGCCACTGTGGTCACTAACCTTTCCTCTCCTACAGTGGCAACATATATGTTTACCCTCTGACTACTGGCCTCACACCCTGTACACGGTACCCTGATCAGACTTTAGTTGTAAATTTAACTGAAAATTGTGCTGCTGACAGTTTACAGGGTTTTGTGGGCGTGGTCAAAGGTTAAAGGGTTGACAGTCTGTCTCAGAGTTCACTGTGTCAGCCGGCGTTCAATCAGCTGAGTCCTCTGTCAGACTAAAAAAAGCAGCATGCCCTTCTCTGGGTCAAATGAAAATGAAAACCAAAAAAAAGCTGCTTACTTGGAAATATTGTTCAAGTTTGTTGGTACATGCTACTTGGAAACTTGCTCTGCTCCACTCATTTGTAATGTGATTTACAGGAATAATGCCTCAAGTCAATATATTTCCTACCGACAAGGTGAGGAAATCTCAAAAGAGGTGATGTAAGGCAAGATCATCATCATCAGTCGTAAAGCTCTACAGATGCATAGAAATACAAACAAATTAGCCATCAAGAGAATATTAAAATTGCAAGGAGGAAGCTCTTTCCACAGGAAAGCTTAAGAACTAAAAACTGCTTTACCTGGCTCCCAGAAAGGTCTGAATAGTTCATAACATACGGGTGAATCAGAAATATATTTAGGCCCAAGATTGTTTTGTGCTGTAGAGACAAATGTGAAAAAGATTTTAAAATCCATCCTTTGACACAGGAAGCTGCTGCAGTGACGGAAGCACAGGTGTAATGTGTTCCCCTTTGTCGATGAAGACTCAGTGAGGACTCGAGCTGCAGCTGTCTAATGGATATTTTGCGAGAGGACCTTGTAAGGACACCATTACAATAGTCTAACCCGCTGAAAATAAAGACAAGGGCAAGTTTCCCGGTATCTTGTTTAGAGCCGAGCACGCTTTAGCGAATGTTCCTCTCAGATGTGAGTACAACATAAGTGCTCCGCTTCAACAGAAACACTGCACAAAAATGTACGAAAAACAAAGAATGCATCCAATAATGTCAAAAGTTGTTTACTCAACTAACTCTTGACAAATCCCAAAATGGAACTCTGCTATTGAGTAATGCAGTATAACCTCTGTGTTTCCATTTTGCAATTCTGATTTAACCCCACGCTGCCTACAGTGACAAGGAGAGAGAGGACTCTGGGAACATGCTGGCCAGACGGTGAACTCTGACCCAGCCTGCTGCTTCTCATCCTCATCACTCACACTAACTAGTCTCCCCCTCTCATCCTCCCCGCCTCTCATTGCATATTTTCCTTCATCTCTTCACCCCTCTCTCCTAAATACCCCCTCCTCTCCCCTCCATGCCCTGCCTTCCAGGTTGCAGTTTCTACTGACTCTCAGGAGGCCCTGTGTTCAGATGGAGGGGAGAGCAATGAAGGACTCGGACTTGTGAATATGGCCTCTCTGAGCCTCCCTCCATCCCCCTCCAACTCTCCCTCACCCTGTTCCCATCAGCAGCAGCAGCCTGCTCTCTGCCTGGTCCCTGCCATGTCAGGCGCCTCCCCTAAACCCTCCAACCCCAGCAGCGTGCACACCCAGCTTCATGACCAGCACTGCCTCACCTCCACCTCCCCTTCCTCCCCCTCTTCACCTCCTCCGCCCTTACCAGCTAGGTTGCACCAACAGGAGGAAGCCCTGGTGGATCAGGAAGTGTCCCTCATTACCCACGCAGGGTTGGCCGGTAGTGACGACATCATGACGGAGGACAGTGGCGATGGAAGTAACGAGGGTTACAGCAGCTACGCAGGCTGCCCGGAGAGCCGGAGTCCTTGTTTGAGGCAGCTGAAGAGATTCCACAGCGCTGAAGCGCAGGGCCGCAGCGCCCTCCTGCCCCGCCCCCGCCCATACTCCTGGTTGGATGACCCGCGACACCACTCCGTAGAGGTATGCTCACTGGGGGAGTTCAGCCCCCAGCGCAGCACCACCTCCACCTCCTCTGGCTTCGTGTCACAAGCCGACAGCTTGCAGATCCACAGCCAGACCCCCACCCAGACCTCGCTGCCCTCGCCCAGACGTAAGAAGAAGATGAGTCCGCCCTGCATCTCTGTGGACCCTCCTGACGGACTGGAGCCTCAGTCTGGCCTCTACCCGGGTCTGGGTGGACTCGGGGGCATGGGGCTTGGGGGACTGGGGATGCCACCTCCTCTGCCTAGCCGGGAAACCTGCCTAAGGAGGAGAGCGCCCTCTAGTGACTCCAAGGACTCCTTTGACCTGGGAGTTGGAGAGGGTTCGGGACAAGACGGAGGTTCGCCAAACCCCAACACCAACCCCAAGCTATTGACTCTTCCGAGTTTCTCCTTTGAGAAGACGAGCTCTGAGCACTGAACAACCATACACTAAACACACAAACACACATGCACACATACACACACACACACACACACACAGCCGGACGAACCCTCCACACACACAAACACACGATGCACTCTGTGTATCTGTGATGGTGATAGTTCTAGTAATAATGCTGTAGAGAGTAATAATGGTAAAACTACAACAAACAGTGAAAACATCCTTGGTTTCATAAGGAGTGCAGTACTGTAGTAGTGTGACCATCCCTTGTCTTTGTATTGTTACTGCCAAAACAACCAGAGAAGAAGAGAACCCATGAAACAACAACACAAACATGACTGTTTCTCTTCTGATACGTCTGCATGCCACTGGCTGCAGCTCGACCCCATAACCTCTGGAGCGACATCAGCCCCTGGGATTTGGCGCCCTCGGTGGTCGCCATCTGAACTGCCTGGTGTGTCGCACAGGGTGGGCTTTGCCCGGTCAGCGGAGGTACAAAGCAATATGAACGTTTTAGAGACACTATTTTCTTAAATTATTGGGCCATAGTGTTTGTACAGGATGTTGTTTTTTTTTATTTCATTCGATTGTTATTTTCATGTCTTTTTTGTGATTTTCTTTTTGTTTTTTTGTCAAAATGGGTTGTCTTTGTCTCTTTTTTTCACTGTAGGATATTTCTAGCTTATTTGGTTTACTGAGGAAAGTGAACGTTTTTCAAAGTGCTGAAACCATGTATTTGTAGGAATAATATATAAATATATATATAAAAAAATCAAGTCATTAAACTGAGCTTGGATTTTTAAGCACACACATTAGACCGTTGTGGTTTGATTGTTTGAGTCCAAAGGAGGCCGCAGCCAAAGCCTTTTCATTGATTACTTGATTTTCTTGAGTGTCTCAGACATCCTTGAAATCTGTATGCAGGTGATGAATTACTTGAGAAAAAATAGGAATTTGAAACTGACTATGCAGTTTGGTTTTGATCTCTTCAACTCAACTTTAAGTTTGAATTCTCTGAATATGATAATCCAACTTTTAACTTCAACGTGTGAGTTGAGCAGCAGATTTTTGTCCATCTGGCAACAGAGATAAATGTCCATTCCTCACATTTCATCTCTGTGTGAAGAATGGACTGTCACTGAAGACGCATGACTCGTAGGTCAAACAAATACACGAGCAGAATAAATCTGACCTCACGAGGCAGAGCTGACCTTTCCATGGGCATCTCAGGTAAGTAAAATGTTAGTTTTTATTGTACGTTTGGGTTTTTTTGATTGATTTATAATACAACGGATGTAACCTGAAGCCATTATGACAATCTCGTCAAGCTTGGGTAGTAACTCATTACAAGAAACACGCATGAGTAAAAAATGTTCCACTATTTTCATGTTAATTTTATTTAATTTAAGCTGTACTGTTTAGGGGCACTTCTTATTGTAGTATATTTTAAACAAGTAATCTACTTTATTCTTCACTACATTTGCCAAATACCTCTGTTACAGCTAGTCTGCTCTGAATGTGGGGATGAGTGTACTCTAACCCAAGTTTCCAGCTGAACAAAAACCCAGACCAAATATGTATGGGGTGCCTCCGCCTGGCACAAATTGTCTACACCTCATGGTCACTGTATTTTTAAACCCATAGAACTTTTGAGTTGGAGGTTTGACCCTCTGAGGTTGCTGTAGCTGTTGCTTCAGTAGGAGAACAAGGTAGCAATGTGAAGTCAACATCTACTAGTTCATCTCCAGAAAGCAAAAGAGATACCTGTAAGTTAGAACATATGTCGTTTCACTTAAAGCATATGAAGTAAAAATGGATTGATAAGATAATACTGAACAGGACATGCTCAATAATAATTTCAATTACATGTTAGCATCAAGCTAACAGATTAACGCCCAGGCCACAGTCAC
>JAQLOL010000014.1:16284751-16296466 GCA_029783665.1 Naso thynnoides | reverse complement strand
ATTTAAAAACACTGTGAGATTTGTGTGTGGGTTTGTGCGTGTGTGCACTTCTGTAGAAGAGCATAAAAATGTTTTAAAGCCTTGAATATTTTACGAGGTTACATTTAGCAGACATTAAGATGAGAGACAGCCTCACACACACACACACACACACACACACACACTTGATCTCCCCTGGAGGCTTGACTGTAGAAATAGCCCTGTCACTCTGTTAAAGTTGTGCTCCTCTCAGCATATTGAAGATTATGAGGGATCAATTGTCTCTCAGCTGCTCTACCATTAACCTTTTACCGGCTCATCACCTCTCGTTTTTCTCCCTACTTCACTTTCACTTGATAGCTGTTTCCACACACTTGTAAGTCAAATGTCTCTCTTGATCCCTTTTCCATCCTTCCATCTGTCTCACACACACACACACAAAAATGTCCTAACTGCCGTGCTGGAAACTTCTTCCATCATGCAGATTAAACAAGACAAACTTGACAAACAAATCTCTTGTTCCCCATCTGACCCTTTGTTAGGTCTGGTGAATGTTAAACATTTGGGCTTTAGTCAAACTCAGTTATTTTGAAGTGTGGTGAAATGCACGAAGGAAGTGCAAAAAAAAAACAAAAAAACACCTCTCACTATACAAAGTCAAAATATCACAAAAATATTTTCTCTACCCATTAATTTATTTATGAATAACACACAGCATTTGAAAGAAGATACATACTCATTTTCAAGTCTTTAATTTTAATTTTGGACTTCTACAGAGCAGCTAGACACAACTGACCGAACAGTAAAGTCTGTAGTCAGAAGTGTGCCTACATTTTTCTAAAACGGTCTGTGTGGCTTCCTCCTCCCCCTTTCCCTCCTCCATGCGCACCTTCACACTCCACTGCACTTGCAACCCCTTTTGTCCGATTACTGACACAAAATACACACAGCTGAGACACTGATAGAATGTTTCTTACAGCTCTAACTTTCCAGCACGGCCAAATAACATTGGAACAGGTCCTTTAGCAACAGTTCAGCCGTTAATCCAGCTCATGTGCTCATGTTGGGGAAGTGCCTGAATAAATCCACGTAGAGGTACTTTTCTTTTGCTAGCCAAAAAACAGGAATGCTATCAGCTTCTGTGCGGTGCTTGTCTCATTAGGAAAGCTAAATAAAGTTAACTTTCCTTCATTTACCCGAGGAAAAAAATAGAAAAAAAAACTTTATTGAAGCTGTATCGAACACAGTGCTGACATTGTAATCAAGCAGAGAGCAGAGTGCAGAGGGAGCGGTTACAGCGCTGTGTGCACCGAGCTGGCATGCCCATATAGGAAGGTCCTGCACACATTGACGTCAATGAAACAACAGACTTAAGAAAAACTCACTGAAACACAGCATGCAGAGCCTACTGAAGCTGCCTGCATGCTCAATTCCAAATGCGCATGTCTCATTATGTGACGCTTCGGCATCATTTAACACGACTATCTGACACTGTTACGGAATTTGTACATCAGAAAAAACGGAAAAGCATAATAGTTCTCCTTTTAAAAAAATTAATTTATATAAGTAGTTTCACCAAAAGAAGTAACATGCTAATGAGTCTCACGCTATCTGAAAAATAAGGGGGAGTCTGTGTAATGGTGGGGCAGTTGCAACATGAACTCTTTTCAGTAGTTGAAGTGTCATTTTGAGCTTTATAGGCCAGGAATATTAAGTCTGAACTTGTATTGTGGTCGATTTATTCAAATGCCCACACAGGGGCAAAAGTGACAATGTACAGTGTAATTTTGTTTCAGAAATATTTTTGTGGGAGTGGAATGGACAGGAGTGAAAATCAACACCCATTTCACCCTCTACTATGTTTGCCTAAATAACATTGTCAATGATTTGTCACTTAAATTGAGAGTAGTCTAGTATTTCTTTGTATCATGTAAAAGTTGTTGTGAAAGACTGAAGTAAATATTTGCCGTAGGCCTAATCTCTCACAGTGTCCATTTATTTATATAATTGATAAAATGTTAAACTGTGGTAATAACACAATTATTTATGTTTAACTGCTGCATTAAAAAAAATGGTGTTCAAGGGACAGAGAGAGAGAGAGAGACCATCAGAAAACTATTGCACTTCACCTGAAATATTTTTTATTTTATGTAGTTATCTACATTGGGTCTCTAGTTTGACAATAATTTATCCTGAACAAAAATGTGTTTGAACCAAGTAAAAGTCAACATCACAACACAATCCTTCAAAGGTTTCCCAATGAAATCTTAAAATGAAGGGATTCCTTGTGCGGAAATACTTGTGTGGTTTTATTTTAAAAGACATATCAGAGGTGTTGAAACTACGTACAGTGAACGTTGCTGTAAAGATGTCAAGACGACTGTCAGCAAGTTATTTTTCTGTATATTTTAGCAAGAGGCAAGACCCCTGAATACTGTTGTGTCGCTACAAGATGTACACGCACAGGCTGTGTGACTCATCTAATCTGTTAACATGGGTGTCAAAATTTTACCTTGCTATAAGAAGAAAAAAAACTGGCCAGACTTCATTTCCTGTTCTTGATTACCTGAGTTTGCATCGAGAGTCTACCACATGAAAACCGTAGCGCAGTTGTGGCTCTTTGCCACAGCTTGTTGGATCCCATCGATTGACTCGTTTGCTTCACAGGAAATTCATCTTGACCGTAACTCCGCAGAGAATATTCACACTTGTTGCTCACTGAGCTACGAGTGCTGTCAGCCTGCCTGAGGGATCTGACTCACGCTTTTCAAAGGAGACTGATGAACTGTAGTAAAGGGACGAGGTAGAGCCTGTTCTAATTCCAGATGAGAGCATTCATCGATGATGACGGCGCTGAACTGATCCTGCTGGCACTTCAGTGGATCACAAGTCCCGGCAGAGGACTCTCCTCATTACAAAGCACATGCTCATTACAAGGTGGGAAAGTCTGTGTGTGTGTGTGTGTGTGTGTGTGACTTTGTTTTGCTTTGAACTTCAAACTCATCTTCTGTTTTCTCTCAGATAACCACACACTGAGCTCCACGTTGATGATCAAAGTATCAGATGAGTCCCTCAGCGGGGAGGGAAAGCAGAATAACCAGTGCTACCTGATCGAACACAATATTTTTCACTTTATTTTCTCTCTCTGCCATCTCTCCCCTCCGTTAATACGTCTCCACTCGCAGAGCCATTCAAGCCCGCGGCACACAGGGAGCCCCTGAAGCTGATACGCTCTGACACCTCTCCTCCAATTTGTCTCATTCCAGGCTTTAGTGATAGAGCATGTTAAGAAGTGCCGGTGGGCTGCAGCAGAGTCCAGACCGTTCCGGTACACAGACTGCAGCCTCTGTCCTGTCATTGAATACCAAAAACCACAATCTTTAATGGAGCTTACTCACACAGCACGCTGTAAACAATTACCAGGAAATAAACAGAGAGGAGATGACGTGTGCGTGTCTGTGTGTGTGTGTGTGTGCACGCAGAAGGAAAACCTTGGTTGTTCCAGATAAAAGTGCCGACTAATTGGGAAAAGGCTTATGGCTCAGCAAGACAGTGATGAGTAAAAGTATGGAGAGCAAATTTGATAATTAAGTTTGTTCATTTCAGCTGTTTGCCAATGTGAGTTTCACCAACCCAACACTGAGGGGAGATGAGAGAAGAGAGAGCGGAACGGAGCGCCGCACAGCAGGGGGAAGCCATGACTCTAGTGAGTCGGTATTCCAAGTGACATCACTTGATCAACATCAGCACCTGCTTTATTATGTGCATTTTTGTGTCCACCGTTAAACTTCACTGAGGGAGCGTTTGATAGTGTTTTTGTGGGGACGGCGGGCTGAAAAAGGTGGGAGGGCATTTGGATTTTCTTGCTTACTGGAAAGGTCAAAGTATTTTGTTTTGAGATTTGGGGAAGGGCATATAATGGTTTTTTTGTTTGCTTGTTTGTTTTGCATGTTGGTGCTGGCAGATGTGCTGCAGGCTATGTGAGCATCCAAGGACAGCCACAATATTCACATGGATTTTTATTCCCATCCGTTCCGTTCTCATACCAAATGTGAGCCTCAACAGAGACTCCGCTTGCTACACATAACTGACTCCATACCGCCCACAGCGTGAGTGGACTCCTACTAAAGGCTTCTATTCTTTCCCACCCATTGGGCTTTTAGTGCAGCTTTTGGGCGGCTACATGACTCAGTGTGGGAAAGAAATGGCATCAAACAGGAGACAAAACTGAAGGTCAACCAGGCTGTTTATCAACAGAGAACCTCCTGTGCGATACTGAAGAGGCAGCAACGCAAGTCTGCCAAGAAAAAACCTGTAGCTGCACCTCAGAGCCCTACATCAGAGCACCTGACCTGTCCAGTGTGTCACAGAGGCTTCCAAGCTCAGATTGGTCTGTTCAGCCATCTGTGCACCCGCCAAAACCCACCAAGCTGAGAGGTGCCATGGTCATCATCAACTCTGACGAACGAACAAGGAAAGGACCTGTGGTAATCACAAAAAAACTAATAAAACAAAAAAAAAAAAACCCAAAAAACTGTACTTGTCAGTTCACCATGGTTGTTGTCCGTGTTGTCACAACTTGCCTTTCGTTTAGTTTTTGATAAGGAGAGGTTTTTGGTCCTCCAGAATCTGAAATTCTTCTCAGAGCAAAGGTAGTGCTGGGCATTAGTGACTCGCCACAGAGCTGAAATGTAAGCCCCAGCATGCCTTGGGGCACTGTGTTTTGGTTTTGGGACTATAAGCCAAGGGACAACTGTGTTCAGAGTTGCCCAAACGTTGCCCGTTGTGCACTATTGCACTTAAATTTCTGTATAGGTGCTGACAGTGGATTACAGATGTTTTTGTGGTGAAGACTTCACACCATGTGTTAGGTTAGTGTCACAGTTTATCCTGACCCTCTGCCTGTATTGATGAACATATGTTTAGTGGAACCAGTGAGTTTGACAGCTCTCTTGATTGAGCATGTGTGCTGCCTCTTCTGTAGCACAAAAGTTTAAAGTGCATTGAAATGTTACAGATTAAAGATAAAATGGTGATTTAAAATGAGTACTTTTTTGTGCAGGGAGAGGGTAGATCGATTTTTATCACACGCAGGGGGAGGGCCCACAGCCTGGCCACATCCTCTTTCTCCTCAGATCAGCTTTTGCTGAGAATCAGACTCGTCTTTAGAATTGCACAGGCAAATTTTTGGCCAAACCAAGTAGTAGTAGCAGGTATGGTTAAGTTTGATGTGACCTGACGAAGAAGTTAAACGCTTGTTAGCAGTAGTTCAATCATGGTGGAGGCCCAAAGGCTTTGGTTTACCAAGCTACCAGGAACCTCTCGTTATGGAATATCAAAGAAGAAATATTGCAACCAGCCGGATACAACCTTTGGACACAAAGTGTACTGCTTTTTAGTGATCACTACATGTAGGGCAGAGTGGAGGCCTGTAGTTGGAGTCTTTCTATTGATTAGTGCAGGGCAGACCTGAGACTAACGCAGCCTCGGGTACAACACAACATGTTCAGGAAACACCATTTAAAGCACTAAAACTGATGAAAATAGCCAATATCACAACACAATATAGTATCTATATGTGATTGTTTTACAACTTGTGGAAAACTATCGATAGCTGCTACTCATCTTGTCTGTAGCCTGCAGGCTAACTTCACCGATGTTTGAGCCGCTGTCTCCAGGAAGTGAGAAGCCGGGGCTTCCGCTGTTAGCAGTTAGCTGCTGCCTATAGCTGCATCAACTCGGTGACAATGTGATTTTATTTCAAAATGTTTGTTTTCTTTTATTTTGGGTCCAAATTTTAATCACAACACAATATAACGGTATTTATGTGTTTATTGAACAGATTTTCCCACTCATCTGTCTGCTTCACCGAATAGCTGGGCCCACATCATACGTCACAGTGACTGTCAATGCCAGTTGGTTTAAAGCTGCTCCAATAGTTTCACCCTTAATCGATGCCACACCTACTAGGATTCAGATTCTGCAAAGAATCACTAATGGAGTGTGGCCAGACACATATCACAATGTAAATTCATTTGCTAAGTGAATTTTGGGTCTGGTTTACCAGGCTGGAGGGCCCATGCCTTGCCATATAAATAACGTATGCTCCCTAAGGACCTAAACTTTGAGCAGAGAGCAGTCATCAAATTTTGTTGTGAACTTGGGAAATTGTCAACAGAGACCCTGAAGTTCTTCCGAAAGTGTACAGCCATGGAGCAGTGTGCTGGGCAAGATGTTGTGCATGGCATTTGCATTTTGAAGAGGTGCTCCAACCCTCCATGAGCATTAAAATTCAACCAAATGTGCATTAGGATTTTTGGATTATGAAATCGCTGACGTGATCAATGTGTCGATCTGCACACCCACTTTGAATGGGCGACAGGTCACTGCCAAGTTTGCGCCCAGGCTCCTGACTGAACAAATGCAGCAACTTGTCGAAGTCCATGTGAGAACCGGATTTTCAGAGAACGTTCCTAGGGCAGCAAAAAGGCTGAGAGCTGTTTATTGTTGCACAAAGAGGCTGATTTGAAGAGCGTGGTGGCCACATTTACATCAGGTACAGTTTTTGTTTTACGTATGCACAGTCTCTGAACTTTTGATCAATACTTACAGTACAATACGTACAGGATATTGGCATAGACATATTATGACTTTTTTGTACGTTTATCTGCAAAAAAATGATGAAACGTTTTGTTCAAAGCATTCACTTCCAATAGCTTGCAAATATCAGTAGGTTGAACATTAGGGTAATTTCAGGGTTTCAGGGTTGTCACACAAAACAAGCGAGAAACGACACACTTTTTCCGTGCAGATCAACCTAAAATCATTATTCAATTGAAGTTTGGAAACACTCTGCATAAATCAGTTCTAATAAACATGTTTATAAGGACAGTAGTGAATATCTAATTATCCATTTATACTAAGTATCTCCTGCTGGGATGGAAAGTCTGACTGAGGAGCAGCTGTGTTGGGTAAAGCAAAAATCAAATCCCCTGGCATCACTGTGTCCCCAAATCAGCTGCCACAAATTTGGACTAGAGACATGGATAAACAAATAAAATGTACTTGGATTGAATATTTATTTTGTTCCAAAACTTTCTGAAGTAACAGTGATTCAGTTAGAGAAATGTGTTTATATACGGTACATGTTCTTTTTGATCTGCATACTTCTCTAGTTTTTCATTGGTAAAAACTTTTTCTTTAGTTATGGACAACATTTAGTTTAACCATAGAAACTTCCCCAACATGAACCAGTGAATCAGTGCACTGCTGCTTATGTGCTGCTCGCGGTTGTATGTATAAGCTGACATCTTACTTTGCATTGGCCCGTGCTGCTGCTTCAGCATGAGGGGAGCGGGGGGACGAGGAGAAACCACCGTCAGCTGCACAGGGATAAGCACACTGTAGGCAGAACTGCTACAGTTTTATTATCCTCATGTGGAAATTTGCCCTTTTATTTTTCGAAAATTAAACTAACAGCATGCAGTTGTTTCTGTCTGTGTAGGTTTCTGCAGAAAATCTGGATGTGCCTGCACCCAATGTGAAGCAGACAAAGCTAAACCTAGAGGCTTTTGCAGGAATCAAGTTCCTGTAATGGACCTGAGGCATTGAGCATGAAGATTTTAATCTACTATTCCTGTGACTTATTGCTGAGCACATCCGCTGAAATGCTGCAAAACTTTCTTTCATCCCTCTCAGTGGATGTAATCCTGATGATGTGCAGAGTGGAGTCTGTAAGCACCTATTCTGGCAAGAGGTGAGAAAGTTTCCTAACCTGCTTTCATCATTTTTGCTTCACACATTCTTTGAACTTGAAAACTAACACGTTTTCTCCGTCTGAGGGAAACAACTGCAAATTACAAACTTACTTGGATTGAAGGTATATCAGCAGAAAGCCATTAAAACAGCTTGTGGCAAGCCCTAAATTTGAGCAGGCCCTTCTCATAGTCTGTATTCAATGACAAGTACCTCTGAAGCTCTGTTAGCGTGCAGAGAAGTGCACTGTGAGATGCAGAGAAAAGCTTGGTTATTGGAAAAATCTGATCTCTTCTTCCTCGCTTCAGTGCGTTAACTCACTGATAACTTGAGGCCAGGCTCCATGTTGCTACTTTAAGTATTTAAATCTAAGCTCCTCTTCCTCATACTGCAGCTGCTGTTTATTTCACCCCACTTCATCCACTCATATTGCCAAGAGCCGGATCTCAGAGAGCACAAATTAAATAGGAACACAAAAACACATAAATCTGACATAAAGGGAATAATTAAAACCATGTATCAAATTAAAACTTAGTTTGGCTAGGCTAATTACTTCTCACGTCTGACTGCCACTTGTCGCGCACAGCAGCAACACTCTTTTGTTCTCTGCTTTTAATGTGTTTTTAATTTCTAGCTGTAGCGCCTGGCCGGAGGTTTTATTAATTCTTGCTAACTTTAATTTGATTCACACCTGATCTCCTCTACAGTGTCAAAACAAGGACTCTTCAGTTTCATCTCCAATTTGTGGAACAAAATGGAAGTTGAAGGGAGCCAAATCTGTGTATTAGGGAGAATGGTAAAGAGATGACTGTGTTACCACTGTTCCACACAGTCGGGAGACTGCAGTCGAGGTGAACAGTCCGATCCTGGCAGACGAGTTCACTGTGGCTCGAACCAAAGAAAGTCAAAGAAAACCACCATCATGCTCTTGTGGCCGGACATGCCATTTACATCTTGGAGACTCTTCCACTGCAAAGCCTGCTGTTTGGTCTTTGGTCCTTAGGACAATTATGGCTGATTTTGGGCCTGATTCCCCCCTTCCGACATTCCTAGGTAAAGACCAGATTCTTTGATGGTTCAGAAGATTATCTTGTCAGATTGTCACGTGGTCTGAGGTGTGTTAAGAGTGATCCAATCTGCTCGGAACAATGTCAGGGCGGCACTGATTTGAAATAGTAAATACTGTATGAAACATGTACAGTATTTACAATCAGATATTCTGTTGTGTGGGGGGAACCCAGAGAACAGACGAGAACTCTGTGGATTGTCAAATGGAACGAAACGATAGCCAGCTGGGAAGAGAGCTGACTGAAGATGGAAGCACAACCACTGCAGCCATGGCAGCAATAACAAACACAAAGCATAAACCAGAAATGGAGGACCGGACCAACTCGTTGATTTGTGGCAACAACATGAGTGTTAATACAAAGTTTCCTGTAAAATATACCAGAACTGAAATGAGACAGAGAGGAGACATTGTTACTCTAGTGAATGTACCAAGTAGCTAAAGTGGCTAACCAGGCTAGCTACTCTGCCACGTTCGTTTAAAGTCACATTTGACTGCAAGATATTTTGCGAGACTTCCAATGCTGAGTCGGGACTCTGGTTGTCTGTGGACAGAATCTGTTAGTTTGTAGTGTGCTGTTGTGGTCATGTCAATACACTCCACTAGCCTGGTAAACTCATATTTCACCCATAACTCACCTTACGAATTCATTCACTTCGTGATGTGGGTCTGGCCACGTTCCATTGGTGATTCTTTGCCGAATTTGATCCTGTTAGGTGTGGTTATTTGTTAACTGTTTGACCATTAAGTGTAAAACTATTGGAGCAACTTTAAACCAATCGGTATTGACACTGACTGTATGATGCATCTTGCTATTCGGAGAAACAGACGAGTGGGAAGGTTAACATCAGATCTGGTCAATAATCAGGGATTTTTTTGAGCTGTTGTGTTATATGAGCTCAAGGCTGTGTGAGTTTCATGTCTGCACCGCACAGATCGTTAGAAAGACTCCTGCTCAAGGCTGATATTCCTCCCTAAGTGTAGTAATCACAAACAAGCAGTACATTCCTTGTCCCCAAGGTTGCCATTCATCTAGTTGGAACATTCCTTGGTTTTAATAGTACGTAGTTTCCAGTAACGAGCGGTTTTTGGAAGCCTGGTAAACCAAACCCGTATTTAAACTACTGCGAACAAGCGTTTGACTTCTACGTCATGGAACTGAACCACTTCTGCTAGCAGGTGATTGGTCTGGCCAAAAATTTGTCTCTGAAATTCCAAAGACAGGCCTCATTACTAGACTGATTATCACTGAAAACTGAGCTGAATGGAGGGCTTAGCCAGGCTAGCACACGACACCCTGGATGGACAAAACTGTAGCTTTGACCACGACCCACTGCTTCAGAAACCGAACTTAAGGAAGCACGTTTCAGGTCATATTTTATGGAGAAAATATTGTCTTGTTTTTTTTTTTTTTTCTGATGTCCTACAACTGCTCTACCTCAACTCTGTGATTCTGCAGACCGAAGCTGCAGCTGCAGCACCAGGTCATTGTTGGTGACAGCTCTGCTAAAATAATGGGCTGCAGACAGACAGAACAGTTGTAGGACATCAGAGGGAAACCAGACGACATCATCAAAAATATGACCCAGTTTCACTAACATGGAGTGAATTCATACATCATTTTGTGTTTATGAAGCAGCATTTTAGCATTTAGCTTTAAATCTCCAATCTCACATTTTAAAAATCTGTCCAGATTTTCAGATGTTTTTAGTGTGAGCCAGGCATAAGTTGTAGACACAACTGTCATCACTTGTGATGATCTTCGACTGTTCATGGAGATCTTTGCAGACTTGGATACAGTCAGTGCCATTCTCGAATGCTGAATGTATTCTTGTGTTTCTGGAAATTTCCTAGAGTTGAATGAAATTCAGAACCTTTAGCTATCAGCTTCTCTCCTGGAACCAACTTCTAGTTTTTGGTTCATCATGTACTATCATTTAAACTTAACACGCAGTTGTATTACTTAAATAGTTTTATTGTTATTATTGCTGTTGCTATGTATGTATGCTATGTCTCAACTGACTGGAGCAGATGGTGGCCCACAGCTGAACCAAGCCCTGTACGAGGTTTTCTTTATCGCTCTTGCCAAGTGCTAGCTCATGGAAAAGTTGTTGGAATTGTTTGGTCTAGCGAGTCTGGTCTAAACTTGCTCTATATA
Source organism: Naso thynnoides (assembly GCA_029783665.1). Taxonomy (NCBI): domain Eukaryota; kingdom Metazoa; phylum Chordata; class Actinopteri; order Acanthuriformes; family Acanthuridae; genus Naso; species Naso thynnoides. The sequence continues at coordinate 16,285,508 of JAQLOL010000014.1, read as the reverse complement.
AAACTGTCATATGTTGTGATGTACACCATATAAAATTAAGTTTCCTCTACTTGTGGATACCAGATATTGAGGCCCTGTTTTTTAAAAAGGCAGATGACAAAAAATACCTTTACCCAAACTTGTTCATGTCATACTGTGCTGGCAATGCGTACTTAACGGTACAGTCGGTAGGATTTTACTAAAAAATAAAATATGGACATATATAAAAATAATGCTGCTCAATCATCACTTCTGGGCCTCTGTATATGTATGCCAGTGACTGTGTATGGAGACACACCGCCCTCTGCCTGTATTTTAATGTTTTGGCTGACTCAGGACCTGCTCTGGACCAATTACCGTAAAGAGTGATGTAGATGCGCAATCAATTTTTAATGTAATGATAGCATGACCGCGCTTTTCTGAAGCGTTGATGGCGTGACTGCGGTGAACTGATGCATTTCCCCCAGCCAATGACTGCACGCAGGTGAGGTTGAGAGCAGCGGAGCACAGCTACTGGACGCCGTCCAGACCGGAGAAAGTTACAAATGTGGACATAGCGCAAAGAAAAAGAAATATAGCCCTAGTGAGCAAGCCGAGAAAACTTGTTCCAGAGCGATAGTGAGTCTCGATTTGGCTTTCAGCCATTTGGGAACACTGAAAGAGAGGCTGGGAAGAGCGATGCAGAGTTGGGCTGCTTTGTGATGGTCAGACTAGTGCGGACTAGTGAGACCGATGCGTATGAACTGATGAAGCCCCTTGGATAAGAGGCGAAACGTCT
>JAQLOL010000014.1:16251111-16284651 GCA_029783665.1 Naso thynnoides | reverse complement strand
TATACACAATGTACAGTGAAATTTGTTCTCTGCATTTAACCCATCCCTGAGGAGCAGTGGGCAGCCACAGCACAGCGCCCGGGGACCAACTCTAGATTATAAGCCAGTACCTTGGTCAAGAGTGCTGACTGGAGACAGACCTAACGTACATGTTCTGACAGTAGGGGAAACCGGAGCACCCGGAGAAAACCCACACAGACACAGGAACATGCAAACTCCGCATAGAAAGGTCCTGCCCCAGCCAGGAATTGAATCCAGGATCTTCTTGCTATGAGACAACAGTGCTAACCACTAAGCCACTGAGCCTGCATTCCTTGTGCCGTGTCTGGAGTCCCTCGTGGTCCAGGAAATATATATATATATATACAAAAGATTAAAATTTGTTGTTTTAAAGACCCCATGAAACGGATTTCAGAAAAGAATTTTTTGGATGCAAAATTAATATACACCCCAGAAAGCAGGATGAGTTATTAATATTTTTAAAACCTTTTCCAGGAAGTGCTTAACTGTAAAATAAAATTACTCAAAACTGCAAAACTACCTTTTGGTCATTGTTGGGCCATATATTGACATATAGGTAAGAATAAGGGCAATACATATCTGATTAAGAACCTAAAAATCAATTTTCATTTCAAGGGGACTTTAAAAATATAATGAATGCATCCATCAGGACAACTTGCTCACAAAGCTGGCATGTGTCAATACAGGCAGCTGAGGCAGACTCTGCCTCTGCTTCTCTCTGCATGAGCCATGTTTCCATAAACGTATTTGATGCCCATTTTGAAATATTGCATTAGAAATGGTAAATGGGAATGGCAAAATTAAAAAAAAAATCTGCCATATCGCGAAAAAAGTTTTTACGCTTACTTGAGGTGGTTTTTGACTTTGTCGAAAAACAGTTTATGTGAAATATGGGAGATGGAAACAGCTGTTTCAAATAAATTGGGATGTATCGAATATTTACCTGCTGTCTCCGCTCCTTAAAATAAGAGTAGGCTAATGTTAGCACAAAAAGCTGAGTCAGCCGTCTTTCCGAGTATTCCATCAAATGCTCAAAAACATGGCTGATAACAACAACAACAACAACAACAACAACAACAGGTATGTGTGGAGTGACGAGGAGATCAAAGTGTACCTAGATCTCACCTGAAGAACATAACGCAGTTTTAGACAGTAAAACTGTATCAGAATGCCACCATGTTTTGTTTTCAGTCTGCAACATCTACTGCTGTTTATTACAGCCATGTGTAAACGTTGCCTATACCGCCATCATCTGACCAAACTACGCTTTACAGCCTAGTTTATTCACTCCAGACCAGTTTGTGGATACAGTTTTGATTTAGATTTTTTTGTTTTGCCGGATTTCAAAAGTTTGCAAAAAATTTACATAATTAATGGAAATATGGCTATGAGTAATAGCAAACGGTTTGGAAGGTTTGCGCATGTATAGTTTGTTCTCACACCGTCTTCAAAGGGCAACACTGAGGCACAACACTTCTTTGCTTCTAACTGGCGCAGAATTCTTGGCCTTTATCGTAGCCATTTGCTGCCAGCTGTTAAAATTATCTCACGTGACGCTACTCAACCTATCAAAATTGCATTTCCGCACGGCAGGGTTACTCGAGTGACAGGCACAAAGATGCCACGAGAGACCGCAGAGAAAGAAGTGAGTCAGAGTAAAAGTCATTTCAAATGGCGTGCTCTCGAAAGGCATAGCTTTAAATCCAAAATGGACAGACTTACATGTTCACTCGACCTTCTGGCTGTTCAAAAACTGTCTCAGATCTGATTCCCAGGTTATTACTGAGGGCAGCAATGTGAAACAACCACCAGACAATACAAACACTGTAACATCACGAGCCCTAAAGTTGACCTTCCCACTGTTAAAAAGTAACATATCACCTACACCTACAAGTTAAAAGGCATTACTTGTGCACAACAATATGCAGGTGATCGCTGTGTGATTTGAGCTCTGGCTGATGTTGCCTTTGCAGCCAAGGGCCTCACTGCACATTACTGTTGATTTTAATAAGCTTTAACAAATCAGTTGAGGTATTGGAGCTGCAAAATGTTTATTTGGATATTCACTAATTAGCATACAAAGGGTGAGACAGCATATGTTTCACAAGTGCAGTATTTCTCCTGTGCAGGCTGCTTTCTGCTGCCTGTGAGTTGTAACAACTTGTCAGATTCAAAGTTTGTTTCATAACGGTGGTTTTTTTGTTAGGTTTTGTTTTGTTGTGTTTGGGCGTGGGTTTTATTAAATCAAGCACAATTTGGAACGTTAAGAACACTAAAGAACAGAATGAAGGCAGCGGGCTGCCAACATTTAATCGAAGCTCGAGTTTGGGAGATGAGACGTGATTCTGTTTGGAGAGGAAATATATTAATGTGTTTTTGTCCCTCTGGGCAGGGGACTGACAACAAATTAGATTATGTCAATGTCAGTGGTGGTCGGGCTGACGGGACTGTGACTCAAGACTGTAGACATTCGTATCCTGACTTTGGTCTTGATTAAGAATCCTCCATTTGCAGATAAAGTGCTAATAAGATCAGTTACCCTACCCAGGACTGCAGTGAGCCGCTCTTTTAATCATAGTTAGAGGCAGGGTTGGGAAGGTTACTTTGGAAATGTAATAGGTCACAGATTACTTAAATACTCTCTTTAAATGTAATAAGTAATGTAACTTTTTCGATTTATATAAATAGTGTAACTTATTACATTTGATTATGTTTTTGTTTGGATCACTTTTATTAATTTCTAATGAATGTTCCCAGTTGTTTAAACCAGGCAGTGTTAACTTTACCCCTAAATTCCACCAGCTGTGTGTGTGCGGCGTGTCTCCGCTTTAGGACAGCAGCAGAGCTGATACGTTTCAGTTCCAGTCAATGTGTGAGCTTCCACTGGCTGAGGCTGCGTCGCGTTTCTACGCCACTGCAGCTCCCGTGATCCGCAGCAGATACACAAGGCTTCTATTTCTGCTGGATGGTGGAGCACATCACAGAAATTCAGCGCAGAGCAGATCGGGCGGGGCAGGAAGTGAGACGCAGACACAACATTAAAACATCTGGTTAATTTCAGAGTAGAACACACCGTGTTGACGGCAGATGAGTTTTCACTACATTTCGTAAACAAAACGTCATTATTGTGCCTGAAGTCAACAGATCAGAGGTTTTCTGAGGTCGTGGTTGCACTTGATTCTGTAATTAATACAAAATCTTGTAGTCCTGCATCTCCAGCTGTCGGGCTGTGCTGCGCTGTGAAACGCAGCCTGAACGCAGCCGGTAGGTGTTGACCAATGGCGGAGCACTGAACAAACACGCAGCAGAGCCAGGGGTGAAAATCTGATTTCAGTGTTGAGGGGGACACCAAGGGGGGGGGGAGTGTTTTTTAAAGGGCGTTTTTACTAAGCACGCCCTGATATTCTTGTTGGATGTGTGTTGCTGTGCTGTGGCACTTCTCCTCAATCAGCCTCTCAGCTGTTCTCCCCCTTTACTTTCCTTTACAACTTGTCTCATAGTGTGAACCCTCAGTGTCCTTCAGTCACTAACATTACATAAGATGCATAACACTAACACTAGTAAAACGTTAGCTGTAGCTGGTAGTGAATAAAGAAAACTGGCTAACACTAGCATTTATCTGTGTATCAAAACGCTCGATAGCTAGCAACTTACGTTAGCCTACAGTGTCCAAAAAGCCTCTTTGATACTGAACTTTTTTTTTTTTTATCTTAACTATAAAAGTAATCACGTGCTTAACATTCAGAGCACACTCTCTTACTCCACACACAGTCAGCACTGTTTGCCTTCACCCGAGGCATGAGCACTAAAAACTACAATGGACTAAACCACTCTGAGGCAAGGGGTGTGGGTGGGTGGGGGGGACTTAATCTTTCGTTCTTTGCCTTTTTAATCCGCACAAGTGCTTTAATGCAAATTATATTTAAAAGTCAAACTATGTAATGTGGTTATATTTTAAAATTGTATTATTTGGAGGGGGGAGGGACGGATTTACACACTTGAGCATGGCTGTTCCTGAGCGCAGACATCCCAAGTTACTCAGCACTGATTAGGCTTCATACCTGCAGATGTTTCCTCAGGTTTAAAATAAAAATTTTTGACATTGATAGAATTTTAACAGCTGGGCGACATATTTTGCACTGCACTGTCAATGTTTGAGCCCTTTGCTAATGTCTGAGTGAAATGTTTTTTTTTGTTTGTTTGTTTGTTTTGTTTTTTTAAATTCCAGCGCTGGAACGCGTTTTTATCCATAGACGTGATGGGAACCCTCAGACTGGTTGTTTACCTTTTAGTGGCAATGTGTGTTGATTAAATTGGCAGACGCTGGGCGCTGCAAATTCCACAAAGTGAAGCAACCAAAAGCATCAAAATAGCATCAAATTCTACTAAACAATCTCAACTGGAAATGGCAAAAGAAGACATTTTGCACATCAAACACATGCAAAACAACAAAATGAATATTATTCAAAATGTAGCTGAAGCTTTTGGCTGAAAATATTCAGATGTCACCCCCTTTTGTAATAATTAACATTTTCTTCAGTAACTATAATTACACAATTTTTCTCATTAACTGTAACAGATTACGATTACATTTATTTTGTAATTTAATTACCTAATTCTGTTTCATGTAACTAGTTACTCCCCAACACTGGTTAGAGGTCAGAAAGTTTTGATGGTTGTGTGTTTGTTTGATCATATAATGTTTTCAAACCATCTACTCGAATAAATCGTATATGAGGAAGATCTCATTTTTCACATTTTTCTAATTATTCTTTTCTGATTACATCATTAACAACATTATCAATAATAAAATTAGAAACAATCAAACCAACAAGCAAAAATCTGCCTTTGTGGTGATCATGACAGCAATATTAAATAATAATCAATCTGGGCTGACTGCAAATGACGCTGACTCACATATATCATATCACCCATTTTCTTGTAAAAGGCTCGACCAGAATGAAGATTCGGAATGAAAAAAATTGACTAACTTAATAATTTACATTATTGTGAGGCCCAGACAACCATTTGGGACTCTCGCATGATGTAACAATCCTATTGGTTCATGTTACAGCCTCCAGTACTGTTTCGACCTTGTTTCTGAGACAGCATGTTATGTCTGTCATTTTGGTGTGACAGATGGTTTAATGCTACGGCATAATTGTCCGTAACATCTGTGAAAACACTCCGGCTGCATTCACAGACTGAAACTGGTAAAAGATTTCAGCGTCTGACGAAAAACATCGGCTGCCTCCAGGAAACAGAACCAGTCTGGCCAAACCTTATCTTTCTTTTGTGTTCCTTCATTTCTCATTTTTACCTCCAGTGACCAAAACCTCTGCCTCATCCCACAACTGAACAGACACACTTTGAGAGAACTGATTCAAAGTCTTTTAAATCCTGCTCTTGCATGTCTCCCCATCTGTATTATGCACCATCTGTCTCTGCTCCTTTCTTTCTCTCTCTCTCTCTCTCTCACAAAGGTCATGACTCAGAGTGTCTAGCAGGAACATTTTTGACAAAGACAGGAGTTTCTGTTTTTCACAGCTCTTTCCTGTCAGCTCCCACAAACTTTCCCGTAGAAGACGGAGATCCAGGTCACAGGCTGATTGTGAAAAGGACAGTTACAGCCATTAAGGGGAGTAAAATCATTTTTGAGAATTTGAAAAAAAATTGATCTGTAATTTAGAGGAAAAAAATAACAGGATAAGCGGCAGAGCCTTGATGTGATGCCAAATTCTCCTTAAATCCATCCAGTCTGTGCCTGCTGCAGTTAAATAAAGTCAAAGTCAAACACGAAATTGCGTTTTCAAGAAGATTACACAGGAAATGATAAAGCCTTTGTGGTCCCACTTCATTTCAAGTCTTCATTGATGTCTGAGCCAGATCTTGGTGGGAACTATTGTGTTTCTGAGAGAAAGACAGATCAATAAACACACAACAACACACACAGTGCACAGATTTCACTGCTGACAGCCAGAACACATGCACGCACAGGAGGTAGTGCCTTTTAAAAAAGTTTCAGCAGTGGTAATGCAGTTTTTGGCAGATAAAAACACGAGGTTCACACTCACACGGAAAACAGAACCACTTCGCTCCCCTGCTGACTTTCTCTGATGAAAAGAAAATTCTTTTCTCTAACTTTTTTTTTTTCCTCTAATTTTTTTATCTGCTCCTGAGACAGTGAGCTAAGTCATTCAAGAATTTCTTCTTTGGTAATTTTATAACTGTTGAGACAAACAATGATCCTTGAAAATACATTTACAAATGAAATGAAATGACTTCACAGCTGTTGGCAGAAAGTGGTCCATTACTCCATTGTGCTTTAGCCTTTAGTTACAGCCCCTGGTGTTTACTGAGTTTAGCTTTTTTTTTTTTTATTTTTTAATGTTTTTGGAAGAATTTGGACCCTGAAGCACTTTAACCATGTGGCATGTCTGAGTTGTCTGTGAAAATGGATAAAAGACTGGATGCGTTTCAAGTGCCTCTTGCTGCTACGAAATATGTCTATGGATGATGACTCATCTTCCGCAATACAAATCTACTACAGGTACAAAAAAAGTAAAATGAACCTGAACCTGATGTAAATACAGTGCTCCTCCAGTTCAACAATAGCACTACATTTCATATTAAATAAAGAGATTTTTTTTTTTCGTAGAGTCAGGTCAAGTCAATGTTATTTATATAGGCCAGGTTAGCAGCAGTTCACAACACAGTTGTCTCAAGACACTTTACATATAGAGTAGGTCTAGACCATACGGTATAATTCAATTGTTTTAATGTGATATCAAAGCTGACGCAGATATCCTAACTGTCAGCTAGCTAACATACTGACATTGACAATAAATAATATGCTAATTTTTAGCATGTTGACAAGTCTAGGTCAGTGTGTTAGCATGCTTGTTAAGGAGCTAAACACAACTGATGGCCCTTCATGAAAATTCTGAGTATCAACAAACTTATTTCAAAGAACAAACTTGTTTCAAAGATTTCATTCATTAATTCGATCATTCATTCATTCATTCATTCATTTTTCCTCTGGACTCCTCCCTGAGGTTTAAAGAACAAAAAAATTGCTACAATTCAGAGCAAACAACGACCAGTGTACAGAGGCAGAGATTAGTGTGCACACATACAAATCATTTAGCAATCAAAAAACTACTAAGGATTTTCTTAAAAAATGTAGCCAACTTATACAAGATATTTGTATTACGAGAACCAATAACTGTTGGAATTTATATAAGTTAGCATTAATTCTATAGTAGCTGCTAACAAACAAGCACATAATGAAACTCATTTCCTTGATCACCGGTCAAACAAAAGGTGGTTTGGGATAAACAGTTCTCAACATATTCAAAGCTTCTCAATAGTAAAATCAACTTTAAACAGTTTATAACCTTTGCGTAAAGGATTGCAGTGTAATTTCTCATGCCATCTCTGCAGTTTCATGTCAGTCAGTCTGCGTTGGATCAGTAACTTTAAAAGTTCAGGATCCAACCCTCCGTTCTCATACCACAAATAAGACAGACCACATTCGTCACGGATAGTTTGAATTTTAGAGACCCATTTAGAGTGAAAGATATTTATCCCACAAGTTTTTTAAGAAAAACAAACACAAACTTATTGAATGCACTCAGATATTTATCATAATAGGTCTAATCTACAACAGCCAAAATCATCATAAATAATACAATTTGCTGTATGTTTATTCACATTTAATTAGCGTTTCAGAAACATGAAGCATTTCAATTTGATCTACTTTATGGCAGTCGCCAAGATAACCCTGACATCATCAGCTTGGGCTATTATGTCATACTTAATGAAGCCCCTCGAGACCCACAGAAGATATATACACATTTTTATTCAGGCTGTGTCCACTTAATCACAACTTAACTCAACTGTATAAATAAAATTGTTTGAAACATTGTTTGTGCTACTTAAAAAGTGGTTGCTCGACTTCAGAATTATTACCTAATGGTTATTTATGTTGCGATTCAAAGTCCATTTTCGTTAGGGGTTATCATGTATTATTGGTGCTTTTACACCATCAACAAAAGATTTATTTGCCATTAGAAGTTACTTGAACATTTTTGTTATACTTTGCTGACTTTTTAAATGTGATTCCAAAGTTGAGAAGCCCAGTTTTTCCACCTGTAAAAACTTAATGATCTATTTGTCAAGAGAGACAAAACCATTGCAATAAATCTACTGAACTGAACCAGAGAACAAAATTGAGGGCAATGTTATTTTAACAGTACATCATTTTGGTGCATTTATCAAAATGACGGTTGTTTTTGTTAGCACAATATCCAAGTACATCCTGTTATTTGGGGGCTGATAACAAAACAGCCAATATTATACTGTGCTCCAAAAAGCTTACTTGATCTCAGATTTTTTTAAAAGTTGTCCTAGTATTTTAGATTGAAGGTGGAATCCTTTAATTGGCCTTTGGCGGAGCGGTAAACAAGTTCACATCCAGATCCACAATAAAAAGAAAGTCTTATCAAACAAACCTCATTAAAATTGCATAGCTTGCCGGAGTCTAGACTCTGGTGGATGGGAAGATAACATAGGTGGATGATGAAATTTGATGTTTGGCTTAATCTACTAGAACAGTCTGAAGATCAATGTACTGCCCCTGCTTGCTCTGAAAAACAGGCTTAGCACTGAAATGTAGAAGGACTTTAAATTTAAAGCTGCTGTAATGAGGATTTTATATGACAGAGCATTAAATCACCATCTGTAATGGAAAGGTCACAAGAGATAAAGCCACGGAAAATTAACAACTAATTCAGCAAAGCAAAGTTCAAAGTGTTCATTTGATTTTGACATACATACGACCAAGATTAAAACCCTTCAGGAAAATCCAATGCAGTATCATTAAACTGTAACTGTCAATGACTAATACTGATTTAAATTTGACTAAATCTTGACTAGAACAAAGCAAGAAGACTGAAACGTATCTATAATGCAACTACAATTTTCAGTAAGCAGTTAGGACTAAAACTAAATTGAGGGATAGATGCAAACAAACGAAAAACTCTAAGAGGCAACCATGTGCCACAGTTAAAACTTTTTACTGGACATAGTCTAATACAATTAAAATTCAATAAATCAGCATTATGTCAGATTATAATGAGTTAAAAGTGTATTTTACAAAAAGGCCGTGTGATGGAGTACACCGGCAATCAGAAGTCACAACCCAACTACAGAGTGTTACTGCCTGAAACAGCTGGGAAAGCTGTCACTCCCAAAGCACACAAACAAAAGATGCCGTCTCACTGCCTCTCTGGCTGCAGACACAAAGGGTCCTGCAGAGACCGCTTCAGTCCTGCATCACACTCCCTGCTACGGCATCATTACTCACTGCAAGGACAGCTCTACTCCTCCTTGGTTTGGGCTATTAAAGGCCTGAAGTGTAATTCAATGTGTTTCAAAATCATACTGCGGTAACACTTTCTATGAAGCCTGTGTCTCTATGCATCATAACACTGTGAACTTATATAACACATAACACATTATGAATGCACTTACAATGCATTATATGTGGTTATGGTTAGAGTTAGGATTAGGGTTTACCCTTACCTTGCTTATAAATGATTATACAGCACTCTGAGTGCATTATAATGCATTATAAGTATGTTCATAATGCATTTCAGATGGATGATTTAAGTAAAGTGTTACCCATATTGCACTTATTTTTCAAACATTTTCAGAAAACATAGTTATGTAGGTTAAAGGTTTCTAGTTGTTTTTAGAATGAGAACCAGATGAGAAAGCTGCTGTCTCCCAAGCTTTCAAAAATACATCATGAATTGCCAAAAATTACAGTACATTACATCAAAAATCCAGTTTTTTGAGTGTTATATTAAATGTCACACGGCCTCATAAAATATGTTCTTACAGTTTTGTGTGCTGTCAAAAGAAAGCCTTTTGAGAGTCTCTCTTTGCACAAGAAAAATTCCTCTGACTTGACCTGTTGGGAGAGCGTCACTTGGAGATTTCTGTCCCATTTATCCATTTTAAAGCTCCTCACTGAACCTCCCCACATACAACACATTGAGCCCTCTCATCTGCAATTCCAATGGATTTGATGAAACCAACGTGAATAAACTCTTATATTTTCAGTTCCTCATCATGCAAGCTACTGAGGGTAAGGCATCACCAAGGTCACATTCAGCTTTAACTCAGAGGGCTCTGTTTTCGTCAGTCTGGGTGCAGCACAGACTCAGGTCTAAGATTTGGGTGCAAGGAGCGCAGGTAGGTGTGGCTAACCTTTTGGATGATTTGGTGGACATAAACGCAGGCGCATCTACAGCGCAACCTGCCGCAGCGGTAAAGCAGGAGGAATAGACGATTAAAAGGTGCGTCACAGCTGTTTTCAGTCACGGCCAATCAGATCAGCCCTCTCATTCCCTTTAAAAACCACTGTAACACAGGGTATTACTTTCTGCTGAAGAAGACGCAGACAGGTGCCAGCCAAACTTTACGCAGGAAAAAACTGACATACTTGTCCTGGAGGTTCAGGCTTGTAATTGCAATTTATTTATAACAACACTGCTGAAGAGCAATGTGCCTGTAACGTCCCTGATGTTGTGGCATTAAAGCTACAATTGTTAACTTTTGCCAGCAAGCTAACAAGCTAACATTAGCTGTAGTATGAGACTCAGTGGGGAGCAGCTCCGCTGCAGCCACCCCGTCTCAGATCAAGCTTGACTTGATTGATGATGTGGTTTGCAGACTCTGTTGTCGGCAGAGGCAAGTCAGAGCGTAAGGCACGAACAGCTAATCATCTCGTACTAATGTCACCTGCTGCTAAGAAGCGCAGCGAGAGTACAGAGAGTGTCACTGATTGGGCAGACAGAACAGGAGTGATAAGGGTTTTTACCAATCCTGACTATAGAGGAATGGGAAAACAGCGATACTCTCAGATAGCTGTCTATGGGTAAGTCAATGGGTATTGTGCCATTTTTTCCAAAAATAACACAAAAGTTATTGACAATTACCCAAAAGTTACCAACTGCAGCTTTAATAAATAAATTGCACCAGGAGCTTTAAGTGTGCATATTTACTTCACTGAGTAAATAAACGGCCTAAGCCGTGATGAATAAATGACGGCAGTGTAACTCACCGTGGCTTTTAGACCTGAGGAAGATCCATTCTGATTGAAACGTCGTCTGCCTAAGACTAATAAAGTGTGCAGGACCTCTTCCTTTTGTTCTTGGTAACATTTTTATCATTACAAAAAAACAAAAAACAACAGACTCTTTTCTATCTAAATACGGACACTTTTACGTCAGCTCCTGCCTTAATGGCGGAGAGAGGCTGCTGCATCATGATGCAGGCATCAACTGCCTGACTCGCATCCAGTTCGATAGACAAGAGTGAGCTTCATATTTTTTATGATTATCTAAAAAAGATGGTTATGTTCAAAATTAATGTTCTGATTATGTAAGTGGAATGAAATGCGGGGGATATGCGCCAAACCTGCCTGTGGGATTTTGGATAAGTCTGTTCATGTGCACTCTAGGCCCCTAAAGCCATCAAAACAGCTCTCCACCGGCTGCGCTGCACTTAGACCTGGTTTGGGCTGGTGGAGGTGCAGGTGCAAGTTCACCTCAAAAGTGACACCAGAATTGCAGTGCACCAGTGCATCTTTACTGACACACGCTTTGTTGCACCGCTCCACGGTCGATGTCGGACCAGCAGTCTCTACAACCAAAAAGGTTTGTCAAATCATGAACACAACCAAGAACACGATGATGATTTTCTTTGACATTCATGAGGTTTGCACCATCGATACTGCAACTCTACCACTGTGGTGTGCATGTCCACTGGGCACTCAAACATGACGGATAGTGCCTGCAACTTTTTCCTGTTCCCCAGAATGGAGTTTGGTTTCTGGTACATAGCTGTAGACCGAAGTTTCAATCAATGGTTAACGTTATCGATTGCCCCTGCTACATGCCTTGCATGATGCCACACCGCTGTTCTGATGGCCCATCGGTGCATCTCACAATATGTGGGCGGAACAGTGAGCCGGCGGAACAATGGACCAGCGGAACAATGAGCGGGCCCCCCTTGCATTACCAACCAGTGCTTTGTGTCAAACAAAAACAAGTGTCAGACAGATCTGATTGCACCCCATAGCATTCTGAAACTATCTGAAATATCTTTCAGTGCAGCTGTTGAATGGTTCCTCAGTGTTGTTCAGTTACATAAACAAATGTTCAGTTCATTAATTCAACGTGGGTTGAATAAAACCAGAAATCATCAAGCTGTTGTGCCGCACAATGAAAGTAAGTGGCTTTACAACAACTTCTGTACTTTTATCCTATCTTTATTTTTCATTTCTTCGTTTCTTAAACTCGCCAATCAACTGCATTAATAAACTACTGTAAAAGGTTGCCTGTACCTGCGAGTACCATCTTTAAACACAGTCTATGCTTTCCGTAGAGACTGTTGTCATGGTGAATGTAGCGAAAGCAACACATAGAAATGTGGTGTGAGAGTTGCATCCAATCCAAAATAAAATGTTTTTTAGAGAAAGGGAGCAGACGAGGAGAAGGGAATGAAGAAGAAAGTGTGGATGGATGGACTTGTGGACGGAATCGCAAATGGCCAAAAAAAACCGCATCTATTGTTAAACACGGAATATTACAGAATTGACCGTAATTTAACGGAAATTCTGTTTTCAGGAGAAATTAGACTGTTATCTGGGTAAAACATCCCGGAGGGTCGCCATTGTATGGGGCCACCTATAAATCACCTCACAAACACTCCCAAACAATGCAAGCATGTCGAAGCGGCTGCCCCAGATGCCGGCAAAGTCGGCCAAAAAACCCACAAAACTCATCACTTACCTGAAAATACAGAGCCGATCAGTTTCCAGATGACTTCTTTGCATCACTGGTAAGCCTGCCTTCTTTTCATGACCTGCTAAGCGAATTGTGTGCATGCAAACTATAATGTGAAGATAACCCCTGGTGGCAGTGGCCACTCAGGATGTTTGGGGGGGCGTAGTAAAAAGGCACTTGTTGTATGCCGTGGGGCACCTGCATGCAGTAAGACATCAGGCACTTTATTGCATTTTGTTGACTCTAAAGGTACCCTAGCCCAGTGGTTCCCAAACTTTTCAGCCCGTGACCCCAAAAATAATGACACCAGAGACTGGGGACCCCCACTGAGCTTGGAGGTGGCACATAATGTTATGCACAGCTACGCACACACACTATAAAGCCAATGGAAACGCAAAAGAGCAACAGCTCAACAGCTCAACAGCCATGAGATTGTTTTACAATCACTTACGACAGAATATAACGAAGAATATAACCAGAATTTCTACAATGATGGGTTAAATATGCAATTTTAATTATTTTAAACATTTATTTGTTCTTTGGAAAAAAATTAAAATTGGAAAAAATAAAATTTGGAAAAAAAAACAAAAAAAAACAAATTTCATAGGGCCCTAGAAGCAGTGCGGGGTCAGACTTTGTCCTGGATTTACCTCAGTCATTATGTTCACTGTAGAATAACTCTTACTGCAAACTGTCGAAGCTCTGCATTAGTACAGGAAAACATATTCATTTTAAATTCAACATATTTTACTTCTCTGCTATAAGTCCGTTGAAATTTCATGCCATCATACTTTATTTTTTAATGTTTGCGTGCTGTATGTGCACTGCAAAGCACATACGGCCGTTCGTGCTCGCAGTCAATTAAGTTAATGTTGCCAGATTTGGGGAAATATTCTGTGTCTGCAGATGAGACACAGCTCTGCCAGAGACAGTTTAGACTTTCGAACTTGGCTGCCTGTTTGTTTACTCTGCTTTCACCGCAAAGAACCTGTTTCTTCCTTCTCTCCTCAGTCACCCTCACCTTGTCCTTGTGTGTGTGTGTGTGTGTGTGTGTGTGTGTGCATGTGTGCGTGTGTGTGGGTGAGTGTGTGTAGCTGTAAAAATGAAAACAACACAGCGGCTGAGCAGTTCACAAAAAAGGAAGATTGATGAAATGAAAAGCAAAATGTAATTTTTCATTTTATTTGCCTGCCTCTGTGCTGGCAACCTGATATTATGGGTACATACTGTCTCAACACACACACACACACACACACACACACACACTCAATTGGAGGGATGACTTATGACTTTTTCAGACCAATCGGGCGTTGCGGCAAAAAAGGCAAGTTCTCCCATTTATTTCGTTGTCAGAAGCTGGATTGGTCAAATTTTGAAGGAACACAACCTGGCAGTGAGCACGTCTGTCTGCACACAACAACACACAGCAGAAACATCAGCGCTGTTTGTAATTTTATCTCAGCAATAGACAGAAATCGGTGACAACTCTCCCTTACAAACACAGGCACGCACAGCCTCCTCGTGGGACCATTTAACACGTCAAGCACATTCCACTCTGCAGTCGTGTCTATTAGTGGTGAGAGTCAGCAGGTCCACAACAATGGATCCCAGCCAGCTCTCCCCGCTGCTTCATCTCATTCTTCTTACTCTCTTACCTCAAGCACTCTCTTTGTAAAGTATGGTGACAAATCAATACATGATTGTGACTTTAAGCTTTTGCCCAGGCACCAAGAAAATGAGTAATTTTCAAACATTTATCTTGATCCTCTCTTTTCATCCACATCTGTTTCCGGCCCTCTCCTTTGCTGCATTCACATGGACTCCGGAGACGCCTCGTGAACCGCATGAAAAAAACAAAAACAATACAAATAGTCGGACCAAATGAAAGAAGTCAAAAGAAACACACAATAATGTGTTGCTGTGGTGATGTTGTATCAATTACAAAGAAGGGAATAAAATATATTTAGTGAAATTATTTTTTTGACGATTATTTCATGTAACTTTTGAAGTCATGCATGTTGCTGTAAAATGCAGCTTTTTCTTAATTTTCATGAGAAAGAAAAATGTACTGGAGAACAATCAGCACAAAGCTAATCGTTCTCCATGCAACAGCTTTTTGATGTGACAGCTCCGTAGGTTTTCAGGCCATAGTAAACACAACTCCAGATATTGTTGCACAAATAATAATAATAATAACTTCGTTTGTATAGCACCTTTAATACGTAAATTGCAGCTCATATAAAACAAGAACAAACAAATACAGCAGGAGCAAAAGAAATTTAACAGAATACATAAAATACACTAAAATAAACTTTGGCATTAAAACAGAAAAGCTAAAAAAGTTGCAACAAATTAAAAGAGAAAAGTTTTAAAAGGCACCAAAATAATCAGCTTCTCATTGTCGAGGTCGGCAATATTTTCTCGTTGCCTGACGCATTGGAGGAGTTACATAACATGCAGTGGTGAATTCTGTTGCCGCGGATGGCAAAAAGTTCAAATATTTCAGCTTTCGATGGCAATGCTTTTACTTTTATTACCGCTGCTGCCATTCTCTGCAGGCCTCATCAAATTTTACCGTCCCACTCTCAGTTAGCCGCCTGATTCCGTGTAAATGCAGCATTTGTCTTGTCATCTCACTTTTCATCTTCTCCATCCTTTCGTGCCATCATGAGCAGAAGTCTCCCTTCGCCCACTTTTTTTTTTTTAGCCTCCATCTGTGGCTCCAAGTTTGCTTGTGACAGGATTTCTGTGAGAGAATCCCCGCGGTGCGTTTCAGATGATGAAGGCACAAGTGCCAACAGTCACATAAAGTCAAGCACATGGTGACGGTTCAAATGGGGATAAACTCTTGGACAGTCTCTTCAAACGTATTCATGGTGTTATATGCTGACTGAGACCGAAAAAAGTGTTAGAAGTGAAAAGAGAGACGTTCAAACCCTGCTTGCTTTCTCACTTCACACTTGGACAAACACTGAATGAGGATCATGTAAGTAATGACTGTTTAATTTGAGAAAAATTCAACAATTTTCTGGATGCAATGCTCCCATTTTTTACGCACTGGCATTATGGCACATGTTTCCACAACAGAAAATCCTTATTACTAACTTCCTCTTTATCCTTTACCAACAACCAAATACTCCCTTCCTTTAAATTATCATCAGGGTTGGGAAGGTTACTTTGGAAATGTAATGGGTTAAATATCACTAATTATCTAATTAAAATATAATAAGTAATGTAAGATTTCAATGACTTTCTTTAAGTATATAACATTTTGTTACTTTTTGATCACTTTTCTAAATTTCTGACAAACCTTTTTAACTGTTAATTATTTTCAAATGTGTGACCAGGCGATGTTAATGGCAGACATGGGGCGCTGCAGATTCAAACAGGAGAACCAATCAAAAGCATCAGAACAGCATCAAACTTTACTAAACAGCCTCGACTGGAGATGGCAAAAGAAGACATCGTGCACATCAAAACATGCAAAGCAACAAAATGAATGTAATATGAATAAAATGAATGTTCTACTTTCTCAGTAACTGTAACTGATTACAATTACATTTACTTTGTAATTAGATTATGTAATTTTGTCACATGTAAGGAGTAACTCCACCACACTGATTATTATGTACATGTGTAATTAAGCATTGCCCGAAATCAGATTTCAAAGAAGCTCTAAATTTACTTTGCATCTACATTTGACTTGAACAGTCACTTCAAAAGGAACAAGGCGACTATCACGATGGAAGTCAGACCAGCAGATCAGTCTAGTATCAAAAGAATCTGCCTCTCAGCCCAGTGGCATTTTTTTAAATGATTTTTTCAGGACAAATACTTTTTTTTAACACAATTTTTGATTAGACGACTACAAGCACATCACTCTCTGGCTAGTTTTAGCAAGAAAATGACTCCGTGTGTGGCTCATCTTGCTGCCTTTAGAGGCTTTATAACCAAGTCTCATTTTTGATCTCTGAAGGGTGACAGGATTACATGTATTGCTTGAAGATTTGGTATCAGTATAAGCAACATGAGATTGTTTTTGTCGTTGTCTTTGGTTTTTTTGGACACGGATCCATCTTTGAATTCCCTTTGCTATGATGGGATGATAACAAACTGCACTGATAGGACATGAACAGTGAATCTACCTGCACCTGCATCATGACTCTCACCCACTTCACATTTAAATGGAGCCTCTTGCTGTTCTGCTCTGTGGACAGGTAATGAATTGCGTTGCAATGGGCTGCAGATGTGCGTCTGAACCCACCAGAGAACAAAACAGTCTGTCATGTTTGAATCAAATCCCTTCTCAAGCTGGAAGGATGATTTATACACACACTCTGGACTGAAGGCTGTGCTTTTACGTGTGTGCGTGTAGGACAGGGCAGAGACTGATCCATGTGGGAGGATTTACTGTGATTGTCTGTCAGTGTAATGAATGAACTGTGACGGCTGTCTCTGCTGGCAAGCTAACATTACATAATTTCAGCTCTCATTTGTCTCCAGCGTTCTCTTTGTGGTTTCTTCCTCATTTCGTACAGAAAGCAGCTTTGATGTGGCCAACAAGTCCGATCCAGTAATGAAGCAGTTGGCTTTATTCCCACTGGAAGAAGGTCTCATTATCCTGTAACAACCCAACCTCACAGTAAAGTGGACCAGCCTGAAGTGAGGTCAAGCTCTGCGCCGCCTAATTTGTCGTGAAGTTTTCACTTTCAAAATGTGTGCGTGTGGGTGTGTGAGGTAAGATCAAGTCTCCTGACACCATCCACCAAGTTGAAGTTTTACATCATAAACCTCACTATTTCAAAGTGTGAGTACTTTTCATTAGGAGCATCTCTACTCAAACGCCGCCACATTTGGGGGGAATTATTGAATTTTTTACACCACTGCATTTATCCGACAACGGGCCCCATACTGGTGGGATTTTATATCAGAGGAGAGAAAGAAAAGTTGTGGAAAAACTTGTAGCCATTAATTTTAACTTTAATCTAAAATATTGCTTTGTCATTACACATTCAGTTTGCATAATTAATACTTTCAATTTGATGCAACATTAAGAATTTTACTATATTAGATTCCATATTGGTTCTATTTATGGCCGACATTATAGTCAAGTCAGTTTTATTGATATAGCGCCAAATGACAACATGTGTTTTATTATTTATTTAGTTAGTTAGTTATTATTCATTATTCAGCATCATAAAGGTCTGAAGTTTGTTCAGACCAAATTTAAGGTAAATCAGGTTAACCTTTTAGGTGAGGGGGTATCCGAGTTAAACATGTCATTTCCTGTTGCCAGTAGGTTGCGCTATATCTCTTAGTAAATATTGGCATGTAGATGTGGCTAGACTTGGCATATGATGAAACATTTAGGGCTCTGTTTTGTGCTGGCGCAGAGCTGGTCTAAGCACAGGTCTGGGTGTATTTGTAATTTCATGCAACACAAGTGGCTTTTTACCCACCTACGCCAGGTTGCTGCACAATGGAGGGTGGGTTGGCGAAGATGCGTTGTGGCAGTGCAATTTTGGTGTCATTTTGGTAATAAATTTGCGCTACGCTTCTCGCCATCCCAAACTAGGTCTAAAGTGTAGCGTAGCCGGCGAGGCGCAATTTTTGTGGCTTTTGTGGTCAAGGGCGCACATGACCAGTCCTTTCCAAAACCCTACCAGCAGGTTTGGTGGATGTCTGTTGTGTTCAATTAAGCTACATAAATAATCAAATGTTAATTTTATTAACATGCTTAATATTAAGCTTGTCTGACAGTAAGTAAGTAGCCTACCTGTCATTTGTAGACAAGATTTAATATAGTTTTAATGGTAGAAAATGTTACATTCAGTCAGTCATTTAAGTTATTTTTTCCACTTTCAAAGAAAATTTTCACCCCTTTTCTTTACCATCATTTCACTGCTCTCCGTTAATCAGTCAACTCAGGAGAGAAGTAAACTTTGAGACTGCTGTGAAAATGTTGTTCTTTAAGGGAAAACGCAGCTGATATGGGTTAAAGCATAAATTTTTGTTAAATAAAAAAAACTCCTGAATTTTGGAAACTATGATGATCCATATCTGTTCAGATTTTTTACAAATTTTTTTCACTTTTAGACCCTGAAGTTATGAGATGTGCTTAGATTACACCAAAACTGTGCGTGGCTACTAATTAACTGTAAGTCAATTCTAATTACTTAAAGAATTGGCCTTGGACAGACGGAACATGAATGCAATTTCTAGAATGGATTCAACCATAAAGAGCTCGGGAAAAAAAAAAAAAAACCTGACCGGAGTGGTGAGTGAAGTGTGACGATTTTGGACTGAGCCCATTTTTTTAATTAGATGGAGCATTGCCTAAACTCCGGCTCCACCCCGCTGCAAACTCGCTGCAGTGCCACTCATTCCACAAGATAGAAGCATGACTGACTCAGAGTGCATCTGTGTATTGTGCAATATACTCCACCCACCCACACTATTTTCTGTCTCTTGCTGGCCGCTGCTGACTTAAAGTGCTTTAAAAATGTTACGACCCCCTAGCTCGTGATGTAAAAGGGACTTCTGGCGAGCTGCTCTACAGTCGCCACGACTGTCGGTTTAGCTGGACTTCTTGTAGCCTTGGTTCATCGGGTGCATCGCTGGGATTGGTGGCCTGCTGCGGGGGCCGCACCGATCACACGCTGGAAAACTGACAGGGTGTGGGAGGTGTGTCAGGTGAGGGAGTGGCACACCTCTGCGCTGGCCAATCAGGGGCGAGAGATGGCACAGTCTGTTCTGCATAGGAAAAGAGCGGCACAAAAACACACTGGGGCCAGGGAAACGTCGGGAGCTGTAACAAAAAAGAAGACTGAGAAGTCATTCAGGTGCATCATTCCTGTTCCTGTAAGCAATGACAATGATGTCATACAGTAAAAAGAGTGTTGCGTACCCTGTGTCTCGTGACCCGAAAGCTGCGTTCAGACCGAAAGCCATAAACATGACAGTCACCACAAGATTACATACAAAGTCACTGTAAAGATTAGATGTGATTTCGTAAATGTTTCATAAATGTGATGCGCATCACATGGTGTCCCATCTATCGCCTCCATCACCAGAAGTTGAAAATATTGAACTTTTCAGGCGGCACTGTGTGACACTGCTGCGACGGCCCATCAGTGGTGAAATTGTCCTGACAACACGACCTTTACCGGAATTTGCGGTAACGAACGTTGAATCAGACATGACAGTTGAAACAACTATTGCTGTGTGAATACCATAGAGCTTCTACAACACGGCTTTACACACCACAGGATTATTTTATGAACACAGGCACGACGGCATTGAGTTTTCCAACACTGGGAACTGACACAGTGCAGAGATGGTGATTAAATCAGCTGTAGTTAAAGACAGAAAACGACAAGCCCCCCTTGATGCTACTAGCTATCGCTAACTATAGCCGGCTGTCCACCACAACTGAACAGCCTGCAGATGATTTCATTAACCAGACACAACCAAAACTGTTCTAGTCCATCAAAGTTGGTCATATCGGCTGTAATTAATGACAGAAAGTTGCTAGTCCCCCTTCCGGTGAACAAGCTAACGTAAGCGCCCTTTGTACATTGTGCGAATAAGCGATTGAAACAACGATCCAAAATATAATCCAGTGAGGATCAAGCAAAGCGATACTGGCATTTCCTGCGATAAATATGGGTTGTGATAAATATGGGTTCATGGCTTTTGGTCTGAAGGCGACTTAAGGGAGCAGCTTTTTTTTGTAGTTTTGGAGCGAGCGGTTAGCAGTTTCAGTGGAGCAGGGTGAAATCTGAGTTGAGCGCTGAGCGATACTGAGCGGAGCGTACTGTGGGATGGGGTTGGGGCCTTTGAGCGATCGAAAGGCGGGAACGGACAGCTGCACAATCAATCAGTGGAAAGTTTTATTTCTCAGCTCTGCTCTATGAAATCGCCAAATGCAGTACTGCAACAAAAAACCCATGAAATCCCAAAAAAAAGGGTCAGCGTTTACTTTTGTGTTTTACATCTTAATCGGCCTAGTGTTTGAGAATTAGTGACACATGTCAGTCACCTTGAAATCTGCCCCCAACTGAATATCCCTCCACTCAGCCTCCCCTCCCGGAGCATAGGAGAGCCAGTGTCCAGGGAACTCACAAAAAACTCAGAGGACCTTTTACTGAAACATTATTTTGAAAACAATTTTGTAATTGAGCACTTGTACATTATGATCTCCTCTTTGATTAAATCAGTGATCTGAATGCCCCTCAGGCTGGGAACAGAACAAGTTCAGGTTGGTATAATTGCACCCAGTGTTCTTGTCGTCCTTGCTTTTTATTTTTTTCTTCTTTTCTTTTTGGCTTTGTTTTAAAGTATCTCCCACGTGCATTCATTACCAACTTTGCCTTATTTGTATTCCTATATTATTCTATCGTTTCCTCTTCTCTCCTCCTGTCTGCCTGCTACATTGACAAACTTCATCCTTCCATCCAAAGAACAAATGAAGAGCAGGCAGCAGTCACTGCAGCCCTGCTGCTCAGCGTTACCAGGGGAGGATGCATTATGCATGTTGTGTGTTCGTTCAACTTCAAATGGTACACAGAACTATGCACACCTATCATTACACACACACACACACATACAGGCACGCACACACTAAGTCAAACATCTCGGCCAACATGAATGTTAGTGAATTCACTTTAAGGATGTATTTATGCATTTGGTCCACTGTCCAGGCTGAAATGATGAAGTGTGCAATTTTGTGAACAGCTGATTGATGCAGCTGCCAAATATTGACAAACACAAATGCAACAGTGCTGCTGGTTTTTGTTATTTATTATTGTCTTGTTCTATTTTTTTTCCTTCTCTGCGTCTTTTATCCATTCCCCTGTGTGCGTGTGTGTGTGTTTGTGTGCGTATTTATGTTGGCTAATGAGTTGGAGGTGGGTGTCATCCTGCAAAGCCTCATGTGACTGTAGAAATCTGTGACAAGCAGCTGCACTGCATCGTTTACTGTGTAAGCAGCAGATACTCAGTCCTGATCAGCTGTAATAGCTGCTCATCAGAGCTCCCTTAATCCCTTTACAACTAGTCTCTAATTTTATGAGAATGACCTCTAAACACACACACACACACACAACACACACACGCACGCACACTGTGCAGAGGCGATGCGACCCCTGCTGTGATAAGATCCCACAGTGCTAATAAACTCCAACTACATTCCACATAAACCCTCAGTCACACACACACACAGACAAACACATTCTAGCAGAAACGAGTACTACATGACAGCCGATAAATTATTTTTAATCGTTTGTAAAGAATGCAGAGACGAGGCTGGCTCACTCCTCAGCTGACATGATTTCATCCACTTACACCTGCTACGCTCTGATAGAAAACTCTTTGACATTCAATTCAGTCATAAAAGCAAATGCACGCTGTCAGGAAGATTTGTGTCTGTGTTGAGCATCCGAAGTGTCTTTTCCAGCAGGCATTAATCATTTCAATCCTACCAAAATACACTGGCTGTAGTTTCATGACTGCAACATGGAGACTGCCCGCTGCACGGCTGGAAAACAGCAACGGTTTATTGGCTCGTTGAGTGGCTAAATGTATTGACTTTAACAAAGAGAGGCTCTATTGTTATAAATGGACTTCTGACCTGTAGGGTGAAAAGGTTACAGCAGTAAATACAGGAGCATAAAAGACCTGCCTGAGTGTCTGTTGTGGCATAAAATCAGTCTGCCTGGAGGCCAGCTCTGATTAGATAAGAGCCAAATGGCAGATAGAAAGCCACACAAGCCTGAATTGACTGTAATTGCCAGCTGCTCGCTGGGCAAGACAGTCAGCGTTAGCCTCCTACTGTTAAAAATGAATGAGGACGTGTGCGGATGGGCTTTTTCTATCGATTGAACTAAGTTTTAATTTTGAGCATTCAATCAGCAGTCCAATAAAGTTCCTTTTAGCAGCTCAAGATGAGAAAAAGCAGAAAACACTATTTATTTCATACCGAGGGAGATAAACTTTTACATACAAAATACAGCGATGAATCTGCTGCAGTTTTCATGTAGTTGATTATAGACTAACGACAACAAAAAAGGAATATTTCACTGAGTGTAAGAGCAAGCTGGGAAATAGTTTTCATGTTTGCCTTCCATCAAACAAAAAATGAATAGGCGTCCAGTGTAGTAGTATCAAAAAAAATACAGAAAAATAACACTGAATGACAGAAATTGGTATTTCACATGACTTGGAGGATTTAAATCACTTATTTAGTTCTGTTCAAAGAGGTTTATTCATGTGGTTTGTTTACTATCTTTTAAAGGACAAGAAAGCATCAACCTTGACATGTTCTTCAGTTTGCAGTTTGTGTTGTCGTCATTTCAGCAGTCAGGACATTATGGAGTCCGTTCAGTTATGTTCATTTCAGTTGTCACCTTCCAGGTTATGATATCAGGATCTGCTTTTGTGGTCTTTGAATGCACCTTTTTAATAGAAAGTAACAATTATTGTGCAAGTTCACATGTAGGAAGAGCTCAAAATTCAGTTCACAGGGTCATAATGTTCACATTTATAGTTAACAGGTAGAATTTTCAGTAGGGTTGCAGCCCTAAACGCAGACTAGTTTATGTTCATTTTTTCCTAATTCTTTTGAAATGGTAGTGAAGAAACTGTAAGGTTGTTGCCATGCGGTTTTTCTTTATTATTGGTATCTTGTGATCATCACTCAAAAAGAGTCTTTGCAGCTGTGGCTGATGAAGGGGCTCGTTTTCTCGAACCTGGTAGGCACATTTGCATAAAAAATGAGATTTTTTTTTACATTATAAGTATTCATATATTCATTCTCTACAGAGTACCTAAGTCACGCCCTCTACTCCTGGTCCATGAGACCTTAATTCAGAAAAAATATGAATGGTAGTCAATGGAGAGGGACAAATTATTTTTAACCTCGTTGGGCTTGTGCCCTGAATTACACAAATGAAGGTTGGCAATTTAAAAGATCATTTTTTCATGTAAAGGAAGTCGAATTTTGTTGTTAAACAGTAAAGTAAAACAACGTTTTTTGCAAGATCGCTCAGTGAACTACATGTCTCGTCTCGTCTCGGGCAATATACGTCATCAATACAGACATGGGCGTTAGCTCGGCAGATTTCACAGTTTTTCCAGGAGGAGGGGAAAATTATTAAAAGAGCTGAAAACCATCATAAATCGGGTCATGTTGAGAGCTGCAGCTACTCGAAGGGAGAAGTTAGTCAGTTCCAAGGGTCAGAGGAGGAAAAATGTTATGACGTCATCTATGCGACTGGCATTGTAGTCTTTATAATTACGTGTTTTCACAAGCTAATGCATCAACCGTTTGACAACAAACAGAGACTCTCTTCACATGGAAAATCATCTTTTAAATTGAGGAACATCGTGCGTAATTCAGGACACAACTCAGACAGAATCAAAAAATAATTTTCCTTTCCCTAATGACCACTGTTCATATTTTTTTCTGTACTAAGGTCCCATTGGGTCCACCAGAGGGGGCGTGACTTAGGCACTCCATTAGCTACTGTATGTCTGAACTGTAAATTACATTAATCGCGTATACTGTTATGTTCCTGACTGGTTCCCACAAGTTTTGATTTCCTGCTACATATATGACACCCTGTATGTGTTACAGAGACTCTTAATTTATTTTCTTTGTCTTCTGTTCCAAGATTTAAGATTTTATTTTGCCATTTGCTCAGGTGCAAACGTACAAGGGCATAGAAATTCTTGTGTGGAACTCTCAGACAGTTATGTAAATATAAGAAATAGTTAAAGAACAGTAATAAAAGAGACAAATGTACACAAATAGTACAAATCAAGTCATATCACACAGCAATAAATACAAAAAAGTGTAAAAGGTGCATGTGGAAGTATAAAGGTCCTGTTCTCACAGCTGGTGGCAGTAATGCACCTTATTGCTTGATGTACATTGCCATGAAAGAGAATTCATTGTCCAGTGTAGCTGTTCTTAATGAATGCTTTTGGACAAATGCATGACTTTCTCTCAAGCTCTCTTCATAGATGAGCAGGGAGCAGACTGCTCCTTTTACATGAATAAAATGTGTCCCTGCGTTTGTGTTAGTTTGAAAACCAGTTGAGACATTAACATCAACATGCCCGCGGCCATAAACAGTGCATGATCGTTGTTTAATGTTGCAGAATTAAAAACAATCACATTTAATGGAGTGCATTAGTGCTTTAGTCTACTGACCACTCAAAACGCTTGAAACTGCATGTCAACATTCACATACGTTTGAATATTAATGGCATGGGCAGCCACTCAAAATGCCAACCAGCTCATCAGAAACACACACACACACACACACACACACACACACACACACACTCACACACTGATGGAACAGCCATCAAGGAGCAATTTGGGGTTCAGTATCTTGTCCGAGTACATTTTGACATGCAGACTGAACTGCCTGGATCAAACCACCGACCCTCTGAGCCACTGCCACCCTTTCACCTTTAGCAGTTACGAAATGATATTTACAGTTCACCAAAAACATGAGAACGGGCAATAAATGCGCTCTTTTGGAGAACTGGCAGTAAAATACGGTGAATAAGTTGATGAGGCTTTCAGTCACCAGTGAGGGCAGCCAGTGCTTGAAGTAGAAAAAAAATAAGTGCTGTTGCTCCCCTTATTCACCTGTCGGTTTGTGAATCGTGTGGCTGGTATCAGCAAATCCTCAAGTAATGCATCAGAATCCGTTTTGATTCGTGTTCTCTTTGTGCCCTTTTAGAGCCACGGCAACTTTACCGTCCGTTTTTATTCCTTTGCTTTTCCCCATTTATTCAACATTGTTGTGACTTATGAGTCACCGTTAACGTGACATTCCACTTCCGTTATAACAAACGAGTGAGTGTCACATAGTTCACCAGAAAAGGCGAGCGTTGCATAGTGCACCCTGATGTAATTTAAGCGTCATTATGAATCGACACTCTGATTTGGAGTGGACAGGAAACGGTACTGGGAGCTTGTGAGGGGTCCCGGTACGCCGTAAAAAGTCCCAATACGCCACAGGGTTAAATCTGAAAGTGGAGGTAGGCTACTGGGTACCAGTGCATACTGGCCCACTTAAATCACTGACTGACATTTTTAAAAAAAAAAAATTTATCACGTGTGTTCTTGTTTTAAAGTGACGTCGAATGTTTGTGTGTCTGCTGCAACCAAATTGCCCTTCAAGGGACAGCTAATAAAGTGAATTGACTTGATTTGACTTGAGTTCACTCAGTTCAGTTTCAAGTCAAATTCACAGGAATTCATAAAAATGGAGAAAACCATGTAATTTTTAAGCATGGGGGGGGGATTAATAAGATTAAGAATAAGAATAAAATAGGAGTGATGGATGTAGGCGGGCCAAAGCTCAAGACGTACAGCAGGTCATCCATATCTCGAACCTCGAATCGCACCAAAAGGCTCCTTGTTAAGTGTGTTTATTGCTGGTGAGCAGGTTGGCAGTTTTTTGTGTGAATATTGAAAATTGTAGAGCACTTCGAATAATCGGAAGATCCAAAAAACAAATAAACAAACAAGCAAGCAAGAAAAGCATGTTGTTGTTTTTTTGTGTGTGATTGGAAAGCTGTTGGTGATATGGGCCATAGTGATTTCTGCCTTCTCTATAATAAAGTGGAACTAGATAGCACTTGGTCTGCAGGGCTCATTTGAAAACTTAACAGCAATTTCTTTTTCCAGAAATAATAACCCAGTTACTGAATATAATCCACAGACTTTGACTTGAGCGGCTTCATGTGGGAACTATTTTCTCTCTACTGAAGCTCAAATAACAGCTCGTGCTACCGCTGGCTCACGTAGCAAAACAGATTAAGCTAACGTTACAGCTAGCACCAACCTCTGAACTGTGGGTAGATTTTCCTTTTAAAACATTTTTTTTTTTTTATGCCATCAGAATAATTTAAAAGATTCCTTTTTCCACACGGATGCGTTCACTGGTTTTTTAATTTTAATTTGCCAGTGAGGACGAGCACAAGAAGCCCCAATGAAGCACATAAATGTATAAAGCAATAAATGAATTGTCTTCTTAAAGCTTGTATTAACTGTAACAGAAGGCCAAAGATGTTGTTTAGCTTGGATACCCGCCTCCCCGCGGCGTTGTTGATGTTTGATGACAGTGCTTAGGTGAATTGCTGCAGTGGTAGGTGACATTGACCCTGTTTAAAGTAATGGCTACTGTTGACTCCTCACTTGAACAAATGGGCAGAGCTAGCTGTCTTTTTAGCTATTGATTTATGCTGCGTGTGTGTTCGTGTCAGCGGGGTTTTTCCGTCACTGCGTAATGTGTCTCAAGTGTGGCACACGCCCTTGTTGCATGGAAATAGATGGCACAGAGGTTAGAGTGGAGGGAGAGCAAGCAGAACACATTTCCTGCATACCTCTCTCCTGCCCGTCCCCTCCGTCTTCTCCCTCCCACTTTGGGCTTCTGGGCGAGAGTGCCTTGCAAGCTGCATGCTCCTCTCTCTCTCTTTCTCTCTCTCTCTCTCTCATTGTCTCTCTTCCCTCTGTTGCTCCCTCTCTACCTCTGGCACTCTCTCTCTTACTCTCTCAGTCATATGGGGGGATTCTCCGTAACCAGCTGTAGCTTAATGTGATCCTCACCTCTCATCACCATTTCAGTGATGTTCTCTCGCTTTCTATATTTTCTCCTCTGAATTAAATTTACCCTGCTGCCGATGTCACAGCTGACATCCAGTGTTTGGATGCTACCAAGGTGCACAAATGGTAGAGGGAATGGAAGAGAACTTTTAAGGCGGCTATCAGTGCGCCTTTTTCTTGAATCTAAACACAGTGGATTGGTTAATTTGCTGTTGGAGGGATTTTTGTTGTAGTGGATGACTCATTTAGGTTATTTTCCCCCCTCAAGACTGCTGGATATAGATTTTGCTTTGTTTTTTTTTTGTTTTTTTTCCCCCAGCTGCGTGTTTCACCTCTCAGATATTCTGTATCTGTATGTTGGGACTTTTATGGAGTGTGAAATTTTGGCAGTAAGTGTGAAGTTTAGAGGAGCAAAGTGATACTAAGCATGGTTGATGGAACTGCAGCAAAGTGTTGAACGCTTCTGTCCAAGGAGGCAGTTCAGGTAAGACTGTGTATATTCTTATTTACTTGATGCTCAGATAGATTTGAAAATATTCATAAAGATATGCTACATGCATGCACTGTATGGGCTGTTGTGCTTATGGAAGTAAATAGGACCGAAATATACAGTTAACTGTGTCTGACTTGTCTGCTGCTGTTAACTTTGAAATAGCAGATGTTACTAAGGAAGAATAATTTTTCCAATCTATCTGTCTAAATATCGACAGCTGAGCAACAGACTGTTCACAGAGACACCTGTGAGACTGATTAAAAAGTTCTTTGTGTTCTCGCAACAGTTGCATCAACTCTGTTTCATTTAGCTCTTCTTCTTAATATCACAAAAACTTGTTTCGTTTTCTCTGTGTGCTCTCAGGGAGTGAGGATGCATTTCATCATCAGACCTCTAATCTATCTGCTGATGTAACTAATATTCTGATAGAATATTACCCAATGACTAAAGCTCTTAAAAAAAAAAATAAAACAAAATAAAATAAATTCTTTCTCTGTTAGATTACCTCACTTTATCAGCATTAAGCAATCATTAAGTAACCTTCAGAACTGTGTGCTGGCTCTTTCCTTTATTGCTTTCCAAATCTTTGAATCAGGCCCTGTTCACATCAGTCCAGCCCTATGGCAGTCTCGATCAAATACTGTACTTAAATACAATTTTGGAGTACTAAATTACTAGAGTGTTTCCATTTAATGCTATTTTCACTTCAAATCCATTTTTTGAGTCTTACTCTACAAAGTTTCTCAAACAGCTTTAATAACTAGTTAATGTGCAGATTCAGATTTTTTTAAATACAAAATTTAAATCCACTGATACATAACATGCATTCACAGATAGATTGAGCCATGTAGTAATGTACAAGGTAATTAAAATGAGCTTCGACCTTATTAGCTGAAACATTAAAGTCATGAACACAATGATGCCTCTCAAATAATAATCCAGTAAAATAATATGTATAAGCCTGAAATGGGCCATGTTGCATATTGATTACTTCCGGTACTTTTTATAGTCTACATTGTGATGAAAAATATCTATTGCTTCAGAAAAAGAGTGAATCCAGGACTTCTGTTTATGACAGTATGTTTTTACATGGTAGTATTGCTTATGCTAATCAAGAAAAAGAACTTTCTTCTTCGTTTACCATCAAACATTTGTGCAATAAGCCAATAGTAAAAAGCTGAGATATAAAACAAAAGAACTGTTTTCAAAATCTCTGCAGTTCTTATTTTATGACCAGTTAAGGAAAACTGAGATAACCTTGAAAGAACATTACATAAACATTTAATTGTACTGAAATGAGCACAGAGATCCTTGCATAGCTGCTTTATAAGCCATATTTAAAATGAGGGATTTTTATTTTCCCCAAAGCTGAAAGAGTGTGAGTGGTTAACTAAACGATGCAAGTTCTGCAAATGACTGAAGATGGAGCCTGAAAAAGAGGCTTTGCATCGACAGCTAGCTCATTAAGATCCTTCCCTAATGACTCAATCTTCTGTCACAAATGGAGATTATAGGTGGAATAATACTGCCCAGTATAGATTCTCTGAATATAATGACCTCATTTATGTAAAATCCACTTCAATAGTCGAAGGATAAGTCCAAGTCAGAAGAAAAAGTTGAGTACTAAATGTCTTTTTTCTGTACAGCTGCCTAATCCCTTACATATGTGTTCCCATACATCCAGATATGACCACAGTATCCATGGAGCCTGTTGGCACCCCTTTCCATGTGGAACGGGCTCCCAATGCCACCGACCCCCCTCTGAGCGCCCATGAGGACACAGCTGCCACCTTTACCATTGGCACCATCCTCTCCATCATGTGCCTCGTTGGAGTCTCAGGGAACATTTACACCCTGGTGGTCATGTGCCACTCGATGAGGGCCTCCGCCTCTATGTACATCTACATCATAAACTTAGCTTTGGCAGATCTGCTGTATCTGCTCACCATACCCTTCGTAGTCTGCACGCATTTCCTAAAGGGTTGGTACTTCGGGGACACGGGGTGCAAGATTCTGATCAGCATGGACTTCCTGACCATGCACGCCAGCATCTTCACGCTGACAATCATGAGCACGGAGCGCTACTTGGCTGTGCTGAAGCCACTCGACACAGTCAAGCGGTCCAAAAGTTACCGGAAAGCCATTGCTCTGTTGGTTTGGGTGGCATCCCTCATCCTCACCCTACCGATGATCGTGAGCATTCAGCTAATGACGCCGGGCAACAAGGCTATGTGTCTGCCCACTTTGTCGCCACTCTCCTACAAAGTTTACATCTCCTTCCTGTTTTGCACTAGCATTGTCGCCCCAGGACTGATCATTGGCTATCTCTACATCCAACTTGCACGCACTTATTGGGTTTCACAAACGGAGACCTTCAAACTGACCAAGAAACTTCCTAATCAAAAGGTCAGTGCATCAAAAGATTGTGTTTTAAGGGATACAAGGGGTTCTAATTCACCAAAGCACACGATCTAAACAGGCTTTTGGACACTCATGTTTAAGTGATTATGAGCACGAATATGCTCAGCCATACATAACAACCCTACTCTAATCCCAAGAAGTCCTAGAAGTGATACAACAAAATGCATTTTTGTTCATGCGCTTCAGACTGACACATGTATTTTCTGTTCTGACGGCTCTATCAGCAAAACAGCATCATGTGTCAGTGCCTTGTTACAAAAATGACCCTTCACCAAAGATAGTCAATATAACACAAGATAACCCACTGTATGGTTTGCCATTAGTGTGAAATGGTATTTCTGTCTCCTAAGCGGGTGGAGTCACGTCTCCCTTAGACATAGCTTCGTAGTTTATATATACATAGTGTTTTGAATCGCATACTAACATACTAATCACACTAACTCTGACGTCAGATTGAGTATGGAGTGTGTTTCAACTGCGTAGTATGTGATTTTGTGTACACGAGAAGTTCCCAGATGTATACTCGATCGGCCAGATATTTTGTGTATGCATCGTGAGCATACTGTACATACACAAATTCCCCGGAATTGGACGAACAGGACGCTGTTAAACAGAACGCTGTTAAAATGTAAACCAATTTTGTAATACGGTTTGCACGTGGTTGCATATTATGTTACCACTCAGCTGGCTTGTGAGCTGAACTGTTGGTGAACTATTTTTTATGAGAAATCTAACTATTAATGAAATCATTGAACTATTTTTATGAAATCATTTATAACAATATATGAAATCATTAAATTATTCACAAATACTATTTTGCTTATTGGTTATGTGTTATTTCCACAAGATCAAACATGTATGGGTATCTACTTTTCACTCCAATTTTGCTTGTAGGGCTTTTAGCTAGTTTTGCCCTCCTTGGCTGTCACTATTTGGGTCTAAACTTGTTTAGGAAAATCCAAAATTGATACACAGCTGGATGTACCGAAGACGACGGGCTGATCACCTCCGTCATCTCTGTGCTAACAGTACCCTCACCTGGTAAGGCTTGTCGATGAACAGTCGGATAGCTGCTTGGGGGTAGAAAACAGCTTTTTCAAGTTAGCTAAAGTGAGGCTAGGCTAGGTTAATATCCCGTTTCAAAACAAAAGCACCATTCTTTCTTTATGGTTTTCTTTGCATTATTAGTTAAGGGGGGGTTTATTTTTGAAAACATCTGGAAGTATATTCATTTCTCACTATGGTTAGCTTGAGTCCTGCAGCATCTCCGAAAACATCAGAACAAGTTTCCAAACAGCGGTTATTTGGACAAATCAATGACATATCAGGGATCTACATGGTTACTTTCTCGCCTGAAAACAAATTAAATTTTAATAAAGTGATATATTTATAGTGCTAGAGCTAAAAGCAAATCATCTTCAGCCTGCTGATTTCGGCTCAGATGTCGCGAAGTGCATTCTGAGATACTCAGCTGTATACTACGGTGTAAACGGTCTGCATACTGTTTGTTTGTTGTGTATGCAGTATGTAGGATGAAAAGTTTGAGTATGTTGTAAGCAGTACGTTAGTAAGCGAATCCGAACACGGACACAGTCTCTACTTTCACTAAGCCGCGCCCCCCTTAGTTACTGTTGCTACGCTTGTCAAGCTTTCAGAACTAGCATGGAGCTCAAACTGTCACTAACTGCACTTCCTAGAGAAATATTAACTCTTTTTTTGGAAAAAATAGAGTGATTTTAGAAAGAAGCAGGCAAAGGGGTCAACAATGTGTATTTAAATTATACATAATGTCAGACTGTCTCAGCAGTGAAAACAGGCTAGGAATATAAAGATGTATGCTAAAGCCTACAGATCACGGTGAAGCAGCTTTAATTTTTGTTTCGCTTCCTTTATCAAACAAGCAAAGATTCTTGTAACAATTATGATCCTTTTAGGACAAGGGGAGGACATGTCTCTTTGTATATCAGCATCATAGGTAAAGTTGTGCATCTTTTGTTGGACTCGAGTTCAGGTTACTAACACTGCAGACTGTTGACAACTGATATGCCCAGAATAAAACTATACAGACTTCAGCTTAGCTGGCTACGCTTGCTAGCACCATTAATAGTGTAAGTTACTCAAATTAACCAGCTAATATCAACTCATAACAATGTTACATGGCCTCAAGGCTCTATTTTTGTCAGACTGGGTATAGCACAGAAGCAGGTCAAAATTCTAGGAACAAGGAGTGCAAGTAGGTGTGGCAATCTTTTTGGAAATTTGGTGAACATAAACACAGGCACATCTGCAGTGCAGTCGATAAAGTAGATGGAAAAGACAATTAGAAGGAGTGTCAAAGCTGAATTCAATCATGGCCAATCAGATTAGCTCCTCCCATTTCCTTTAAGACCGCTGTGATGCTCGGCATTGTCAATTTCTGTTGAAAAGGGAGCAGACAAATGTCAGCCAAACAAGCACATGAAGTAACTGACATACTTGTCCTGGAGGTTCAGGATCATAACTGCAATTTATTCATAACAACACTGATGAAGAGCAATGTGCTTATAACGTCGCTCATGTTGTGGTGTTAATAAATAAATTACATCGGGAGCTTTGAGTGTTCACTTTCAAATGATTAATTAAATTTCCAAAGCTGTCAAGCGTAGATGACTGCAGTGTCACACACTGTGGCTTTGCACAGATGAGTAGATCACCAAATGAGAGGATTTTCTAATTGCTAGCACTTTGTATAATGTCATCGCAATTTGGGCGTATTTGTAGTTTTGTAAGCGTTGCTTGACACAGGATAGAGAGTATGAAACAGGTAAAAAGTTTATTTGAACATGGGAAAAATATCCAAAGTGACTGACTGATTGCAGCTAATCACAAAAAAGAATATTGACTCTTTCTAAATACGGGTACTTTCCCATCAGCTCCTGTCTTAGATTCTTGGTGGCTGCATTTAGGTGGTGGAGAGTAGCTGCTGTATCTTTAGCATGTCAGCTACCTGATTCCCATCAGGGTTAATAGAGTCAGCTTAATATGATTAACTGAAATTGAAGTCTGAATTCAAAATTATTGTTTTTATTGTTTATGCAAGTAGAATGAAACATGGAGAACATCCACCGAATCTGCCTATGGGA
>JAQLOL010000014.1:16239395-16251011 GCA_029783665.1 Naso thynnoides | reverse complement strand
CAAGAAA
This sequence comes from Naso thynnoides, assembly GCA_029783665.1. Classification (NCBI taxonomy): domain Eukaryota; kingdom Metazoa; phylum Chordata; class Actinopteri; order Acanthuriformes; family Acanthuridae; genus Naso; species Naso thynnoides. The sequence continues at coordinate 16,251,004 of JAQLOL010000014.1, read as the reverse complement.
TTTTATGTCCTCAGTGCAGTCAAGATTTTAAATGGGATTAAAGTTAGACTAGTCTTAGATATGGATTTGTGATCCTGGGTCTTTGCGCAGAAGGTTTTTCTGAAGTTACATTTTATCAGCAGTATCTTAATGAATTGATGAGTTGTGTGTTTTTGTTGTGTTTGTTTATGTATGCTTTTAATGTCACTTTTTTGGCACATTTTATGGTTGAACCAAATTTCCACACTGTGGATAATAAAGTTTTTTTGTATTAGTATTCATAAATGGGTCTGATTTACCAGGCTAACTAACTGGGGCATTAATGCAATCAGTTCATGGTTCATCTCTGTGATCTCATGTCCCTAAAGGTGCTGTACCTGATCTTCACCATCGTGCTCCTCTTCTGGGCCTGCTTCCTGCCCTTCTGGATCTGGCAGCTGCTCGGTCAGTTCAACCCCTCGCTGTCCCTGTCCATCAAGGCCAAACGCAACATCAACTACCTGACCACGTGCCTGACGTATTCCAACAGCTGCATCAACCCTTTTCTGTACACGCTGCTCACCAAGAACTACAAGGAGTACCTGAGGAAGCACAAGCGAACCTGGTCAGCTGGCAGCTACTTCAACAGGAGGAATCGCTTTCAGCGCTCGCCACGCAGGTCGCCATCTTCCAGCAGTCAGCAGTGTACTGAGAGCTTCATGCTCACGCACACATCCTCCCTGCGAGCACATAACAGCAGTTTGTAAGGTAGGAACAGAGTTTTCTGACTAGCACTTGTGATTTTGTCAACTGACAACAATGGAAAAGTAAGACAATCTATAAACAACAGTCTAAGACTTTCCCTAACAACACAGCTCAGTGCTGCAATAATGACCAATTTTTTTCAGCTTTCGACCAAAAATGATGCATAAACAGCCTGAGAGCCAGTGGATGCTTCAGATTTGGTGGTTTTGCTGTTTTCTATCAGAGGAGAGCCTGTTTCTGATGGGCTATGTGATTTCAGATGGCACTGACTTCAGGCCCCTTTGAAAATATGTCTGTTTAGGATTCCTCCTTCCTGCAGTGTAAACATGTCAATGTGGGACAACTGTTGCCTCTTGATGTTTACGTATGGAACTGGGTGAACTGCTGAAATGCGTTCAGAAACAATAAATAATCCATTGCATGTGGAAGTTAGAAAGTTCAGGACACCAGCAGGATTTCATCTCCACAGACCCCTAAACCACTACAGGAGGCAGAGTATTTCTAAAATCCTGCCCACAGCTTGTTGTCAGTCCTGCACTGAACTTTTTCAGGTGCTTCTTCAGAGAAGTCGCGTTCAGAAAGGACATAAAGGCATGGATGGCTTTTAACTTTTTAAATTTAAAAGAAAACAAAACTGAGGTCATTATATTTGGATCCAGTCAAACCCGTGGTGTCTCCCCTATAGACCTGTGTTCCCTGCCGCCATATATAAAACCCTTGGTCACAAACCTTGGGGTGAAAATGGACAGTGATTTTAAACTTGACAAACAGATAAGCTCAGTATTTAAAACCTTATCTAAAATTAAATCAGTTGTTTCTTTTAATGATTTTGAGCACTTGATTCATGCTTTTATCACGACCCGTTTGGACTACTGTAATGCACTGTACACTGGCGTTAACCAGGCCTCCCTCGCTTGCCTACAGTTCGTCCAAAACGCGGCTGCTCGTCTTTTAACAGGAACTCGCAAGCGTGATCGCATTACCCCTGTTCTCGCCTCCTTCCACCTGCTCCCTGTTCATTTTAGAATTAATTTTAGGATTTTACTGTTTGTTTTTAAGTCACCAAATGGTCTGGCACCACAGTACATATCAGACCTTATACACATCTACGTCCCCCTCGAGAGCATTGAGATCCTCTGATCAGCTGCATCTCGTCATGCCAAAAAGCAGACAAAAGACCAGGGGGGGACTGTGCATTCTCAGTGGTAGCTCCTAAATTATGGAGTGAGCTTCCCACCCATGTTAAGATGGCCCTCAGTCTAGATACTTTTAATGGCCCCCAGTCTAGATACTTTTGATGGCCCCCAGTCTAGATACTTTTAAATCACGCTTAAAACTCATTTTTCTACTCTGGCTTTTGAAACAGCATGAGTGTTGGGTTCCTGCTTGTCTCTGTTTGTCCTTTTCTGTATTTATTGTCATTGCCTTTTGTTTCAGTTGTGCAGCACTTTGGTAACTTTGTTGTTTTTAAAATGTGCTATATAAATAAGGTGGATTGGATTGGATTGGAAGTTTAATATTACAAAACTGTTGTTAATGTGACTATAACTGCATAAATATTGCAACATGTTCAAATGTCACAATCATATTTGAGTAATACACACAATTGCAGTGTTATAATGTAATATTTTGATAGATAACATTACTTTATCAGAGTTCATGTAAAAGCGAGATGATTTTGTGACATCATACCTGACTCTATAATTTCAACTTAATTCTTCACTTGACACACTTTTTGCTTACAAAAGAAAAAAAGAGACTGACAGAGATTCAGTATCTTATGTTGCTTAGTCTGTAATGTACTTGTGATGAAATCCATACTGCTATGTAGCATAGTAAAAAAAAGAGAGAAATTAGACTAATACATTCTTAATCATTTATCTATTCATTGAAAGGTGATGCTGTTTGTACATAGAGAGCCTTGGAGGCAGCAGTGTCGTTTTGTCTAAACTTTGCATGCAAACAAATTTAAGGGAGCAGCTACACTTATAGATTTTATGTGTGATATTTATTTCTCTGAGGCTGCACGGTGGCTTAGTGGTAAGCATTGTTGCCTCACAACAAGATGGTCCTGGGATCAAATCCAGGTCCACTCGTCTAACATCAAGAGGGTCCTGGGTTTGATACCCGGCTGTGGTAGGGCCTTTGTGTGTGGAGGTTGTATTTTCTTCATGTGTCTGCGTGGGTTCCCTCCGGGTACTTCGGCTTCCTCTCACAGTTCAGAGACATGCAGGTGAATTAGTGACTCTAAATTGCCCGTTGGTGTGAATGTAAGCGTGAATGGTTATTTGTCTCTATGTATCAGCCCTGCCATGAACTGGCAACTTGTCCAGGCTAGGATTGACTTCAGCAACCCTGCAAAAGGATAAGTGGTTACAAGAATGAATGAATGAATTTATTTTCTATAAAGAAATTTGGTCATATTTTTAAATGCTAGAAAAGTATTAAGGCCAGCATACGATCTCAAAAAACACGCACTGATCATAATTTCATTGGTTAATTTTCTCTGTTGGGTGACGACACAAGTGGTCGAGCTTCCACCGTGCGATGACCGGCTTGTCTCACACGGCGAGCTGCGGCTCCTCACAAGTCCAAACACTTTGCGATACATTATTTAAATAAACTGACTTCATATAAGGGATCTACATGGTTGAAATTTTGCCTAAAGTATATAAAAAAAACTTACTGAAATGATATTTTAACTCTTAAAAAAAAAGTTTTTTGCCTGCTTGCAGTGAAGGAAGTGCAGTGTGTGTAGCTCCACCCTTTTGGTGCAGTATAAGTGTGTTGGTACCCAAATGGAAGGGTGCTAAAAACTAGAACAGTATATATCGGTTATTTTTGGTACCATCCACAACTTTTGACAATGGAAAATGCTGTACCATACCAAACTGCACTGCTATACAGACCTCTAGGTAAACTCATACACATTGTTTGAAACATGGATCAGTTGGTTACACGTACTTACCCCAAAAGTCAAAAGTTTATATATATAAGTTAAACTATCTTTTGAATTGTTGAATGCTTTTGCTGCAGTGATACAACAGGAATTTTTCTAGTCTATAAAAATAACACGTACATACATCATTTATGGAACACTTTGTTCTGTATGCAAGGTCTCAGAAAGTGACAGTAAGGCTGCAGATTTTCCAGTTTCACTTTACCTCTCAATCATGAAGAGTGTTGGCCGTGGAATTTCAATTCCCTTCAGAGAGCTGTAAAATAACTATGACAGGAATATCATCCATTTTACTTGTTATTTTATATTACTTCCTTGAGGACCCTTCGCTCCAAGTGTTGTTTTTCTGTTTATTTTATCTTCCAAGACTTTCAATTATTAATTGTTATAAGTGTCCTTTACTGCATTGTTACTTCTTTATAACGACTGAGTGATGGTTTGTTTGGAATCTGTCTGAAGTTTCATTGTTCCTCTGCTTGGCACTATCACAGCTGACCCAATTCTTGTAATACAGAAATATTTTGCATGTATTTTTGAATGTGTCTGTCAGTCTGCGTGACTCTCTCATACAACAAATGGGTTTTAGATGTTGGCCTTAAAAGGTTTTTTGCAACGGATGTCGGAGGACTAAATTGTGCAGCAAAGAAGGAACAGAGGGTTCAGAGCAGGCGATGAAAAGAAGGAAATACACACATGCCTGCAAACACGCGGTACACACACACAGGCACACACTTGCCACAAACCAGGCGATTAAGAGAGGTTTTTAGCACAGCTGTATATCCGTCATGCACACATAATTTTTTGCTCTTCAGCAGAGGATGACATCTGCCATATAAATGGCTGTAATGAGTGTGAAGTCCAGATTGACGCAGCAGGATATTACTGCTGAGTGTTTATCTTATTTCTCCTTAACCTCTCCAATGAAACTTGACCACTTTAAATTCTAAAATAATAATATTTTTCATTCCAAATCATCCCAGAAGAGGAAAAAGAGATGGAAAAAAATCCAATATTTACAATACTGCTAAGATGTTGGTAGTGGTTTACTCTTGATTGCTCGGTGGTGTGTCCAGGCATCCTGCAGAGAGACAGGAGCAGTGAGTCATGCATTACCACTCACTGCACTGGAATACAATGTGCAGACTGACTTCTACCATAATTCACAGCACAGCAGATAGTATGGCTCTGTATTAGGCTCGTACACACACACACGCACACACATGCCAAGTGCATACCTGTGTATGTGTTTTGATGATGGATTTATTTATTTTTAGTGTTGAGTGGTGACGCATCACTTTGTAGCATGTTACAGTGACGTGATTTTTTCCAGTAACAATCAGTTGGCCTTTTTCCAGACTTATCGGGAAGCAGATGCGTCAGCTAAGCACAGGTGGTGGTGATACGATGATTCAGCAAAAGATGAGAAATGTTTGGTCTCTGATTTAAGCCATGATCGCTTCAAGTTGGCTAGTATGCTGACTAACCCAACTTATTCATTACTGAACATGATTATGGACTTGATTTTCCATCTATGCACGCTTAAAATGTATCAATTCTCCTGCTGAACTATTCAAACTAAATTCCTGGGGAATTTTCTGGACGTCTGAGGGGAAAATGTCACAGCTTTCTTTTAAAATGCACTGGCTTGACTTAACCCTAACTTAACCCAGATCATAAAGTAAAAACTGTAATGAGAAATTGGGCCGCAGCTAATGACTATTAATCTATCAATTATTGAAACGATGAGTCCATATATCAGAATATGAATCACATAGTTACTTGATGGCTCTTTTTTAGCTATCAGCTTCTAAATTTAACTTTAGGTTGTTTTAGGCATACATGCTAACAAACCACAAAAACAATCAACATGAATACTTTATTCAAAAATATGTATTTTAATAAACTTTTCTGCTAAACAGGCTACTATTGATAATACTGAGGCTAACTTAAACAGCGATTGTCTACAACATATACATAACACTGTGACTTAGTATTTCCATATTTATTTTTTATAGTAAAGAATGATGTGAGCCTGCCTGCAAGTAACGTTACTGCTGCTAACTTAGAGGGAGGAGGAGCTGGTTGTCTCAGCGGCAGTATGCAAGAGTTATGCTCAGCTTTGTTTTAGCTCGTTTGTTACAATTAGCCATTAGCTGCTGAGCTAGTGTGTTGTGCTTGTATGACTGTGAACAGACAGAGCAGGTTAAAATACTGCATTCTACATGTTCATGTTTATGCATGTTGAAAGTAGCCTGGGTTCAGACCAGAGACTCCGCCCACTCCACTAGATGGACTTGATTCTCTTGGTCTGGCATTGCACTGTGAAATTTGGATTCTCTCGGTTGAAAAGGCAATTATCCAATGAGCTCCGCGAGTGGGGAGCCAGGGGTGGGATAAGCTGTCTGTTGAGAAATATCTGACATTTCAAACGACAAGGCCACATTACAGGACCAGTAGTGTCTCTGATATGAGTTTTTAAAAATGCCAAATTTCGCCTTTATGTGGAAAAGAAGCCACTATCTCTCTGTTTGTGCCGAAGTTGTCATGGAAATTTTTCTTGTTAGAATTGAGAGTTGCTACGTCTTAGAAGAAACACAAACACAGATCGTTTAATCATGCAGCATCCAGAGAAGACCTCTACAAGCTTTCTCTGCTGACTGTCAGGTTGTCTGAGAGTTATATAATGTTGCTGTACATCTCCTCTGATCATCTTATCTTATCTAAATTACCACACTCCAGCAAAAATTACCCCCAGAAACACAGAAAACAAGACATTTCAGCACATTCCACGTCAGATTTTAAAGTCCACTGCATTGCCTCTCATAAGACATAGTTCATTTAGACCCTATTCAAAAACCCTATTCAGTTCCCACAGTGTGTCATGCATCTCTGCTGTCGGAAGACATCTTTCCACGGCAGCCAGAAGTAGGAAGTATCGCTGTAGGTCCCATTGTCTCGTGCGTATGAACGGTGATTATGTGATACGATTTCAAGCGAAAAACATTTATTTGTCTCTTTTCACAATGCATGGTGGGTCAGAACCTCAATCACGACACAATGTAACAACGTCTATGTGACTATTTAACAGCTTGAGACATTTTTGGATTTTGATTGTCTTGCTCCGCCAAACTTTTCTCCACCACAAGTATCCAAGTGCATACTTGGATACTTCACAATAGGCGAAACATCCCCTTGGCGACATAATGACCGTTCGTGCTGATTAAATTTGAAAAGCCAACGAATGATGAGGAAGGTTTGGAGAAAAATAATCCCCTCTCTCTCAGAATCGCTCAGTTAAGTGGGCAGAGTCTCTGGTCTGGGTCCAGGCTGGGTTGAATGTGTGCGCTCACAAAATTTTGGCTCTTTACTTGCAAAATTTTTACTTTCAGTACCTGCGAGCGTAGTTCACGTCAGCTCGGGTAACGTTAATCTTCCCATTATCTTTCACTTCACCGGTCTGCATTTCCAGACCGATGCGAGATATGTCTGTGCAGCAATGTACACACACACAGGGTTGGAGAGAGAGATTCCGCAGACAACGAAAAACGTAGTGCTTAGGAAAAACTCTGAAATGCTCCCGTACTTTGGACCATCTGATACTCGACGGTGTTGGATTTGCCACCACCGTTGTGCTTCGTTTTGTCGCTGTTACACTTGTGCAACTGTCAGAGATAGGAAGGAAGCAAGATGACTCACTCTTAAGCTAATTTCCATCATCAACCCCCCCCAAATAATGATGTTTAGTCCGGCTCCACAGCATGAAAAACACACGTAATCGACAAACAAAGAATCTACAAATAAATTAGTTGGCCACTTATTTTGTCATTGACTTTTGTCAACGTCGATTAGTTGTTGCACCCCTAATGAGAAAAATACATTATTTAATTGATTAGACATTTTACTTCAAATTTCCTAATGCTGACTTAATAACCTCACATTAGTCACATTCAAATTAAATATGCAGCATGACTGCAGAGGCACACACTGTACTAGTGGAGGCTGTTATGTACAGATCATGAGCCACTCTGAAGGTCGCTGCAAAGCCCAATCTCTCTTCCAAGCTGTCAAAATGACCTAATGTGCTCTGACTTAAACCCACAACAGAAGGAGCATCAGTTTGTTGTTTTAATTTACCAATAACAATATACAGTACAAGCTTTAAATTGTAATGACACGTGCACTCTAGAGGAACACTGTGATTTTACAGCTGTCACAGACATGATGATCCACCAGCTGGAACCTCCCGTAATTTGCTCTTATAGTGAGGCACATTAGAGTCAAAACAAGGAGGCCATAATATCAAACTGAGAGTGTGGATTGTTTTTATATTGTCCTGCAGTGGAATCACACCCACTGTGTTTAAATGGCCGGAAGAGACAGCAGCAAAGATAAGCCTGGATCCTGTGAAGCTATAATACAATTGGCTCTTTCTCTGCAGAGAAAAAAAGTGTGATCCCTGTGTAATAGATAAATGCAAAGCTGAATATATGGAACCAAGCAAAAATCTTATCTATTTCTACATTGACATTTTATCAATTATTTACGTCTTAATTACAGGATAGCAGCAGGAAGCTTCCTCAGTCTTCCTGGGGAGGACTGTTTCACACCTGACTCAGCTGAATTTTGCTGACTATTGGAAAATAGGACATACAAAGGCTGGCTCAGGGAGATTTTACCATAGCAGCTCTGGAAAGTCAGCACTGCAGTAAATGAGCTGCTGGAAACCTCGATTGGTCATGAAAATGGAATTATACATTTTACTTTCAGGCTACACACTTCAAATTAAGGGGAGCTTTAAAAAAAAACAAAAAAAGCCACTTTTTATTGGTTTCCAGGCATGCATTTCATTACCCAAAGTGGATTTTTGTAAAAGAGCCCCTTGACAATCGATCTGCGCTGGCTAATACATCTTGTGCTAAATTCTGAAGTGACCGTAAATGTTTCCTCAGTAAAAAGTTGCAGGCTAAACCCATGAATCCGCATGCTGACAGCTGCCTGGCAAACAATGTGGAAGTGCCTTAACTGCTAATGCACGCTGATAGCATCTCATGTGTACTGCAAGGCGGGCAACACCAGGAAGCAGTCGGTGGATGCAGGAAACGGCAGGATCCAGGCATTTTTTTTGCAGTCACCGTGGAAAACATGCCCTGTTTTATAAGGTTGTGGTTTAATATTCACCGCAGCAGCAAGGACATATGGAATCTCCCCCTTGACAAGCCTAATTATTCTACACATGTAGAGGATGATATTCCCACAAAGCTCTGAGGCTGCCATAAAAAGTGTTGTTAGTTTCCCAGGAATGCCCTTTAACTGCGTTGGTATTGCCAGTTTCCATTCATGGCAACTTTGTGCACTGTTATTAGTTATCTGCTAAAATAACTATCTGTCCTGCAGTATTATTCATGGTAACACAGAGAGATTCAGAGAGAAACATGCACATAATCTGCATCTTTATGAATATGAATAATCCTAAGTGTATTGAGCATGCTTACAACACAGTCATACATCTGATATTTTCATTGTTGCAGTGAAATGTCCAAAGGCTTGCCCTTTCCCTGCCAGATGAGGCGAGGAAATTAGTCAGCAAAGAAACAGAGGAATTATCATAAAATAAAAGAGATTTTAGGGTGATTTTTCTCTGTCTGCGTCAAAAAAACAAAAACTCAATAATTCATTAGAAACTGAACAAACAGCTTAAAAGCAGGTTGTATATACCCATATATTTTATCCATTAACTTAAAAGTATCGACTTTTATTGATTTCATAAGAATAAATGTTGATTGCGTTGTCAGGAAAAGTCCTTTGGGGCCTCTGGGCTGTTGAGAAGACAAACAGAGAAAAGAAAGAAGCCAAAGAAAGCTGTTTGTCTCCAAAGACTTGAAGGGCAAAGAGAAACTTCAGCATAGTTGTATGAGTAGCAATGTTTGTCTGTGGGTCAGTCTACTATTTTGTACTGTACTGACATCCAAACAACTACTAGATGGGTTTTTTTTACATTTTGTTCAGACATTCTTGCTCCCCAGTGGCTTAAGATTGCTGGTAAAAATAAAAGAATAAAAGATATAAGAGAATGGAGAATGTCTGGATTGATATTGGGAGGCAGATAAGATCAGATAATCCTTTATCATTCCCAAGGTGCCATAATTCACAATACGACAACAAAAACTAACTAAAATAGAAAGGAACATCATCTAAGTAAAAACGATCAATAATAAACAATTACACAATAAATGTGAGCTGTTGCAGGATTTTAGGGGGCGATGTCGTTGCAAAAGCCAATTCCAATGCCGATACAAGGGAGCAAGAAAATTCCAATTTCAGGTTTATCAGCTGTTACTATAAAATCAGCTGGATATTGTAATAGAGTGTGGATGGAGTAATGGAGGCAGGATATTTTACATTTAAACAAACTTTTATTCCAAACTTCAATGCACCGAATAGTGATTAAACAACAAACCACCATCCACTGGACAAACTAAGTAGTTCAACCATTTTAAATCACTAGTCCAGGCATTTTTTTTCCTTAAAAAACTGTTTTAACATCAGCACATATCTGACAACATTAGCCATTACCAATGTATTCACATTAGGCAAATATCAGTCAATAATAGGGTGACCAGATGTCTTAAAAAAATTCGGGACAAGCCTGAATTACATGCATCTGTCCCAAATCCCGCAACCCTTCCTAATTGTCCTGAAAATATTACTTAACTGTAATTTTGATGAGTTACAATCTAAAAAACATGAAATATTGATTGTTGTGAATCACTTTCTTGGTGTCACCCTGCAGCTGGCTCTGCACTGGCAATTGCAGTTTGTTTGTTTGCATGAACTATGGCTGTTGTTTATTTTTTAGTTGCACAGTAGTGCCACGATAACTGCTGCTGCTAGCGCAATGTTAGGACATTGCTTACTTTTAAAAATTAAGGCAGGAAATTAAACCATCTGCTGCTGACATGGAGGCCGCTGTCCCAGGACCTGGTGAGCATCCAGCCAAAAAGCAGAAACGCTCCTGCAGGTGCGGAGATAGAAGGGGAGGGAAGTACCAGTGGATTACTGCTGCCCTGCGAGATGCAAACGAAGTGTTTTGCTATGACACAGCACAGTCATTGTGTTGTTTTTCTGCGGGCAGACAGCTGAATTTTATAAATAAAAATAATTATGGTGTAGGGTTTTGAGTATCGTGTGTTTTACTGTTCATTGCCAACGTGGCCATGTGACCATGCCAAACCCCAACACTCCTTACCCGCATTTCACCCATTCTCATCTGGTCACCCTTGCTGATAATATCGGCAAACTGATATTTTTGTCAGGCCCTAATGTCAATATAATAGAAACCAGTTGGAAAAATTTATTAAAAATGCAGAGAAAAGAGAGCAAGCAACACAATGAATGCAGCTGGATGGAATGCTTAGAAAATATCTCAGCATCTGATTGTTGCTTTGGAACAAAACTTTCCACATAAAAATTAATCTTGTCACGCAGCTCTTCTGCAGCACATCAAACTTTACTCAACAAACATTTTTGCCAAAATTACGGTGGTGTCTGAGAGTTTTTTCTGCTTTCTTTACACCAACTCCCTTAAACGGTCATGTACTGACAAATCATCTCAAATCTCAAATTCATCGTCTTAAAATTGCTACTCACAAAATACTAGATACTGTTGGGATTTTGCAACTTAAGATTTTGGCTATCAGAAATTAATTAATGATTATCATAGATAATTATTAATTGTATTAAAAAATAAGATCTAATTTACATCAGATCGCCTCAGGAGCACCACCCTTAAAGGGAAAAGAGCCACTTTTTTCTTCATTGATTCAGTCTCATAAAAATACTTAACTATCAATTTGGAATTTGATCAATAATTAACTTAATAACTAAAATCAAATCACCATGGTAACAGCTAGTAAAGGTTGAAGGTTTT
>JAQLOL010000014.1:16224713-16237339 GCA_029783665.1 Naso thynnoides | reverse complement strand
AGTAGCTAGAGCGGGTCGTCTACCAATCAGGAGGTTGGTGGTTCAATCCCTGGCTCCTCTGCTCTGCACGTCGAGGTTTCCTTGGGCAAGATACTGAACCCAAAATGGCTCCCAATGGCTGTGCCACTGGTGTTTGAATGTTTGTGTTTGAGTTCATAATGAGCAGGCTGGCACTTTGTATAGAGACCAACTTGCCTTTAGGGTGTGAATGGGTGACTACTGACTTGTGTTGTTAAAGCACTTTGAGTAGTCCAAAGACTGGTAAAGCACTATAACTAGTCCATTTACTTTCATTTGTCCTTCACTCTTCAGGCCATTTCTTTATTTACGATGCATTATCAATGAAAATTTACGAAGCCGTAAACTTTGCCAGTTTGTTCTGCAGCCACAGTGCATTCAGAGAATGAAAGCATTCTTAGCTTCGTTTTTAGAGCCTAGCTCAAGCCACAGCCTCACCTAGTGCGTACTTCAGTAGCATTACACCACTAATCATAATCATCAATTTGTAATAGACTGTGTTGTTTTCTTATTTATTGTATGATCTTTAGCTAATAGGGCATTCAGCACCCCTGCAGTTATAAACTACCGCTAAAAAGTCTTATTCAAGTTAATTCATCGTGGGAGAAATATCATTTTGTTTTGGTTTTTTACCAAATACCAATGATAATTCCTCAAAAATTCAAGCAAACCCTCCACCAACAGATGCATCAATGTCGTCATGTCACTACGGAGACATTTTATAGGTTTTATAATGTATTTTTTAATGTCTGTAAATCACTCAGCATTCACTTTACTTGTTTGGGAGAGGACTGCAGTGCTTTTAGTTGTGAAATTCCAGCAGTGTTTTATGGCGTAAAAAACTTCACCCGACCTTCCCTGAGCATTAGAGTGAGTGGATAATGACTGAATTTATCGTTTTTGTGTGGACTGTCCCTTTAAGAGTTCGTTATGGGAGCAGAAGTAAAGAAATGATCGAGGGATTTTTCGGGCACAAATTAGACCTTTTTTAATGTCACATACTGACTTGTCTTGGCAGGAACGGTACAGGTGTAACTAATAATGTTAATGGTGGCTCCATGACATTTAATTATGGCTCTCAGCCATCGTGGAGCCTTGGAATTGGCCCACTGGAATTTACCCTTGAAACACACTATTATTGATATTATTAGTTACACTTGAGCTTTTTCTACTGTAACAATGAAAGAGAAAAGCCATGAAAACATTTGTCTTTGTCCTGCAAAGAAATGATTCTACAGAAATCAGTCCAGCAGAAAAAATTCCTCAGCAGACTTGGCTGCTTATCTATGAATATCGCACAGCTGGCACAGGTCAGAGATTTTGAAGTTTCACTGAGGTCATGTCAAAATGAATAAATTATTTATCATGGAAAAAAAGATTGTTCTAAATCGAGCGCATGCTGCTGTAATGGCGTCCCCAAGGCCGGGCGGGGTGAAGACCTGATACCTTCGTCCCTCAGCAGACCTTTCCAGGATGCATGAGAACATTTGATTGGGCCTCTAAATGAGGAGGATGCATCATTTAAACCATCCTGAAGCTGTGCGCTTCTCTCTTCCCTCTCCAGAGTCTAATGAATTCTTTTCACGTACTTTTCTGCCAGTTTAGAATTGTGCTTTACAATTTGTCTGCCTTTTCCTCCGGTCCGTGTGTCTGTTTTCCTTTTATTCAACAACCTCTCTTGTGTGTCTTCTTCTCTATGGGCAAACACACAAAATCAATGCAACTGATTGAAGGACGAGCTGAACAAGAATACCAAGAAGCTCTGCACACATGTTTGACTTCCTGTCATAATCACTTGTGGAAGATTGAACTGGTAACCATGGGAACAATGAGGTCTTCCATTACAGTAAACCAAGATGTTGTTGCATTTGTTTGCTGAGGCATCCACACTCTGCGTAAGCTAATCTGCAGCAATAAATCACAGCCACCGAATGGTCATAAAAAGCTGATACAATCAATGGGATGTTTGGATGTGTGCTCACAGAACACACAATGTAATCTAACTCTACAGCTTTCTCTCTGGACCAAAATGTTTCTGGACAGCTGAACCATGTTTGAGAAGGCCATTTATTTTCTTGGCCAAACCACACTTTTTCTCCTGCTTCAGCAAAAATGAGTAATTCCAAATAACTTTCCAAGTTGACTCCATGTTTTATTTTGTTTTTGTAATGCCAGACTCCTGTACACTCTTAAACAGTTTTATTAAATCTGCTCTCAACTCGTAATTCCATGCATTCGTTTCTTGTCATTATCAAATAATTAAGTTGCGTTGTGTTTGGAGTAAAATCCTCCAAAAAGTCTTTTTTACTAATAGGACTATAGATGGAGTACATGGAAACATTTCATGTGTCGTAATATGTTTCTAAGATGAGCCAGTGATCAGTTAGATGATCGATATTAAAACGATGTGACGAAGTGATTGAGATATGTATCCACTTCAACCATACAAAGATGTTGGACTGGGTTAAATCAGTGCTCAGTGGGGCAAAATTAAAGGAATATTTCAGAATTGCCAGACTGCAACCAAATGTCTTTAAGACAATGGGAGTAAATTTTATAACTATTCCTGTGTGCGTGACCTGCAAACTGACTAAAACGTTTTCGTTTGTTTGGTTTTTTCCTTTATTTCGAAAATTGAGGAGAGAGTTCGCCAATGCAGGCCTATGGCTGGGATCACGCTGAGACATGTCACACTAAACACAGCCACTCCAAAAATGCCATCTGAGTGCATGTGGGGAAAAACAGCTGGGAGTACCTGACAGTCCCATTCAGGGCCATAGCTCCGGAACAGTCCGTCGTTTAAGGAGGGGTGAAATTTTGGGGCGTTGTCATTCAGACCTGTCCCCCTGGTCCTCCCCTCAAAAAAGTGGAGAAAAGCCCACGAAAGCACAGCACTGTAGCTGAGGGAGTGGGAGGCGTGAAGTGACATGATTGCAGCTATTCCATCTTGTCAACGTCTAATTTTTTAAAAAAACTTAAATGCATACCAAATATGACAGCTGATCACATCTGGATCAGTCGTTTCAACAGTTGTTTGTGTCTGCACAACAGTACTGTAATATTCGGCTCACAGTTATGTTTCTCCCTCTGTAATGTTACCTGATCAATAAACGTCTCCACTGAATAAAAAGCTGCATGCTGTATTTAAACTGTGCACTGTGTCAATCAGAGATACACAAATAATTTCTACTCAAAAGAAACATTTATATTTTTGATTTATCAGTGTTGTCTGTCTTTATTGATGTCCTGATTGTGAAGTCAATATTAATAACCCAGTAAGTAATTAAGGTGTCTTTTTTTCAACACCGGAAGTGATTTATGAGGCTAAATGTTTCAGGAAAGTTTAGATTTGGTCGATTTAATCAATGCTCAGTGGTCAGCCAGACAAGTGTTTTGGGTTTTTTTTAATTTTTATTTTTTTAAACTTGCAAATAGACTCACCTCTGACTTAAATCCATAAAAAATCCAGAACAGTTAACATGGGAAGTAACAACTCATGAAAAAAAAACCCAACTATTTCTAATAAATGCAGAAAGTTTAACTTTGTGATGCAGGTTGATTTTAGGTGTGACCCCTAAACTTTCAGTAAGGGGCTACAGCGCTCCTAGTTAAAAAAGCTAGTCTGGATCCTTGCTTTTCCTATAGATAATGAATATTTTCAGCTCATTTAATGCAGTAGGGAGTTTGGAAGGCTTGCTGTATTACTGCTAATGCTGGTGCAAGTAATGGCACCAGTAGCAAGCTAGCAGTAGCTACTATCCAACTCCAATCAAACACTCCACAGTGCACCTAAAGCAAGCCTAATATGACAGCTGTCTGTTGAAGCAAATTCACGTGTTTGCAGAATAATTTTTTGAGCAAAATTACAGCAGAATTTCTTTAATTTGTGGCTCTGTTTAGGATTAGTAGCAACAGGAAGTAAAGAGTTCAGCAGCTTCTTGTTGCTGTTAACACTTACCAGAGCCACGAACGAAAGAAATTCAGCCGTAGTTTGGCTTCTAAATTCATTCTACTTAGGCTCAAATTCGCCTCAACAGACTGTCGTCCTAGTTTACTTGCTTTCGGCGCAATGTAGAGTGTTATGTGTGAGTTTGGTAGTCGCTCCTGTTGGAATGCTACTGTTGCCATTGCCTTGCGCTAGCATTAGCATTAGCAGCGACATGATAAGCTGTCCAAATTCTGTACTGCATCACATGAGCTGGAATTGGTCTTTATCAATCAGTAACAATGGGTCTAGGTAGGTCAAAAATAAGGGCCCTATGTCAAAAATTCTGGAATATCCCTTTAAATTCTTCCACTCCAAACTTGGCAAACCATTTGTTTATGGACCTGGCTTAGTAACTGGGGGGACTGCCATGTGGAAACAGAACTGATCCTTCCTAGAATTGTTGCCACACAGTTGGAAGCACACCATTTACATGTAAAATATGATTGCATACTATGTTATTAACATGTTCTTAGCTTAGAAGAAGGGGGGCTTGTTCAAACCACGAGCAGCAGCCCTAGATAAAAGGTGAACCATGTAGTGTGCAATTAAGTGAAAAAGACAGTAAATTGGAAGAAAGGGGTTATCGAAATTTCACTGTGTTACAAAACCTGCTCCTAGTTCAGTGTTTTTAGAGAACATGTGGCTCAGATCAGTAATTTTCCTATTCCAGCAAAGCTTAAGTACTGATTAATCACAAGATAATTCAAAAATGTACCGCTCCCATTTTAAGAGGCACTCAAACAGAAACTGAAATGCACAGACATGGCCCTTAAAATAATGATTGTTCCAATGAAAAATATAAGCCTATGACAGAGTATTGCAGTTGAAAATAAGATTATACACAAAAGACAACTCATTTACCAGCCCAGATACTGAAGTTAATGTACTTTGTGCTCTCAAGTGTTAAATGATGTGTTTGCAAATGCAAATACCATGTGGCTGTCGAACCACAGCTGAATTCAACTGAATTTAACATTAATAAGTAAGAGTCAGAGATAAAGAACTTATGAAGGTATACTCAAATCATAGCCTCAACATTCAAGCCATAACCTTGACATTTAATTGTAGTGTTAATAGCAAAGAAAGGCTACAGGTATATAGGTCATTTATGCAAAATCTCAAGGTTTTTTCTTTTACACATTTATGTAAAGGCTCACACAACAGCTATCAAGCAGGGCACTGGCCTGACCATCAGGAGCAAGTTGGGGTCAGTGTCTTACTGAAATACGAGACAGAAGGCTGAGGGAATCAAATTGCCAACCATGTGAGAAGTGGTGACCCACTTGACCTCCTGAGCCACTACTGCCCATCATTTTTGATTGAGATGTTTCTTTGGAGGCTCAGACATTTACTTATTTTTTTGCAGCATGTCACCAGTCACAGCTCACTAATCCCTCTATTTTTCTGTCCACTATTTTGCATCTTTTGCCTCTTTGCCCTATCTCTGTCCTTTTTCATTCCTCTCTAGCTCAAGTCAACTATGCTGTAATCCTCAAGTTTACTAACATGTTTGGACCTCAGAGACAGAATACAGATATCACATTGCCCTTGTTGTGTCACCTTTAAATAACAAATATAGGATCAAATGATCCATTGCCAGGAAACGTCCAATATTGTCAGTGCTGAACGTTAAATGGAAATATTTAGACTTTGCTCTATTGAATCTGGGTTTTGGAAATGTCCTTGGAGCCTTAATGGGATGCTGCTGCTTTTATTCAAAGCACTGTGTGTGTGTGTGTGTGTGTGTGTATGTGTGTTTGTACAGAGCCCATTTAATTTGCAGCTATACTGTTTAAAAGCCAAAGCACAGACAACCACTAACAAGTTTACCTTGTTGGTATCATGCAGGACAGATTTCTACAACCTGGACCTGTAACACAGGGTCTTGATCCATGCTTACTTAAGAAGGTCACTCAGTGTTTGCTGACAATATAGGCAACATTCTGGACCTTCAGATCAGAAAAAAAGATTTCTCAGTCATGTTCCTGAGTCATTGTGAGTATATTATCCAGCTTCTCAGAGAAAATGGGGACAAATACAATGGAGGGAACTTCATGAGATATATGAATTTCATGTTGACCTACTTCCCTGTACATTAACTTTGTACCAACTTCTTGTTGTTTAACAGTTTGCCTGAGTCCTATCATTCTGCATAGCACTGCAGTAAGCAGTCAGGTCATTTGGCGAAAGGGCTGCAGCACAGAGGTATTTGTTCTCTGGGAGGTGCCTGCCAAGTTCACAGTCCCATAAGACTAATTTCAACATGACCGCAGTACTTTTGCAGTTTCCAGTTAATCAGTGCCTTTCATCAGTGCTTTAATTACATGACATATAGTATAATAATAAACTTTGTCAAATCTAAGCTGATTTTGCAGATTGCATACGTTTCAACTAGAGGTTTTCACGGGTCCAAAAAGTTGTAATCAGACCAAAATAGACCCAGAACTGAACCCAACCCATCTAATATTAGAAAACTGAGACCCGGATCCGAGCGGAACCGAGACGTGGTAAGAGATCCAAATAGTACTTGCTAGGTGCCATTACAAGCTGTCAAAACAAAATGTGTCTTCTCTAATGCAGCCTTCTCCCCTCATTGCTGCTGCCTGAGTGTGATTATGTGCTGCATGATCTATTATCCAATGACCCAATGCTAAGAGAGTTTGTTCTGTAAAATTTTTTTTAATAAATCCACCATTGTGTTATTCTGCTCGAAACGGCATGGTAAGCATATAACCTACTTTGTCCACACTCCATCCAAGCTTTCTGTTTGCATCAGTCCTCTATGCTGATAAACAGCATGGCTAATCCTCTCTGGGTCTCATCTTAAAAGTCGACTTTCTACCACGTGACAGATGACAAACGCGACTCACCTAGAGTCAGCTGTGCAGTCTGAAGCATCTTACATAACAAAATATAAGTAAGATTGTTTTCCTTTTTGAAATACAATTATGATTCATGACTGTTTACATTAGCATTGCTAACTTGCTATTAGCCTTCTTTGCTCTTGCTCTCTCTGAACTCTGACCCTTTACCTCTCAGGCCTGAAGGGATAACGTTGCATTATGTTACAATATGTTACGTCACACTCACTAAATCATTTGATACCACTTTGTGGTCACAGATGCACTTTGCAGTTACAAAGACAATAGGAGCAGGGTGTAATAGGAAAAGGGTAGTAGCGAGTCCAAATGGATCCTGCATTTCAAAAACAGAGATCCAAGACCCACGACATCCGTACCAACCCCAAACCAGACCCACAGTCATGGATCAGAGACCTGGAACCTCCGTTATGCAGGGAGTCGTGCATACCTGAAATCTCTTAGTTTCAGCATTATTTGATGTTGCTGACTCAGCAGGATTCTTCTTGTGAGCAGAACAGCAGTTGAGAAAATCATTTAACTCCATCCTTAACAAATTTCTGAACTCTGTCATTGCCAAAATTGCTCGTGTGTCGCAGTTTATTGTCAGCTGTAGTGCTCCTCTTCACTCCGTCTGCATTTTTCATACTCATGCCTATTTAAACATGAGTCATTGTCTGAGCATTTGAGCTGTTTGAATAAATTACAGGAGGCTAATTAGCGGATGCTGAGTGTACTGTTCCATGTTGTCTGTACTCTGTGGCCCAATACAACGCTGTCAGTGTCTCCCAGGTTAAAGCAGTGCAAGTGGAGAATTTGAGGACATGATATAATTTCTCTTCTCATCATTAGTTCAACATCCATAGTTCTGACACAGACACAGAGGAAAAACATTGTTACTTTTCAAGCTGTAAAACTACCAACATCAGGCATGCGTGGCACAATCTTAGTTTAGTGTGTTAATATACTAACATTCCCTAACGAAACATTAAACCAGCTAAGTGCAATGGGAATATCATGAGTTTCTCAGGCGTTTGGTAAGAAACCAAAGTTTTGGACACATTTTTTTGTAATCTGCATATTTTTTCCAAATGTTCCCGAGAGTTGAGGAGAACTACAGAGGTACACAGAGGATGTACTTTATGTGGTTTCATCTCTGTTCATATTTGTCTAAAAAAATGAATTTGTGCTGCTTCATTACTGATGATAGCACTAGATAAAAAGTCAGGGGATTGCTACAGCCAACACAGTTCAGTGTTTCTGCAGAAAGCACATATGAACATCACTAAATTTAACGGTAATTCATCTAAAAGTTAAGGAGCAAATTGCAGGTTAGAGACCGCAAAACATCAGTTTGTTGGAAAATGACATACCAACTACATGTTATATGCATATATTTATCCACCATAGTCTCTTTGGAGTCATTTTTGTGATCGAATTTTACTTTTGCATTTGACCCACAAACCAGAAGTGACATGGATAGAGGGTACCCAACCAAGCTGTATCAAGTTAAACACCAATAAATATGAATCCAACAGCTACTTCAGGCACTGAAAAAATTGAAAATGTATATTTTGAATCGGTCAAAGTTGAAGCGATCATAATGCTATAATGCAAATTCCTTTTAACTTGAACTGCTCCATGTTTTCCGCTTGCAGTCAGCTTTTAGCCTCCAGGCTAGCTCCATTAGCACACTGTACTCAACTCACTTCCTAACTTTGTTTTCTGATCCCATGTTATAGTCTGTATTACACTGATAGACTAGATTATAAAGTGGTCTAATTCCTGGATGAACGGTGAGTGTTTAATACGACACTTATTGACTAACAGTCAATAAAACACAGAGACGAGACTGAAGGAGCTTAAGTGGTGCTAATAGCAACACCAACAGACATGAGCAATCGAGCTCTGATCACAACAGACTACACATAGCAGAGCACTGAGTTTTTGATCAAAATATATTATACACAGTGTTTGTCATAGTTTTGGACTGCTTCAGTAATAAAAAACACATACATTTGTATGAAACAAGCATATTTGTCCACTTTCATGATGATCAGAGTATTAAAACTGTATAAAATATCCCTTCAAGGTACATTTGGAACCAAAAAGAAGTGTATTTAATTTGTGATTAATCATGAGTTGACTATTGACAATCATGCCATTAATCACAATTATATATTTATGGATTGACAGCCCTAGCACGTTCATATACATACGAGGGACTGCGGCTTTGTGAGCATGCCATCCATCAAAGAGGCCAGACCAGGATGAGGTTGAGTCGTGGTGTCAGGAGAACCAGCGGAGAGCTAGGGAGACGTCTCGGCGAGTGACAGGCTAATGGCTGCTAACGCTGTTCTCATATGACATTAGTGTAAAATGTATCATGTTTCAGAAAAGGAAACCACTATTGGTTGTGTAGTACAGGCATCATTAATGATGCTTAACCATAACTGAAAATAATGTGAGACAATTCACTTGTATCACTTCTGTCTCGCATAGCTTTAAGAAATCCAAACTATGTTTTACAGTGCTGTACTGTAGCAGAAAATAAGAGGGCAATGGAGAGAGGAAGAGGTCGGATGGGAGAACTTGACTGACATTTAACGAGAGAGAGAGAGAGAGAGAGAGTGCAGCACACTGCACTGAATTTATAAGCTTGTCTCAACGGAAACGGTCTATGCTTTCAAGGCATAAAGACCCAAGTCAGGCTGGGATAATTTTCAGCTCTACGTTTGTTAGTATTAACTTTTGTAATTGTTCATCCAAACTTGAAATCCAGCACACGCCTGCTGCACACAACACAAAAACACAAATCCAGCTCACGCTTGCTGCCCACGCCTGCAGCAGCAACCTTCACAAAACGCGCCAAGGCACAAAGGCTTGAGCTCCACCTTTTTTTTTTTTTTTAATCACCAAAAATGGAAAACTGGGTGTCCTGTCAGACAGGAGCAATTGCCGTTGTGCAAATGCAATAATTATTTACGAGCACAAACTGTCAAATGCAGCTTAAAAATCCCGAAAAAGTACCACCTTACTTAAATGCAGACGCTCACACCGAAAACCACCTTCTTCGGAGGCACGTTGAGATAGTCTTCCCCTATCTTCGTCATATACCGCGATGTTGGAAGCACTGTTCAAAACTGCCACTTTTAACTCAGAATCTTAAATGTAGAAAACCCTGAACTATCTTTTTAAATGAAAGTTTTTTCAGAAAAGTTTACATATACAGTTGGTAAGAGATTTAACCTGCAAGTTGCTCTTTATGTTTGTGGTGGATCGATCCACTGACCGAAGTTACATCCTTTGAGCCCTGTGAGGCTAAAAAGTTACAAGGGAGTTCAAGATGAATGTGAGTGTGCTAAGGAGCGGTAAGCTGTGATACGGACCACAAGATGAATACGGATTGGATGTGGAGGGCGTTTGTGAAACAACACACACTTAAACAGACTCATTTAACACACTCAAGTGTTTTTCACATTAGGGGCTCCAGAAAGGCACGAATGATAGATGGAGTTTCAGCCAATCTGGAAGAAGACAAATGACATCTAAGCAGACTGCAGCCTCATCTACGGACCTTTTACCCTTTAAAACACTCTTACACACAAACTAGCCAGTGCAGTGAGAAGTATAAGACAGATGAGGAAGGCAGTGAAGAGAGACGGAAAGAGAGGAAGAGTAATTGAGACATTTGAAGTGGTGAAGTACAGAAATAAGGATGTCTGGCAGAGGATCCAGAACCTGAGAATTATTTCTCTAGTCTCAAAGAGCAACTGTTGAAAGCTAAGAAGAAAGGGTTTGATCAAAATGATTAACAATGCTGAATATTTTAATGTTTATT
This sequence comes from Naso thynnoides, assembly GCA_029783665.1. Lineage (NCBI taxonomy): Eukaryota > Metazoa > Chordata > Actinopteri > Acanthuriformes > Acanthuridae > Naso > Naso thynnoides. The sequence goes on along the minus strand of JAQLOL010000014.1, from coordinate 16,226,634 downwards.
CATCAGCACCAGAGTTTCAATGTCTCTTACTGATGGTTCTCACAGATGATTGCGCTGTGGGACTCATTTGCTGGGAGAAAGCCATTACTTCAATTAGTAGGCCACGTCTACAAAAACAAACATAGATTTCAGGGACAAGAGGAAACGATTGTCTGGTCACACACTCCCTTCCGCAGGCAACACGCATGCGCATACATACATATACCCAAAACCAGAAATCCCAAATGCAATCAGGCTAATTTTAATCACATGTCCGGCTGTCATTACTGCATTTAAATAATGTGAAAACAAGGAATGACCGTTTAGACTGAAGTCCCAGGGGGAAAAAAACTATTTACCTCAACAAACCATGTTATTGTTGACTCCCTAATTCTTTTTAGAAACAATAATAATTTTTAAAAAATCTGATATTTTCAGCACAGATCAAACACACCATGTTGATAGATTTTTTTTGCCATTTTTAAAAATATATTTTGTCAAAGAGAAAGCCTTAAAAGGCTCGGAAACTTGTCGAATTGAACATTTTTGAACAGTCACTTGTCTCTCTAAGGATGTGTCTCAATTACGAAGGGTCTCCCCGGTGAAAATAAAAACATTTCAGTTTGTGAGAATGTGGCCTTGGTTTATTTAAATCAGTCTGGATTCTGGCAAAAACCTCAAAAAAAAAAAAAAAAGAACTATTCCCAGCATTTTCCAGCACATTCAAATGAGTCAAGCTGCATGCGAGTTTGACTTTTTTTCTTTAAAGTACGATCCACCTGTTCCCTCTAGACAGAAAGCATGCAGTGATAAACTGCAAAGTAGTGCTACCCTTACTAACCACAGAATGCCAAATCATGGTTGTTGTCACACTGTACATTGCACACTAGCAAAGATACTGCAGAAAACATGAAAGGTCTGTCAACAGATGGATTAAGAAAAGAGCAGTCAGAATGAAGGACTGAGTCCTCCTGACTTTAATCCCTGCTGTTGCTTAAAGGACATTGAAGACTTGATGATGCTTTAGATTTTACTATTTGTCAACAAAATCTTGAAACCAACAAACTAATAACAAACAACAAATAACAAATAGACCTACTAACCAGTATTGTGTGTGTATCTAAAACTTATTGTATGTTATGTTATCCTCTGTGCCAATAAAAGATTCATTAAAGTTCTCTCGTTCACAAAAACTGCGGTAGTTTCACAGGAAAAAGGTGTTGCAGTTTTCTCTCAATCTCAATGCCAAAGAAAAAAGAAAAAAAAAGTCTCACCCTGACTGTTTTTCAAACTATTTTGGTAAGTTCAGGCTTCAGCACATTTGGATTACTGTGGACGTGCAGTATGGAGGCATTTTGTGGATTTTAGTGCTGTCAGTTTTAATGCATCAATGCATGCGATTCATCTGTGAAGCTTAACACAATAAAGTTATTTTTCTTTCTTTTTTTAAAAAAAATGCAAATTAATCCCAGCACGGCTTGAGGCACTGGATCTGGTGAAGCTTTATATTTTCTATTTATTAATTATTATTAATTATTATTAATATTTAATATTATTATTAATCATGAAACCAACAAACCAGTAATGAATGTACCAACAAACCAGTTTTATGTGTTTATCTTAAGTTTAATGAATGTTATCTGCTGTGCCATAGAGCTCAACTGCCATCCAAAAACAAAGAGATAATTCACGCAAAAATCTAAATTTAGTCATTATCCTCTCACCCTCATGCCCATAAAAAGGCTCCGTGAAGTTTTTTTTATCACAAAAAACTGTCACAGGAAAAAGGTGTTGCAGTCATTTCCTAAAACAGCTGAGGTGAACTGTGACCAAGTTTTAAAATAAATAAATAAATAAATACAATAAAATTAAAACTAAAATAATAATAATAACTATTATTATTATTATTATTATTATTATTATTATTATTATTATTAATGAT
>JAQLOL010000014.1:16207683-16224613 GCA_029783665.1 Naso thynnoides | reverse complement strand
TCAGAATCATCAGCGGCAAAGATCAGTTTAAGCACCTCATCCACACCGTAAAGTCCTGTCGGCCTTTTATTGTTTTATTTCAAAAATTGCTATCTGTCTCTCTATATCTCCGCTGTCTCTCTCTCTGCACTCTCCTCACTCCACTGTCTGCTTCCGCTGTCCACTCGCGCTCTCAGTTCCCCGCCCACCGGCTCCTGCTCTCCGCTCTGGTGTCGGGTTTCAACGTTTATTTCTCAGATATTTTGCATGAAAACACACCCACAAATGACATCAACATTGAAGCTGAATGTGTTCACTATCTAGGGGTACCAAGCAGTAACAACAAAAGGCAGAAGATTTAAAAGTTCAGGCTGTTTTATTCAGCAATGCTGCCTGTTGCAATAATGCGACTTTGCACCTAGAGGGTTAATGACACCTGATCTGTCTCCCCGCTAGTATCAGGTTTCACGACAAGTAAGCAGGCTTCATCTGAGAAAGACTCATTTATTCTCTACTTTAGATATGGATACAGATACGGACGGAGCCTTCTGTCCGTACTCTGTGTTTTTATTTTGTCCGTATTTCTGTCCGTCTCCAGATACGGACAAAATATAGCAATACCATCGGAAATCGTGGGGGCAGGGTTGGGCAATGTAGCCCACAGTTCGAGTAAGACCAGCGAAACACAACAAAGAAGAATATTTTGGAAAAATGGTGGAACTTTCTGAGGAAAGACTGTGCGAGTTGGTACGGAATTAACAGACATATGATGGCACAGGGACAGACAACTCCAACAGAACAGCTGGGAAGGAAGAGATCGGACGGAAAATAAATGTCAGCTGGGTGGCAGAGCAAGAGAAGTGGTTATCCATGCAACACCGGTTTGTTCACTGAGAGGCGCTCTCCACTGGGTGTATTGCATAACATCCTGCCTAATGCAAGTTAGTATAGTGTGGTAATCGTTATATTGTTTTAAACATATGGATCTGTTTTTGTATGGAAAGGGAGCATAAATGAGCCTTAAGGAAGACTGTGTGCTCCATGAGGTAGAGCTTGACTCAAGATTGCTCTGTCCACGGCTGTTTGCAAGGACAGAAATGAAATGTCAAGCTCAGAAGTTACTTTGGTGTGTTTAAATTCCTCAGCTCAATGTGTTTGTGAAAGTTCTGATCATCTGTGCTCCTGTTAAATCTGTTTCTTGATATTCTATTTCAGTTTTTACCATTTCAACTCCCCATGTTTCAAAAGAGATGCTTCCACTTACTTCAAGGCAAGTAGTTTTCTTATCCTTGATGTCAGAGTCTTAACACTTTCTCAATAGAAGCAGAGTAAGCATTCTTCTTCTTTAGTTATCTAAGTTGTGCATATGTTGGATGTACAAGTGAAATAGTTTTAAGAATATCCATTCTCACACGGTTGAGTGAGGAAAGGCTGCCTCAAAAAGTTGCTGCATTTCCAAACTGTGAGCAGCTCGTGACAGCTATCTGATGGTATTATAGTCAGCTCATTGAATCCTGTCAACGCCTGAAGTCTACAGTCAACTCTTTCCAGGCAACTTTCATTGTTGAAAGAGTAAAGGAAGTAAAGGATACACTTTGTGCTGAGCTACAAGAAGAGTCACAGGCAATCTCTTCCCAGTGTTATTCATGAGGTGATCCGCAGTGCCTCTGCATTGATCTGGTGGCAAACTGAAGCCGCTCACTGTCAGGACAGATTTTCTTTTTTCTGTCGTCACTCGTTCTAACACTGCATAAGACAGTGGAGGACTTTTACAAGCCAGAGGCGTGTTGTTTGCCGAATTTCATCGCAGTCTCCCAGGCATAGAGCACATCTTCATCTGCACAGCCAGGCACTTCAAAGATGCTCAGTGCAGTCACAGCAGGGTTTATCTTTTATTAACTTGGCATTTTTAATGATATACCATTACCTTTCTTCTCCAGGAATTATAATGGATACTGATGTGACCGTGACAAGGGAAATACTGATGATGATGACTAACAAATGAACCTTCTCCTGCCCTTCTCACCTCTGTGAAGAGTTGCACATGCGCAGTACTAATCAAGCAGGATGTAGAGATTATGTAGAGACAGTTAGCTAGCTAGCAGTGAGCACAGGAGGTGACGATACAGGGACCAAACATAACCTCCAAGACTGACAGATCTCACTTCAACTGGATTTATTACCTGGCTTTGATAAATATTTGACCCTGACTGGTCAATCACAGCATTCTAAGGTCCGTTATTTCTGTATAACAGACCATTGCTATGAGTAACAGACTGTTGGCTCATCCATGGGCTTCACATCCTGTCATCAACCTATAAAAAGAAGTCCAGTGTTCGTGTGTCCATCATCCGTTAATGGTGTTTTTGAAAAAGTGAAGCAACAGGCTGAGGATGGTAGTTTTTCCAGTGCATTAGTCAATTAGTGAATGAAATTCTGGCACATCCACTGGTTTGGGAGTTTATTCGTGTGGCAGAGTGGAGGTGAAAGAGTGGTGAGTTTTGTGTGTTAGGAGCAATTAGAAGAGAGCAGGCATTTAGCAGCCAGCAGTTAGTTTAGCAGCTTAGCAGTGGTTTCAATGAACTCCGCTGTCATTAGTTGTTGGTTTTGGTTGACTACTGCTGGTAAAGTGAAGCAGAAACTTCAGCCCATTTTCCAGCCACGATACGAATCCGAAACAAGAAACAGCTAACACTAACACCGCATTGCTATGAAAGCAGTTTCAACCATATAATCAAATTGACATTTTTTTAAGTGGATTGAATTTTTTTTAAAAATCAATAAAATTATATTTAAATCAATATTTTGTGCCATATTATGGATTTCTTTAGGAAATAGCCATGTAATAAGCAGGATAATGTCTAGCAATCTGGTTGTTATTGTGACAAAAACCTCCTCAGACTCAAAACCCCTCTGCTTCTTGTCAGGGTCCAGCATCAGCCTGTCAGGGTTCTTTTCGCAACAATGACTGGATATTATCCCTTACTTACCACATGTACTTTCACCTTATCGACTAGTAAACTTGGCACCCCTGAAGTGTTGTTCAAGGAAAAAAATTACAACACTATGTCATGATAGCCAATGTCAATTCCAACCATGGCTGGCAGTTTAATGTAATGTTAACTAAGGCTGGCCACACACTAGAGCAAGGGTCTTCAACCTTTTTCACCCCAGGGACCCCTTGATCGCTAGAGAAACAGAGCAGGGACTCGCTCATTTATATTAGAGTTTACTTTTAACTGAGTTTCTGCAATATAATTTTTGACCAAACTTTTTAAAAATTCCCAGTATAAATTATGGTGATGGAAAATTTTAACTGTTTCGGGGTACCCCCTGCAGCACCTCCACGGTCCTCCTAGGGGTCACGACCCCCTGGTTGAAGACCACTGCACTAGAGGATTTTCAAATCTTAACCAATTATTAAAATGTGGGAGACAGACCTAGGGTCAGTTTCATGTGATTTTTAACTTTACAATCCTCAGAACGCGCACGCTCGAAGGTTCGGCCAGACTGTGAGACCACGGAAGAGCAATATGTCTTTACAAACGTGTAAAAATGAAATGTAAATATTTACACACACTTAGCTGTGTTTGAGTAATATATAAAAAAGTTTGCTTTGCAAGGTAAAGACTGGAGTTATTCATTCCTAAATCCAGATGTTTAACTTCACCTGGCCTGACATGTGATAGCAAAGCATCCTCCTCATTTCCTGTTGGTAGAGAAGAGTTGTATGAATCTTACAGCATTGAGCCGATAGTTTTAACCATCACTTTCACACGTTATAATTAGCAAAACACTGTAATCAGTTTGGTCTCCTGGTCAAGATGCAGAGAAAATCTCATCATACTGTGAGAAAATAACTGAAAGCCTGAGCCGTGTCCTCAGACAGGAAGGTGACAGAACAGATAGGTTATCTTAGATGACATTTATATAAATGAAAACTAATGCTGATTTACTTCAAGGATTTTATTTGATCTTTGTTGGACTATTTTATACTCATAGTGATGATAATCAGGCAAAGTTTGTGATGAAGCAGGAAAAAGATAGATGAACAACCTAATGATGATTCTTACACAAACATAATGATGATAATTATGAGTAAGAATGGCTAATGGAGCAGACAGTGGTATGTGATGTGGTATGTGATTTCAGTCCTCATGCTGCTTCATATGCATTGTTTGAAAATACAGCTGAACAATTGAAATGAAAATCTCCTAATATATAGTATTAACCTTAATATAAAAATGAAGATTTTTGAGCTACAAAAACATGTTTAGCATGGTTTAAAGATTCTTAAATTTTGAAGATATATTTAAGTCTAATTGCAGAAATGTGCCTCAAGCTATTTTTTTAAATTCCCCCTATTTAATAGTATCCAGGGGTTGCTTCAGTTAAGGGAAAGCTTGCTTGTTTATTTGTTTGTTTGTTTTGAAGGGGTAATTATGGAATAATTGCAGTGACAAAATGAAAACATGTAAAACTATAATTATGTTTAAAAGACTCTTAAAAATATTATTATGAACAAGTATGAAATGCAATTGTAATGCGTTACCCATGTCAAGCTGGTTTGAGTTGTTCTTGAGGCTTTGCTTTGGTTTGTTTGTTTGTTTTTTGGTCTGCAGTTGCTTTGCATGTCTTCTTCTTGTTTTGTTTATTATATTTGGTTAATTTATCAGAGACTATACAGTCAGTGGTGGTTGAAGTTGGAGTTTTAATTAAAATCACATAAATTGCCAAAATATTTAATGAGAAAAGGGGGTATGACTAGTTTTTGTGATTATGCACATTTTATTTTGATTTTATTTTTGTTGGGGCTTTTTTTGTATTGTTTATTACATTCGAAATAAACTGACTGAACTCAACTAAATTAAACTATCTGTGCCCTTCCCACCCCCACCCCAGTTTTGGCTTCCATGATGGCCCTGAAGGGGGAAAAAAGTCTTTTTCTTCTCTCTACAGCAAGATTGGGACTCAAAGCATTTATGAAGGGATTCAGTGGTTAGGATGCCACAGGACAAGTGTGGTACCCTAATGAGTAAATGCTTAAGGGCTCTTTAGAGGAGTGCCTTAACATTATGCAATAACTACATCCTGTCATGGACAGATGAAAGAAGTGACACAGTAAACAAGTGGATGCAATTACCTGTGAGGTTGTACAGCTGCACAGACACATCTGTGACTGATCACAGACTTTGTTGTGCCATTAAAATAAAGAGTGTGATGGCCAGGATAAGTTTCATGATTATTGGCTTCAGGTGGATGGAGAGGGGGAAAACTAAGGAAAGACGAACATCAGACTTATTTTTCTTTCCTCACCCAATCAACAGTGACTCTGGTTCCTCTAGTGAAGCTCGCGAGTCAGCTGAACCGTCTGCAGCGTGGAGAAATTTCTCCATAAATTCATCAGTCCAGGGCTGTGGAGAAGCAGTGATCTCAGTCAGGATTTCCACAAAACTAATAAAACTGAACAATAGAAAAGACCAGCTGTTAGTATCTGTCTGCATTTTTTAAGAATATCTTAAGACTCACTTTTAAAAACATAAATCTGCTAAAAAAAAAAAATGTTAGTTTATAGGCAACTGCACATTTACATAAAGATGTTTAAAGCATCAAAACAAGCTTACAGACATGCAGCGTTGACAACTCATTTTTTAAATTTGTTTTTTATAAAGGTGTGTACATGTGCACGTTTAATCTGAGCTTGTTTATAGGGTTATATAACACATAGCGTTAACGCATAGCGCCTTAACTTTGACAGCCCTAGTCAAGGTACTTCACTGGTTACATACACAGCGTACAGTGAAATATGTTCACTGCATTTAACCCATCCCTGAGGAGCAGTGGGCAGCCACAGTGCAGCACCTGGGAACCAACTCCAGATTCTGAGCCCGTACCTCAGTCAAATACTGACCGGAGACAGACCTGACGTGCATGTTTTGACGGTGGGGGAAACCGGAGCACCCAGAGAAAACCCACATGAACATGGGGAGAACATACACACTCCACATAAAGAGTAAAGTAAACTAATTACACAAGCTTTATTCCTGCAGTCTTTGAGTGTAACAGATTGGAGTTTTCACTTTTACAAGGTAATATTAGGTAGCTGGACTGCTTCCAGCAATGGAATTATTAGGATGCAGTACGCATATTACTTGAATATTTATGAGTTGACCAAATAAATAACCCAGCATAGCTCACAGAATGACAACTTTGAGCTTTCCACTTGTTTCATTTACATGATATACACTTTAGTGGTTGTTGGATCTTCCAGAGCTTGTGAATTTTTCCAGTGATTCTGGTGCTGTTTTGTTTTGCAGTGCCCCTTTTGCTAGTTAATTGGCATAATCATATCCTGTCGACCCCTCATGCAGTGGCACCCAACAGGACTGTACGACTGTACCACTCCTGTGAAATCTTAGGTGGTGTGGTAAACGTTTTATGAGCAAATCTTCTCTGCCAGTTATTGTATGGCTTCTGTGCAGGACACCCTATCAGCTCTGACCTTTCCAACCCATTGTAACCCAATAATGTCAGCCACTATTTCAGCTGTATACACAGATAACTGTCTAGACAGTCTTCTGGGGAGAGTTATTTAAACTCGGGGACATATGCACCGATTCCCTCCTGTTATGAAAACCATCTGTATAAATTTTGTGATAATACTGATAGATGTTATTCAGAAACATACTTGCTTTTACTCCCACTGTCTTCAGTCATCCTTCTGTTTGCTTAACCAGAATACTCATGGCTATCTTTACTTCTGGGAAAAGCCAAGAGGGTATGTTTTTACTACGGTGGATCTGCTGAACTTTGTTTTCCCTGTTCCATATGCCTTGCTCTTTCTTTCCCTGACCTCCACGCACCCATACCCCTGGAGCTAGTTTGCTTCCAGCAGTATCGTCTTCTTTGGGATTTTTCAAACTCTTCCTTTTAACCTGACCCAATGTTCAAAAGCAAGCTTCTCCCCTCTCAGCCCTACTGGTATCCTCTGCATCTATTAGTGTTGTGTTGTGAATGTTGACCTGATAGCTCTTATACATAAATGTAGACCTAGTGCTCTGTAATCAGTCCACTCATTATAATGATGTATTTGCAGATCTATGCTCCATTTTCTATTTATCCATGATCTATTCCTGACCTCATATTTACCTTGTGAATATCTATTAATGACAGTTTATTTATCCCCCAGCTGCATTTGACCACAGCTCCTAATAGATTTAAGATTTTTTGCATTTCGTTTCCATGTGTTTGATTTGTACTCTCCATGTATATTTACTCTTTAACCATTGACCCAAACACTTTTATAATACTCTCTGACCATCTAAAGTTAGCTTCTCTGTACCAACCTTGCACCTATTTATAGCAAGACTTCCTTGTAGATAACTTAAACCTCCACTCACAAGACCACTTCTTTACTTTCTCTGTTGCTTTTCCTATGTTCTCTAACAAACATTCTTTCCTCACAAAAAGCCAAAAATACCCCTAGTTTTACATCCAATCCAATCAATGTTTTTCTGTGTCCTCATTAATTTGGCTTCATTGTCTGCATATAGTGCTGTTTTGACTCATCTATATATTAATTTAGATAATGTATTACAGCCATGGCTCAAGTGCAGCTTTGATTCATTTCCCCTTCTTAAAAACAAAGGTAGCCATAAAACAAGTGCAAAAAATAAATAAATAAATAAATATATAAACAAAAAATATATATTAATATCATTTTATTAATATCATTATTTGGTTTACTTTTCTGATTAACAAAGTTTCAGCTAACTTTTGAAGCTTATAGCAATCAAAGTCATTAAAACAAGCATGCTAACCAGTAATAAAAAAAAGAACTGCTTCTTTGGGGGCATTCACAATGAAAGGAAAAAATGTGCAACTCTGAAACCTTCACATTTCAAAAGTAGAGGGGTAAACAGTCTTTGCCCCTACACTCAGTTAACAAGATAATCATCTGGAGGTGCAGCAGGGCTGAGAAGTTCAAACAATCAGCTGTCTATAAGAGCCCACATCTCACTGACAGCAGGACATTTAAACAAGCTCAGACTCCAAATGCAGATAGAAAAATTACTAGGGCTCTTTTCCGCAAGAAGTAAAATCATGTCAGGGTGATCCCGCTCCTGTCGACCACCGATCCCTTTAAACAAGTGTGTGATTAGAAACTTAACTCAGGTCTGTGCAGGAGATCAGAGAGGAGAGTGCTTTTAAAGACTCTGAGTTCAGCTCTTCTGTAATTTCTAACCAATTATCTTTGGAAGTTTCTTTTCTCTCACATGTCAGTCTGTACATCAGAAATCTGTTTTATTTAAATGTTTCATCATGTTTGCCTTTAGCTGTATGAGTCATGTCACTGCTGATGAAAATTCAAACATTTCCTGTTTTTGCTGCTTCCCAAAAAATTTGAAGATATTGTGAAGAATACGTAGGAACCAAATGTGTTGTTAAATCTCCCCATGTCCAGACAGACACTGGTTGTGGAAGATCCACTACAGTAGCACTGGAACCCAGATTCAGCCAGACAGAAAAAATTGACCTAAAAAATACATTGCATCCTATTCTTATTACTTTCATTTTCACACTTGTGAACATATAAACAACTGGACATGTAGACTGTCTCTGGCAGCCAAAACAGGAGGATAAAGTGTGTAGACAAAGGCAACTGTGTCATATTTAAGGCTGCCTCGCCTCTCAAGGTCCGACTCTAGTGGTACAGAGACAGAAATTAATGAAAGCCTTTCTGTCATCGGCTCAATAAAAGGCTGGTCATGATCCCACCGCAATGATGTTTGACAGCCAACTATAAAGCAAAATTGCCCATGGCTATCTAAGCCTACAGAATCAATATTATATCATAAAACGCTTGTAGATGAAAGCACTTCACTCAAATAGAAAGTTATTTTAATGCACAACATTTGCCGACACTGTTCATAAACGTTTCCACAGGGACTCTTCACTAATTGGCTATATCTCTAAATCCATTACAACATGAAGTCATCAAAATTAATTGCAGGGAAATTCACCAAACAGCAGATAATTTATCAGAGTCAAACAAAGGAAGGGTGTCGGGATGTTTTCACGTTAGAAACAATTGTTTCGTACCGTGCCCGAGCATGATGTTTTTAAATAAGTATTAAAATGAACTAAAATATTCTGGCTCCTTCTTTACATACATGTAAGTTAACTGCCGTGTCAAGGTTGCTAGGCGACAAAAGTTGTGTGTCATGAAAAAAAAACTAGCAGCCTATTGGGGCGACCAGACGAGAATGACGGAAATTCAGGTCACTGGATTTGGGGTTGGGTGTGGTCACGTTGGCAATTAACAGTTAAAAACACAACAGTCAAAACTCAACACTGTAATCAGTTTTATTCATAAATTCTGCTTCTTGTAGATGGTTTAAATTCCCTCTGTTATTTTTTAAAGAGTAAACAAAGTCATAAGTTGCCCTTGCAGTAGCAGTTTTCGCGGCACTCCTGTGCAGCTAAGAAAATAAACAACAGCTTTTATTCAGTAAGAAACAAACTGCAGCGTCCAGTGCAGAGTCAGCTGTAGGGTGACAGCAAAAAGTGATTTATAACAGTGAGTTTTTAATGTTTTATTAGGCCATAATTACTCAAAACTATAGTTTAGTCTAATTAGGACAGGTTTCTGGACTGTCCTGAATATTTCGGGACATCTGGTCACTCTACAGCCTATCACATGATGGCCCTCTTATTTGTTTGGCCACAGTTGCTTTCACATTTCATGCGTGCCGTGCCTGAGACCACCTTTTTAAGTGGACTCAGGTGTGTGAAATGTGCCCGAGCACGGACAACTTCTGTTCAGACGAATCAGATGAACTGGACCTTGGGATCAAGCGTGCTCGGATCCAGGCCTGGGCGCCTAGTGTCAAACCACTCATATTAAAATAATCAGTGCGTTCCCCCAGATAATAGTAAGATTGCTGAATCAAAGTGAAATTTTGTAAATTTGGAGATTATTTCTACTTTTTGCGTGATGAAAAATATTCACAGCAGTCTTGACAATGGAGAATGACGATCACAGATTCCCTTTTGCTTCCTGTTTATCTCTTGCCTCCAAACCTTCTGCTTCCTATTGCTAATGCTGCTGCGGCTTTCAAGTGGCTGCTTTTGTCACCATTCCCCACTGCACAGTACCAAGCATTAAGAGCTCAGCTCAGCCACAGTTCATTAGCCTGGAGTCCCCGAGGATGAAATAAAAACATTCCACAGGGGGTCAACAGAATCAAGCTACTCTGATAAAAATGCCCGGACGACTGTAATCAAGTCTGTTTGGTTGGTGCTGCCCTTCAGCTGACTCTTTTATCAGAAATGATGAAAGGAAAATTCCTCAAAATTAGAAAAGTGTTGTTCTGTGAGGGGACTGAGTGTGTAAAGTAGCCATGCTGTGCTGGCAGATCTCACCCAGTCTTCTTTGTTTTTGGTCTAGTGAAATGCGACACGTGGATATAAAGATATCCATGCTATATTCTTCCACCTTGACACAAATAGCCAAGGGGAAAGCCATGAAATGAACAGACGCTGAGGAAAGGGTGTAAGAGAGAGCAAGGAGGGAGAGGGGGTAGAAGAGAGCCAATAAACCTGACCTCCAATCTTCCAAAAGTGAAATCAGAAAGCTAAAGAACAGTTGTTCAACAGGTGTGGGAAATATCTCAAAGAAGAGTTAACAGGGAATGCAAGAGAGTAACAAAACTCCCTCCTGTGTTTTTTAACTTCGCGCAGCCGCTGGTTTGTTTTGATCAGTTTTGGCTGAGCTCATGAAATTGTTCAGCAGCTACAAAGATGGATGAAAAATCAAGGCACTTCAAGCATGTCATGTTGTGAGTTAGAGCAGACAGCTTTGATAAAGTGCTGAGCAGTAGCCCACACAGTTTGGTGGGCGCATGGAGACAGATGTAGAGTAGATACTCAATCTTCAAAAACTCCCCCATGCTCAGATAAGGTTGTTAAGAGGTCAAGAGCTTCAATCTGATATGTTTTTCAAGACATTCAGGGGAAGGGATACACTTAGTTTTAGCCCTTTACAGCCTTCTGGGGGACTTCCAAAAAGTGTCGGCTACACAGAGGATATGGATGAGGTGTGAGGGTAGGGAATGGTTACATACACGGCTGGTGCATGTGTTGGTTTTTAAGTGAAAGGTAGAGTAGGTGGTGACTACAAGACTCTACAATTTCAACATAAGGAGCAATATCAGATAGGTGTTACGATCGATATGTACAGACAATGTGAGTGCCTTCACACCTGGATCGTTTGAAGAAGATGTTCCGAAACAAGCAGCATTTCCCTCCTGGGTCCGGTTCATCCGAGGATGTGTGAACGCAGCAATCGCCCTCGGATGACGAACAAGACAAGCAAGCCGAGATCATCTAGAGGGGGTTGTCTCACTTCCAATCGAACCCTGAAGTGGTTTGTTTGTTGTGGGAATGCAATTAACTCAGCAACCAGAACAAATAACTGGTGGGCTCCTTCACCTTCCAGTAGTTGAAGCTAATCAGCATGTCAGCATAAAACTAGCAATAGGCTACCCACCCTTTCCATCCAATTCAACATCAGCAGAAGAGTTGATGCTTATGCGGAAACACATCAGGATGTGACAGGATCTACCGGTTCAACAACTAGTTTAGTTCTGAGCTCCTCACAGGAAACTGTGTTGGTCCTCAGACTAAACGGCCTCCTGCCAGTCGGCTTCAGGTCAAACAGCATATCATAAAACAGTCTGGTATGTTGCACCTTCTCAGTTTTTTAGGTTAGGTCAACTGGCTAAATTTGGTTAGCTTCTTGAACTTGCAAAGTGTGACCACTCACCGACGCAGAGGAAAAGTGTAGACTGTGACATACTGGCGTATGGACAGGTCTGTGTTGGTGTGTCTGCTTTGGGCCACTTCACAATTCTGTAGTGAACATAACATGACCCAAAGGAAACATGCAACATTTTATCATTTTATTATCTAAATCGGAAAAAAGCAAATCAGCTAGAGGTGTGAAAGTAACCTAAGATATTTAATATCTACGGAAGAAAAATGTGGCACTGCTGTAGGTCTTAACACTGGGCATTTAACGTGCTAAATTACCATTAAATTAGATGCACTAAAGTCCAGAAAAGGGAGACTAGGTAATGAATATAATGTAGAATCTAGCAGCGAAAGAGCCACATATTTCCCTCAGGGATTGGTAAAGAACAAAAACAGAGCTAAAAGGTACATAAATATTGGACTGCCATGTGTCTCTGTAAATGAAGACCAGCCATCAAATAAAAGGTGGTCTTAACTAACAGCCAGGGCTGTGGCTGAACAGCTCTCAAACATGTCATGGAAAAAAAAGGGCGGTCGAATCGCTGTCATACTGTGTGCATGCCAACTAATTTCCCTTAATGGAGTCTAGATGGAGACTAAATAAGAGCACATTTTCTACATGAAACAGCTCTATAGGGTGCCTTTGTGAGCCAGGCTCATCAAATTTCCTTGGCCCACAGGTCTGTCCTGGGAAACATACATAAAAGGCACCAAGCCAAAGTCTAAGAAGACAATGAACAGGCAAACACATTGAGATTTCCTGTTGATGTGACAGAGTTTGATGATGAAGTGACATTAAGATATGAGGTGGGATCAAAGGGTGTCCTTGTTGTGACATTGAAGATTCCTCCTTGATGATTCCCTGGAGTGAAACAACTCACAGCATTGTCCCAACCTGCTCTGATGCAGCACCAGTACGATTTTCTCTCTGTCCTACTTTTAAAAAAGCTTTTGTAGGGACCTTGCCTTACTTGCCTCGCTTCTTTTTCCCGAACAAAACCTCAGCCATACTGTGGAACCCAGGTGGATGTCCCTCTGATCTTTGCTGCTTTTTTTAGGAGCTCACGCTCATGAAAGAGAGAGATGAGTGCATTATGATGCCTCTAGTAAGAGACATGGAGTCTCATGAGAAGACCTCGGCACATGCACTCAAATTGGCAGACGTAGCTGCACAAAGACCTAACCTCTACAACACGCACAAATGCTACAGAAGACGAGGGCTGAGCTTTGACTAAAATAATTCAAAGAAACAAGTCTGAGCAGAGCACACCAGTGTACACGGTCTATACAGTGCAACAATACTTCTATTTATGCATAAGCCTAAAATACATCAAGAACTTTTAGATGCATTAGTCATGTTTGTATGGTTCAAGAACCAAAATGACTGATCATTTGTGCTGTTCACGCCTTAATACTAGAGTATAATTATCACAATTGATGATAAATGGTCGGTTTTTGTATTGATGCCATGATTATTACTGGTTATGGTGTAATTTGTTGCCTGCATGGGTATCTAGCGCCTCTGCAGTAGCAGGGTGCCTCTCATCCAGTTCAAAGCTTTTATCTCGACGTGATAGTAAGATAGCATCTGCAGAGACTTCACAGAGACACATTGTAAGACCCCCCACTGGCTTCATAAAAGGGCATAAACTGGGATTTCCAAATGTGTCAGATATGCTACGGTGATGTGCATATCTTATGTTAATACACAGAGGCAATCGTTTTTCTGAACACACGAACAAAATAACAGATGATGTTTTTCAACGGTGATGTTTTAATGAATCTCTGCTGTCATATTATTATGAATGACACTGCAGTGAAACAACTGTATAGAACAAAATTTAGTACATTAAGTATTTCTAAGATAAAATTAGCAACTGAGATCGTAATCTCCAGTGTTGTAGTTAAGACCACACTGAGATCAAGACTTGAGCAAGACCAGAGTGTGTCGAGACCAAATCAAGACCAAGACCACTAATGTGTAATCTATTAAAAGGCCACAATTAACACTTTTTTTGTTTGCTTTTATTGCTTTTATCGCATGCTGTGGTTTTGTCCCTTTAACACAGCCTTAGTCAAGTCGCCACTGTGGTTTTCTGCTTCCTCCCCTCAACAGAGGAAAGTTAACAATGCGCTTCTGAATGGCTTGTGTTCTTTTTTTAATATCCACCTCCCTCCTGAGTTCAAGTCAGGAAGATAAGTACCATTCTTTCGACTGTAACAAGGAAGAGATGGGCAAAGCTCGCCCACTGCTGATTGGCTTAGCTCAAATACTAGTAATCAATGGGAAGTGCTAGCCTGCCTCTACCTGAAGGCATCAGATTCACTTTTCAACAGTTCTAAATGGTCTTGTGTGCTTGTTGTGACTTCTTTATTTACCACGTTAGGTATTTTCTAGATTCAGTTTAGCACTTTATGTAATTTTACAGTCAAATGCGTACCGAAAGTAAAACGCAGGATGTGCTTGTAAGTAGGTCAACGAAACAAAAAGTTTGATAAAAATTTAAACTACATAAAGTGCTAATCTGAGTCTAAAAATAAAACCATGGTAAAAAGTTTTTATTAAAATCTCAATGACTACAAGTGTTTGAGCTAAGCTACTAAGCAGTGGGTGAGTTCTACACTGCAGAGGCTGTGTCTCAACTCAGGGGCTACATTCAGGTCTCTTTCTTGCCACTGCACCAGACTTACGCAAGAGACGTACAAGAGATGATTCCCAATCAAGTTACACTGGTAAGAATTGCTTTACGTGGTTAAAATGGACTTAACTGAAACTGAAAACTTGTTAAATGCAAAATAATATAATTTCAATAAAAAGTGTGATTAATCGCAATTAATTATGGAAATTATGGAAAACAGGTCTCGTTTTAAAATCTAAGTTCGAGACAAGACCGAAACCCTCAGGAAGTGGTCTTTACCAAGACCGATTTCAAGTACTACAACATTAATAATCTCATTAGGAAACTGAGATTATACATCAGGGAAGAAGTAGGGGCATTTTTTATAAGCTTACATACAGCAGCACTCCTTTTTGCCGCCAGTGGAGTCGCTCCCAGCACGGCCATCAGTAAGAATGCAGGCGTAAGACTCCTCTGCACTGGCTTCACTTTTCAGATCTAGAGGCCCCGTTCAAAAAATCATATTGTTTGGAGCTTTTAAAAAAAAGTCAGTCAATCAATGGCCTTTTTCCATATGAGCTGGAAATGTTTGATTTAAATTAGCAATAACTTTAACAGCTTTAACAGCCTGGATATGGCATTAAAAAGCACGGTGGATAGTAAAAACGCTCAACTACATACAGCATTGTGAATTCTGATTTCCAGCAGTTACATAAGATTGATCAGGGCAAATGCCTGAAATTAGAAATTTTCTATCACTTACATTTGCTCTCATTTCTGATTTGTAAAGTTAAAGTGACAAATATAAATTATAACATCAAGATACATTAAACGCCTTCCGCCAGCTGTTTGGTATAAGGTATCCATTTATTGGATAACTTGAAAAATGTGTGAACAGAGGCACA
The DNA here is from genome assembly GCA_029783665.1 of Naso thynnoides. Lineage (NCBI taxonomy): Eukaryota > Metazoa > Chordata > Actinopteri > Acanthuriformes > Acanthuridae > Naso > Naso thynnoides. The sequence goes on along the minus strand of JAQLOL010000014.1, from coordinate 16,209,297 downwards.
TGTGTGCACACACCATATCACCATACTGTCCTTGTTAACGGTCTCTGTGCATCAGTGTTATTACATGTGGATGGGGTCTGTGGTGCTGCAAGCCAAAGATAAGAACCAGCTCGTGTACTGTGTGTTAAGCCAGGCAGGATAAGCCAGGTCTGTGTATCCTGCCAAAGAGGGAGCGAGCGGCAGGCAGGAGCCATAACAACCAGACAACCACCAGCACTGACTTATGAGCCCACATGGTGCAAAAACTAGAACACAGACTCTGCTGTTATCATATCCTTTACCCAAATATTCAGCCCATATCACACTGAGGCGACATTAACACATACGATTTAACTTTCTTCACCTCTCTGGCAATTTTTCATCCAAAGTGAGGCAATCTATTCAAAATTGAAATTGGCTGCCAGTCAGGTTGAAAGTGGCCCAGGTTGTGTGAAATACATAATAACAAATCTGATAACCACATTCATTACCCTGTAAATCTTTTTCCTAGCTCTGCTGTGAAGATTAATAACTCTTTGCAGCTAATATGCTTCACTTTGCAAGCAACGTTACTGAAACCCTGGTAACTAAATACTTCAAATATCGTAATAAAAATTATTTAAAGATGCAAGCAAGCATGCTGAGGGTTGTTATTTCCCTAACTGAATAATTCACATCTGTGTAGTTAAAGGAAATGACAGAGGAATCCACTCTCTGTCAATGAACCTGAGCAGATTGAGATCCACTCGTTGTCTCTGATGAGCTCCTGATGATGAGGCCTTGGCAAAGAGGGGCAAATACGCACCTTACTGCCTGCTGCCAAGTTGGCCAAGTGGAGTTTGGCTGCCAGTAAGAGAGCAAAGGAGGTCTGCTGCAACGGGACAGTGGCAAAAATGAGAAGGGAGTAGAGGGGTAATAAAGGTGAGACATCGATGGGAGGGCTTGCAGCCAAATGCACAGCAATAGCAAGTCAACAGGTGGCCATCGAGCAGCTGGACAGAGAGCAGGGGAAGAGTCACTCCGGTTTCTATTTTGTGCCTGCTATTCAGACAGCAAAAGAACATGACTCTCTTACTGCAAAGCACCAGGGACAGTCGGCAGCTTCAGCCCCTCAGAGCTATAAAACTTGCTTCATTGATACAAATTCTAAAGGAGGCTAGCGGCACATGGATATGCTCAAGGCCTGTTTGAGCTCACAATCCACAAATAATCTCAACATTTATGTCCCAATTGTTGTTGATAAAGGAAGTAATAAAGTCTTAGGTGGCCCAGTAGGACATGTGACTGAGAAATAATACTGTAAAGAAAAAGAAGGGAAAAGTTTGTGTTCACTGGTTAGTAACTTTGGCTGTAAGTTTGGCTGACCGGCGCGCAGTGCGCACACGTCACCAAGACGTCACAGACGGGTTTCCATAGTTTCAGGCACATTTCAATGCAATAAATAATCACAACAACCATCTCATCTGATGACAGATCAAAGGCTGTTGGCTCACGTAATGGAAACTGGACCTGCTGAATTAACAACCAGGGATAGACTGATAGACAAAAAAGCAGCCGAAGATGTCCAAAGAGCAGGACTGTGACGGTGCATGACTGCATGTTGCTGCTGTCTTGTCACTACGCTGTGATGATCGC
>JAQLOL010000014.1:16197449-16207583 GCA_029783665.1 Naso thynnoides | reverse complement strand
TGTGTGCTTGTTGTGACTTTTTTTTTTTTTTTTTACCATATTATGTTATTTTTGGACTCAGATTAGCGCTTTATGTAATTTAAATTTTTTAACAGATGTTTTGTTTTATTGATCTACTTATAAGCACATCTGCGGTGTTTTGCACGTGTGCCCTGTGGTTTATTTTCGATATATATTTGAATCTAAAATAACAAAGTGCTTATCTGAGTCTAAAAATAACATAATGTGGTAAACAAACAGGGCACAACAAGCAGACAGAATTGTTTTTAGTTATTGCAAAGGTTATCTGATTATTTTAGGCAGAGGTAGGTTAGCACTTCCTATTGACCACCAGTGTTTGAGCTAAGCTAATTAGCGGTGGCCGAGCTCTGCCTGTCTCTGCCTTGTTACTACACAAACAGTTGAAAAAATGGTAACTATCTTCTTGTCTTGAACTCAGGTGGAAGTCAAATGTCAAAAAAGAAAAAAAAAACAAGTCATTCAGAAGCATATTGCTGTCTTTCCTCTGCTGGTAGTGTGTCAAAGGGTTGTGGTCAGGAGGGGCCAAATGGGATGAAAACATCAGACTTTAGCGCTAGTTCAGCCACCTACGATAAAATACACCCATAATGCTGCAAGCCACCCTACTCACCACAGGTCTGGATATGTCACAAGGGATCACTTGGATGGGATGGCTGAGGAACCAGGGACAGCCATTATGACTTGTGGGACTAAGCTAACACAAGGGAAATAAGCTAACGTGACATAGGGCAAAGTACGGAAGAGTATTAGGGTCATGGATGAGAAAAAAATAGTAATTGGAGGAAGAATTTCCTTCATGATATGCTTCGAGAAAAAAGTCAAAGTTAGAAGTGTATTCTTGACATTTCGAGAATAATCAAAATTAGGATGATTTTTTTGTCATGAACTTCAAGAAAAAAGTTAAAACTTTGAGAAAAAGACAAACTTTCAAGAATAAACACTAACTTAGAAAGATTTTTTAAATTATGCACTTCAAGAAAAAAAAGTTGAAATTTTGAGAAAAAAGTCAAAATAAGTCCATTTTCAGTGCCTCTGTCATCACAGTCACACCAGGTGTCATGAAAAGGTACGTTACAGAACTGGTTCCACAATGCAGACCACAGGCAGGGTGCAACAGTGATTTATTTACCAATGCAATAATGCTATTTACAACTAGTTAGTCTTGGGGTGATTTACAACATGGGCATACTGTGTTATTGGTGTATTTCCCACCTGCAACGAGCCTCCTGGCGACCCGCTTGTCAGGGTTGGCACGGTGAAAGTCTATAATCAACGAGTCATCCAGGATGTAGGACCAAGGCACCCAAGACTGTTCCTCCGGACCATACACTGCCCAATTGACCAGGTACTGAAGGCCCTGGCCCCAATGCCTTACATACACCAAACGGCAAACTGAGTACACAGGATGATCATCGACAAGCCAGGGGGGCGGAGGGGGTTTCGGATAGAGGGCATAGATCAGAGGACAAGACAGATTTAAGCTGGGAAACATGAAATGTAGGATGTATCTTAAGACTCTTGGGGAGTTTGAGCTGATCAGCTAAGGGGTTAATAACTTTGACAATGGGGAAAGGACCGATAAACCGACCCCGACTCCTGGGTGCGCCCTAAGCTCTGGTGGGTCTCCTCCCAGATGCAACGGCAATGTTTCTCGTGCTCCTGCACAGAGGGGACAGACAGTTCATGTTCATGATCAGGTAAGAGTGGGGGCTGATAATTGAGTGATGCCCCGAACAGAGAGAGTCCAGTGGCTGAGGAAGACAGGCTGTCAGGTGAGTATTCTACCCAGGGAAGTAGTGTGCTCCATGATTTAGGTTCTTTTTCTATAATGCATCTGAGTGTGGTTTCTAAGTCCTGATTTGTGTGTTCTGACTTACCGTTAGCTTAAGATTGGTAACCAGAAGGCAGACTGGCAGTGGATCCAAGGGCTTTGCAGAAGGCTTTCCATACTTGGGAAATGAACTGGGGACCTCTATCAGAACCTATGTCAATAAGGACACCATGGATTCTGATTACGTGTTCGATGAGCAATTCAGTGGAGGAAAAGGATGACGGAAGCTTTGGAAAGGCGATGAAATGGGCTGCCTTGGAAAATTGGTCAATAACTGATGATGACTGTTTTGCCTTTGGATGGTGGGAGTCCAGAAACAAGGTAAATGAGATGTGCGACCATGGCCTACCTGGGATGGGCAACGGATGGAGTTGGCCGGCAAAAGCCTGGTTCAGAGACTTACTACAGGCACAGGTGCTGCACGCTGTGACATACTCTCGGGCGTCATTGTACATCCCGGGCCACCAGAAATGATGCTCCAGCACAGCTAAAGTTCTACTGGTACCAGGCAAACTGGAAGATATGGGCCCAATTCAGCACCTGGGAGCGAACTGAGGCAGGGACAAACAAACAGTTATTAGGACCATAACCTGGGTCAGGTTCAGACTCCTGAGCATGCTGCACGGTCTTCTAAATGCCCCAGGTGCCACGAATGGCTGCTCTGCTCCCTCAAGCCAGTGCCTCCACTCCTCCAGAGCAAGTTTGATGGCAAGGAGCTCCCGGTTGCCGACATACAATAGTTCTGCTAAGCAGGGGACAGACGCCAAGAGAAAAATGCACAGTGATGCAAGCGATTATCGGGACCAACATACTGCGAAAGCACTGCTCCGACACCAGTATCAGAAGCATAGAATTCCACGAAAAATTGTTTGCTGGTGTCGGGTTGAATCAAGACTGGAGCAGTGGTGAACAGCTGCTGTAACTTACAGAACGCCTTGTCAGCCTCTTTGGTCCAGCTGAATGTCACCTTGACAGACGTAAGTGTGGTAAAAGGAGCAGCTATTTTGCTGTAGTCCCAAATAAACTTTTGTAGAAGTTGGGAAAGCCCAGGAACCGCTGAAGCTCCTTCCACGAAGTTGGAACCGTCCGCTCCTTCACTGCCCAGATCTTTTCAGGGTCGGCCATGACGCTGCCTTCTTGAATCACTAAACCTAGGAATGAGATGGAGTCAACATGAAATTCACATTCTCAGCCTTGACATAGAGCCTGTTTTTGAGAAGACAGGTGAGTACTTGCCAAGCATGAGAAATATGTTCTTTGGGAGTGTGGTAGAAGATCAAGATATCATCCAGGTAAACAAAAATAAAACGGTTGAGAAAGTCGTGTAAAACATCATTAATGAAACACTGACAGACTGCAAGGGCATTAGTGAGTCTGAAAGGCATGACCGGATACTCTAAATGACTGATGGGTGTTTTGAAAGCTGTGTTCCAGTCGTCCCCTTCTTTGATACAGACGAGATGGTAAGCGTTTCTGAGATCTAATTTTGAGAAAATAGTAGCTTCGTGAAGGGGTTCGAAAGCTGAACTAATCGGAGGAAGTGGATACTTATTCTTAACTGTGATGTTATTTAAGCCCCAAAAATCAATACAGGGACAGAGTGTTTTGTCTTCTTTGTCTACAAAGAAAAAACCTGCACTGAGGGGAGAGGAGGATAAGCGGATTATCCCGGCTGTCAGGGACTCCAGATGAACTTCCTCATTGCCTCTCTCTGGACGAGAGAGGTTGTACAGGCGAATAGATGGCAGGGGAACCCCTGGCAGCAGGTCTATGGAGCATTCATCTGTGGGGAGGAAGGGACATAGCTTTAACTTTATTGAACACTTCCTTCAGATCACGATACTCAGCAGGAACACTGGACAGATCAGGGATGTATGGTTCAGAAGTTTCTAAATCGCCCCCTTTGGGTGCAGAGGCAGACTGCAAAACAGTTAGCATGACAAAAGGGGCTCCAACCAATTACTTTTTCCTGGGACCAGTCAATGTGTGGATTCTGGGTTTTTAACTAAGGGTGACCTAATACCAGTGGCATGAGGGGCGCAGAGATGATTTTGAATGAGATCAGTTTAGAATGATTACCAGAAACTTTGAGGGTTATGGGGGGTGTCTGAGTGATTTCAGAGAACACTTTATCATTCAGAACTATTGCAGAGATAGGTTTGTCCAGTGGTTCAGGGGTGCAACCTAATTGGGCCACAACATCACAGTCCAAAAGGCTGTCTTCGGCACCTAAGTCTATCAAAGCCTGGAGGGGAAGCACAGAGTCACCAGAACACAAACTAGTCAAGACCTGAGAGAGAGAGATCTCTTGGAGAAAGGTCAGAGAACAGCAGAATGGCTCGCCAGTATTCCCATGTTTACTGGCGAGCCTGGCCTTTTGGCTGCACAGGACAGGAGGCAACCAGGTGACTGGTTGTGCCACAGTACAAACACTCACCTGCCCTCATCTGACGGAGGCATTCTTCAGGCGTGAGCTTGGCTCAGCCTAGTTGCATAGGCTCATCCTCAAAAGGCCGGACAAGGCTGGTCGGTCCTGAGTGCTTGACTGGGCTGTTACTGGAGTAGGAGGACTGTTGGAGAATCCGGAAGTGATGCTGGGGCTGGAGTTGGAGTGGGAGCATGAACAGGAACTGGAACTGTTGGTTGGTGAGCGTGAGACCTTTCCTGGCGTCTCTCCCTTCGCCTGAACGAGGTCCTTGCTTAAGCTGCAGCAGGTGACTGGAAGTATTTCCAGAGTGATTGGGGTGATCAAACACAGTCTTTAATTTACTCTCAAACTAGGAATACGACAGCAAACAAAAATCTTCACTTGAACTGACCGTTTCCGCTAATGCCAACGCTCTGCCTCTTAACAGTCCAGGAACAAAACGTGTCTTAGCTGGATCTAAGGCAAAAGAAGCAGGCCGGTGGCAGAACACCAGTCCATACTGAAGGAGAAGACCCCGACATTTGTCACAGTCCCTATAAAAAGGTTCTGGGTCACTTACATGAGCGTTGTTCACAGTTGTTCCCACAAGAGCAGGTTCAGCGGCTGGGTCAGTGTGTGTGGTGTGAATAACAGAAGCTAACAATGAGAGCTTCTTAAATACCTCAACTAGTGTTGGTGAAACAGTCTGGTTGCTATCATACAAGGCTTGGATTAGCTGGTCACGTTGCTCTATAATAGCTCCCTGAGCTGATAGAGCACTGGGTCTGCGAGATCCATAGTGTAGCCACTTCTTTCTGTCATGAAAAAGGACGGGATTCACAATGCAGACAACAGACAAGGTGCAAAAGTGATTTATTTACAAATGCAGTAGTGCTATTGACAACTAGTGAGTCTTGGGGTGCTTTACAACAAGGACATAATGTGTTTACTGGTGCTCGGTGCAGGTGGGAAATCCAGCACCTGGTGAGTGAGGTCAGGTACGGAGATGGGGAAGGATGGAGGCAGGAGTACAGACAGAAGGCAGGAATGTGCACGACAGGAGCAAGACACGAGCATGGCAGGGCTAGGGCAGAAGATAAAACAGGTCAGAACAAGCAAAATACAAAAACGCACAGTCAAGATTTGCAAGACAAGGTTCTAAGATCAGCCGGACGTTACCACTGAGGGTCACCTAACAAACTGGCAAGGGTGGAGAGTCAGACCAGGCGTTATATTGCAGCAGGAGAGACTGGCAGGTGAGCTGATATGGAGCAGGTGTGTAGATGGTCCAGGTGCAGGTAACTGGGAGCAGTGCCCAGCCCACACAGACAGAGACAGGGAAAACAGACAACACGAACCCAAAACGAGAGGGGAGATGAAAGCACACAGGAGAAAAACACAGGGAAAACACAAACACTGGTGGACCCTGCAGGATCCTCCCAAGCACTGCAATTTTACTCAAAGTGCATGATTTTTAAAAAAAAAACAAAAAAAAACTTCATTTCCAGTTTATTCCCAAAATTTAAAGTTTTTCCTCAAAATTTCAACTTTTTTTTTTTTCAAAGTGCAGGATTAAAAAAAAAAATTCTCTGATTTTTTTTTTTACTATCCGTGACCCCAATACTCTTCCGTAGAAAGGAAATACTACTACATGAATGCAAGTTAAAAAAGATCCTCTTTGGGGTGCCCGGTGGCTCAGTCGGTAGAGCAAGCGCCCCATATACAGAGGCTGTGTCCTCACGCAGCAGACCTGGGTTCAATTCCACCTGTGGCCCTTTGCTACATGTCATTCCCCCTCTCTCTGCCGTGTTTCCTGTCCACTCTTCAGCTGTCCTGTATATAAAGGCACAAAAGCCCCCAAAAATATCTTTTAAAAAAAAAAAAAAAAAAGATCCTCTTTACTCAGAAAGTTCCATGTAGTGGCAGTTCAAGAAAAGAGAAGTCCCGAGGCACTCTTCAGTTTCAAAATATAGCTCTATATTAAAAATCTTTTATTGTGGCATGGATCCCTTTTCTCTAGCTACTACTTAATGAATGCTCCACATACCTGAATCAGCTTGTAAATAAACTGTCCAAGTATGCTGGCTTGCTTTATAAGCTCAGGCATTATCTACCCTTGGCTGCCCTTCTTACTCTCTATAAAACTCAGTTTGAACCACACCTAAACTACTGCAACATGATTTGGTGCAACACCTTCGCTAGCCACCTTAAAAAAAACCTTGCAGAATCTTTGCAAAAGAAAGTCATTCGGGCCCTATCGTGGTCAGAAGTTGATACCCCCTCCTGCCCTCTATTCCACCGCTATGGGTTACTCAGACTTGCTGAGCTTAATGAGTATCATAATGCCTGTCTTATCTTTCAAGTTGTCAGTAGTCTAAATCCTAGACTATGCAGTCTGGTTCCCATCTCCAGCCCCCAGCACTCACACTACACTAGGAATAAACACCTCATTGCAGGAAAACATCATCGCCTCGTGCGTGTTAGTATAAGTGTTGTCTGCAGGGGGCCGCAGATTTGGAACAGGATCAATGACGATCTCAAGTTGTCACCCACAATCTCCAACTTCAAAAGGAAATTGAAAGATCATCATTTACTAACCTATATTTAACATGTTTTGTTTTTGTTTTTTTTCTTCCATGGACTCCTGGGATGTTTGTGTATGTTTGTGTGTATATGTTTGTCTGTGTATGTTGTTGTCTTGATGTACAATAATTGTCTTGTATATATCATTGTGCATAACACCGTTTTCTCATGAATTTTGGGCCCCCTTTTATAAGCTTTTCTAGCTTCCTCGGGGGACCTATTCACTTTACCGAACTGATATTTTACACCCCAAATGTAATGTCTGATGTGCGGTATTATGAATAAATTTCATTCATTCATTCATTCATTCAATCAGCACCAACACAACCAGCAGCAAGCAGTGTCAGGAGGCAAAGAAAATCAATCAATGCCAACAGGTGGCTTTTCACTGATGTTAGAGTACTGCAGTAACTCACATTAAAACAGCACTACCCGCTACAATGACATTGTAGAAGACATTTAGAACACAGTTAGTCATCGCTCAAGTAAGGTCGTCATTTAAATTTCAAGAACTTTTCTCGTAATTACAAGATCCTGCTGTTGTGAGTACAAGTTTTTTTTTTTATTCAGTGAATGCATGCACTCCTGCACCACTTAAAGTGCAACTCCCCACTGTAAATCTTTGATGCTGAAAAATAAGGTTAAATCTGCTTCAAATTATATGCACGATCACAATGTATAGGGGCAATATAAAGCAGAGTTCAAATTGTACAAATGGTTAGAATTCCTAATTTTCACCCATCGGGTTCGACTCCCGGTCTGGGAAACACCTTCATGTCTTTCAGTGAACATTCATTGTGCTGTCAGACACTCTCATACTTCCATACAATCATTTATTAAACTAGACAACAACTCTGTACATACAAGCACAGTGTACTTATTTGACCTCAATACAGAAATTGTACAGTAACTGGTGCTATAACGTTACATTTAGCATCTTTACTTGAATCAACTCCCTGAGCTGAATCTGCATCATTAATAGATATTTCTACATCTATAAATGAAATATTGTAATGTGAGAGTCTGATCTCAACAAATTCCTGAATGATTCACAACCATTTTAGAATGTTTCCATCAGTTAGGCTATTATTGCTTTAAATCATTCATAGGTGACCTTCCTGCCATACCCCACGACAGTCACTGCAGCCTACTGTTCTGTAAAGTCATGGTATTGCTAAGGTGCAGGACATTAATTGGTTCTGTGCAGAATCAGAAGCTCTCGCAGTGAGAGCTCCCACAATGCCTGTGTGCGTGTGGTCAGTGCCAGAGAGGGAAGATTAATTATCTATGCTGGTTCAACTCGTCGTTATCGGTCTCATTTGCAGCGAGGAAATGCCACATGGGAGATTAATTAGGAGATAAAAAAGTGATTTTAAAATAATAACGCAGCCAAGCGTGTGCGTAAAAATGACTTGCAGCTCTGACTAACATTTCCCGAGTTCAGTTCATTTTAATAGGCTTGGACCTGCTGTGGCGTCAGGTGCATATCAGTGCTTACTAAAGTTTTAATTAGCCTAAGCATGTTATTTATTTATTTATTTATTTTTGCATAATCACATCTCTAAGTTTCCAAGATAGCATCCAGTCCTTTTTTTCCCCACACTCAAGCTTCCTCCTGCTGCATGTGCACCCACGAGACGGGCGAATAATTTGATATAAGATCTTCAGTGTGTGTTAGTGTGTGTTACAGTGGTGACGTCAGGAGCAAAGAGCAGCAGGCAGCGAGGGAAGAGGCGGAAAAGCAAGACGCAACCTGTACCGGTGCGCATCTTTCCAAACTTCTCCGGCGCCGTGCGGGAGCGCGGAGCAAAACAAAAACAGCGGGTGAAGAGGTCGTCCGTGCGCGCGATGAACAACACTTCTAGTAATACAAACACGAGTCCCCCGTGGGTCGGCGGCGGCGGCGACTCCGGGACTGTGGACCATGAACTCGTCATCACATCTACTTTCGGGACGCTTCTCTCCGTTGTCTACATCATCGGAGTGTCGGGGAATGTTTACACGCTGGTGGTGATGTGTCACTCGATCCGCTTCGCCACTTCTATGTACATCTCCATCATCAACCTGGCTCTGGCGGACTTGCTCTACCTCTCCACCATCCCCTTTGTGGTGTCCACTTACTTCCTCAAGGACTGGTACTTCGGGGACGTGGGATGCCGCATCCTGCTCAGCCTGGACCTCCTCACCATGCACGCGAGCATCTTCACACTCACCGTGATGTGCACGGAGCGCTACCTGGCCGTCACCAAGCCGCTGGACACCGTGAAACGCTCCAAGAGTTACCGCAAAGCTCTGGCGTGGGGCGTGTGGCTGCTCTCTCTGGTCCTCACGGTCCCCATGATGATAATGGTCGCCCAGACAACTAAGAACACGCCGGATGGGGATGTGAAGAGGATGTGCGCGCCCACTTGGGCGCCCGTGGCTTATAAAGTGTATGTGACTGTCCTGTTTGGCACCAGCATCATGGCACCGGGGCTCATTATTGGCTACCTGTATGTCAAGTTAGCCCGCACTTATTTAGAGTCTCAGCGCAACACTGTGATCAGCAAAGACGGCAAACGATCCCCGAAACAGAAAGTGCTGATCATGATTTTCACCATCGTGCTCGTGTTCTGGGCGTGCTTCCTGCCATTCTGGATCTGGCAGCTGCTGCCTCTGTACCACACCAAGCCCCTCAGCTTGGCCTCGCAGACGCACACCTGCATCAACTACCTGGTGGCGAGCCTCACGTACAGCAACAGCTGCATTAACCCTTTCCTCTACACGCTCCTCACGAAGAACTACAGGGAGTATCTGAAGAACAGGCACAGGAGTTTCTACAGGTACACGTCCTCGTTCAAGCAGCGGCCGCCCAGCCTCTATTCGTGGGGGAAGTCCGCGTCATCCAGCAATCAGTTCGAGTTCAACTCCGAGACGCTGGTCATGGGGACGCTGAAGTGATTTATGAGCCGTGCGGAAGAGAGAAGAAAGCTTTTGGAACTATAATGGGTAGGTGGTGACCATTACGCACAGCCAGTGCGCACTGATGAACAAAGTCACTCACTCACCGTTTCTTTTTCTGCAGCATATCTATTATTTTCAAGCAGCACCGTCCTCCACACATAAAATAATCATTTCTCGTCAGAGTCAACCCATTTATGCTTCAGTGCCCCGTTGTTTCCGCCCCCGAAGTTCTTATCAGCACTCTGACACTTGTCTCTGATGCGCTCCTTCGCCTCGCGCGCCCTGACTGATTTTTCTGTTATTAATTTGCTTTAAGTAGGTTTGGGCCTTTATTTCATATACAACAAAA
>JAQLOL010000014.1:16173504-16186310 GCA_029783665.1 Naso thynnoides | reverse complement strand
GCTGCAGCTTCAGTCTGCAGGAAGCCTACATGTTGTTTTCAGGAACCTCCGTGAATCACAGAGTTGAGGCAGAGCAGTCGCAGGACATCAGAGGAAAAACCAGAGGACATTTTCTCCATAAAATATAACTGAATCTTAGTAAAATTATTGTCTTGTGCAACATATTAACATGCATCGTTAAGTTTTGTTTTCAAAGCCACGGTTGGTGGTCAAAGTCACATAGTGTTGCTTTAATGTGAAGCTGCAGCAGAAGGAAACATTTGATTTTTTCAGAAGCAGTGAGTTTTGTTTGACTTTTGTCCCCTTTAATCTGTGTTGTCATGATTTTATTATTATTATTATTATTTTTGATATTTGGTGAGTGGAAAATCAGAATAAACATCTCAAAACACCAAAGTCAAACAATAAGACAAACTGAGGCAGCTATAACCCAGCTAATGTGTTGTGTGAAAGTTACTGATTTTGTTGGAGTCTGGTGGCTTTGAGGCATTGATAGATTTAACTGCTTCACTTTCACATGAAAAGGGCTGTTTGACCACAAGGAAAAGCTCTAAAAATGTGCTAAATATAGTGGGAAATTAAAGGTCCTATAGATAACTTCAGTCCATCACCATGGATAATGTTTATCACTGAAGACACAGAGGTACCATGTTGTACCACCATCGTCATTCTAGCTCACAAACCTTTGGCCATCTTAGGCAGGGGTAAACAAAGCAATCATTTTGGAACTGAAAAAATCTTTAAAATAATTAATTAACAATTAAAAAACTTTTCTGTGTTGTCTGGAGCCTGGTGCTCCTGATAGGGTCTCCCAAGGTAAATAAGCCTCAGGTGAGGGGCCAGACCACTAATAGGCCCAGAGGACCCCAAGAATAACTGAAGTGGAAGTAAAGTGACCCTGCCCGGAGGAAGCCCAGGGCCCCTGCCTGGAGCCAGGCCCAGAGGGACAGCCCATCAGCAAGCACCTGGTGACCAGGTTTGTCCAAGAGTCCGGTCAAGCACAGCCCAAAGAAGCTACATGGCCACTTCTCCATCCTGCAGGCCCGCCACCTACAGGAAGAACCGCTGAATGGGGTACCTGCTGGAAAGGTGGTAGTCAAGGCCAGAAAGGTGGCAATGAAGGCACAGGGTGTCTACATATCAATTATACCAATATATATATTTAAGCTAATGTTGATTTTTTAATTTTATTTCATTTTTTTTCCTGATGGGCCTTTTTTAGTTCATTTGTTAGCTGCTTGTACAGTACTTCTGCAGGTTCATTCCTACTGCAATCTGCTGCAACCAATGCACTTACTGTGGATGAGTATCCTTCCTTAAGCAATCCCATCTATAAAATAAAAACTTTACATATAACAGTTTTCTCATGGTTGTTTTTCAAGTCTTTTACCCAGAATGTGTTGTTGGTGTGAGCGTCTCACAGCTGCTGAGGGCAGAGTCATGACTAAAAATGCTACAAAGGACAAAAACAGTTTGACCTTGAACTCTCAGTTTTTTGACGAGGACATGCACATTCACACACACACACACACAAGTCTGTACTGCTATACCTGTGAGGACACTCACTGACATAATGCATTTCCTAGCCCCTAAACCTAACCTTAACCATAAAAACTGAATGCCTAACCTTAACCAGAACCTAATTCTAACCCTAACCCTAAAACCAAGTCTTAACCCTCAAAAAGTCCTTTTAAAGGCCTGTCAGGGGGTGAGGACCGGCCAAAATGTCCTCACTTTCCAAAAAGTGCCCTCACCTCCATGGCGTAAAACTCAAATAACTAAAAATTGGTTCTCACAAAGATAGCTGTTCAAGAGCTCACACACACACACACACACACAAACTGCTGAACAGTTGTCGAATTCTTGTTTTGCTTCTAACTTGGTTGCTATTTAAACTTTCTGCTGTGCAGTTTGTCACCACACAGAATGGACAGGTGAGGTGATTGAGTAATTTCCATTTATATTTGACAAGGTAGGACAAGCTGTAAAAGCCAATTCTGAAAATATAATGGAGCAGCAATGTAATGACAATGGTATTCAATCACTGCCAACAGGAAATATGATGGTTACTATTACAACTTTTTACAACAGTAAGTCTTATAAATAAATGTTTTTAAGGTATTTTTAAACGTGATTTAACCTTTAATTTTTCAATATTAGGTTTACAGTATATTCTTATTTGCCATTACACAGCTAATGTGCAGATTTTACATGTTTAGTTTAGTGAAATTCAAAGTCTAAAGCATCGGCTGACAACATGTCAGAGAAGTGCACTGCAGAAACACTACAGCATCAGTTAAAGTACGAATCATGGTTAGAGTTTAAATTACTGCTAAGCTTCTAATATTCAGAGACAACTTTGTTTTTTTAACATTATCTCCTGCTCTTCAATGTCAGCGTCTTTTCTATTTCTTTTACAATAACAAACCATACAATACCGGTTTGTGCTTAATAAGGTCTTTAACTTCAGAGACCTGAGCAGGATGAGCGCACAATGCTAACAAGATGCTAACGAGATGCTAAATGATGCGTGACTCATCTGATCCTGATACCAAGGATTTCTGCTGGAGTCACGCGGCGCAAAACACACCGACACTGAGTCCAGTCAATGCATCGATTGCTCCCATCCCTCTCAGCCTCATAATTAATTAGTGGAGGGTGAATCACAAAGGCTGTATAGTGTCGCTGGGGAGGCTGGGCTGGAAGTCAAAGGTAGATGACGTGGGGTGACGAATTAAAAAGCAGCTCGACCATTCTGGACAGATCTCAGGAGGAAAATGGAGTCCCAAATGCAATTACCAGGATTACTTTGTGACTCAGCCTGGGGCCACGATTTAAACCCTCCAAAACATTTCCCATTTGTTTCCTCCTGCACCGCTCCATTACTTTCGGCAACAATTCTCACTTGTTTGTGATATTGGTTTAAGATTTCTGGGGTTTTCAGTGTTTATTTTTACCATCAGTTCAGATTACCAAAGGGTCCTATATTGCTATTTTTTAACTACTACTAAAAATTCTACTTAGATCTTTTATAATTAACTTTCTTTCTAGTGTGATTACTGCTGAGTTGTTTATTTCTTTTTGTCCACAACATTTTATTGTATTGTTGACTTTGTGTTAATGTGCATATGACAAATAAACATATCTTCAATCTTGAATCCTCTTTTAGTAAATCAATTATAATTTTCATAGGACATTAAAATGGTGAATAACAGTTTTTGATATTTGACAGTTATGTAACTGTTTAGTCTTGTAGCTTCCTTAATGCTGGGACTCAGGGCTTTTCTCTATTTTAGATCACTGCAAATGAATTTTTTTGAGTTATGCTCCGATGGTCCCTATACACAATCTTTACAGAGACGAATGGCTAAACAATAATAAGGAAGCGCTGTTTGCATCCAAAAGTTCAGCCAGGCAGGTGAATTTACACAAAACTTGTTACAGATGATAAACAGCGTCCGTTATGTAACAGTGACTCTCACAGTCGATAAAGTTTGGTCTGCTTTGCTGCCGACGTACTTGAAAATTAAACCTACAGGAACTTTTTCAGAGCCTCAGTTTGTGTTTCATGGTCAGCTGCACTTCCACTTCCTCTGAATTACATCCAGCCAAACATCTTTCAGAGCATCACACTCATTGTCTTATCAAAATTTGAAAGGGCCTGTGTCACTAATTTTTTTTTTAACATTCGTGTGTGTGTGGAGCCGACAGTATGTTTAGTCTTTAACATGCATGTTCTCTCAGTATGCTTGGTCGTAGAGGGACCCTCATGCATGTTTTCTATGGGCTCAAAAATGCTGAAGGCAAAGTGCGCTCATGCGCCTTGCAAGCAGCCGTCATTGGAATGACCAGGGCAGATTTTGTAAAACACGCATGGTCTAATCTGATAAAATTTCCCCTCTGATGATGTCATCATGGGTTACTGTTGCTTCAGCTTAGACACCACCAACTGGGTTGCAGAATTAGAAAAATGTGGGCATTTACCAGGCAAGGAGAAACCAGATAAAAGACACAAATGGTTGCATTATGGGAAGCGTAGGATGCAGCTTTTGCAGGGACCTATTTTTGAGTTCTAGGACTTTCAGTCTGCGTTGATTTTGACCACTCTGACTACTTATGCCACGTGCAGACGAGAGCAGCCCTACCAAAAATGGAAAAGTTGTTACTTTGCATTTTGAAAAAATAAATAAAAAATGTGTATTTACTTGAACAACCGGAAGTGTTGTAGTCTGCATGCCAGGCCAGTTGTTGGCAATGTAACTTTGTAACAACATACCATCAAAGCAGCTGAAAGCTGTTCACTTCCTCCTGCTACGAACCCCAACAAGAGCCACAAATTTAAGAAATTCAGCTGGAGTCTGACTTCTAAAATTATGACACTAAAACTTTAATTTGCCTCAACAGACTGTTGTCATATTTGACTTGATTTGGGTGCACTGTGGAGCGTGTAATCTTTTTGTTTGAGGAAGTTTGGGAGTGGCTATGCTACCAAACCACCAAAATGCATTGACTTTCGCTAGCATTAGCATTAGCATAGTCACTGTTTCCACAGAATTTGTGTTTGCCAGTTTACACAGCCAAAAAGAAGATTGCGTTTTTAAAAAGATTACACTCTGGAACGCGGTCTCAGAAGTTTGTGGTCGAACCCCAACAAAAGTTTACCGTCAATGCAAAAAACTTGCGCCATGTAAACGGCCCTTAGTCTCTTCGAGTCCATCCAATTTATGCCATTACTGTATTTTTGGAGTATACCTGCAAAAAAAACAAAAAAAAACCAAGAGCAACAGATAATTCAACCAGCGATTAGTTGCAACCCCAATTTAAACAACACATGCACATGCAGCAATGGGAATCGGCCCCGCCAAGAATCAGTCATTTTATTGCATTCAGCGTCTGCATGACTGCAGACATCAAGGTCAAGCTGGTTTAAGGCAGATGCCCAGCTGAGGTTATCTAATTCCCCTGTGGTCTTAGTTGGCAGGTTAACCCCTTCCAGCTCTTCTGAGTGGCAGACGTGCCTTTTTCACTCTCTGTCCTTCAATTGCTCTGTTTGTATCTTTCGTTCCCAGCCAAACACCTAATCTCTCTATCACATATCTGCTCTTTATCTATCTCCCAGCCATTTTCTGTGCCCCTTCCATACTGTCTCCCTCCTTGCCCCATGGGGGACGGTACTACATTTAGCAAATCCATCAGTCATCTCTTCGCCTCCTCTCTAATCCTCCGCTCTTTCTCCTCCTCCTCACTTCCTCTGCAGCGAGAACAACACCTCCACCTCCATCCCTCTGTGCTCGCTGTCATTACATTTTCGACTTTCGCTGTTTCGGACAGCCAAGTCCCGACTGTCTTCCCAGCGTTATAATTACACCTTATTCATCGCTGTCAACTCTGAGCCGCGATTATCTCAGCAAACTAATCATCCGTCCAGACATGAGGATCAGACTCTCAAAACCTGCCTGTCAGCTGCCCAGCATGCTGCCCAAAGAGTCTCTCAATGAAGTGAGGTGTGTTTAGCATGGACCAATAAATGATCCAAGCTATTGATTCATTATAAACTGAGTTTTGTTGTGTCTTTTACTAGATGCCGCATTGCCTCTGATATAGCCGAAAACGCAGGTATCGGTTCTGTTAAGTACACCCGTCTGTGCACCAATCCGATGCCGTATGATTTCTTACTCGTTCATCACTGACTGACATTTCATACCTAAAATCAATTCTCCTTTGTTGCTCTAAAAAAGCACTGGCCATTGTAGTTGACAATGGCCAGTGGTGTACAGAGAAGTGGGTATACTCTCAATTTATGCCCCCAGATTTTTTAAAGCGGCCTGTCCAGCTCATCTTTTTAACAGTAACATGTTAAATAGTGGCATGTAAGACTACTCTTGCATATTTAGTTCGTCCAAAAATGGGACAGTAGCTGACCTGTTTGCACACTGTCACTTCACCTTTGCAGCTTGACCTTAGGGAGTAAGGAGGATCATTATGAAATTAACATAAGCCACAGAAGAGGTGCAGATTTTGCAATTAATATTGACCTACAGTCAAAATACTGGGGAGAGAACATTTTGAGTTTTTGTCCTTATCCATCCACACATGAAAAAAAAATAACTTGAGAGTAGTCCATGGGCCAGTAGCACTTTTTGTAAACAGTCTCCGTGAATAGCCAATTTGGCAACAGATCAGAGAGGATTTAGAAGTGGGTGTACTCAGTGGAGATTAGAAAATAACTGAGTATAATCGTATACCTGCGTATACTCTGCACTACACCACTGACAAATGCAGTGCTGTTGCCACTGTAGTTGACAATGGCAGAGCGCTCCAGTACCGATGTCAACTACAATTTTCATGAGCAGTGAAGAAGAACAGAGAAATTCGACCAAGCTAGCAAAATGTCTACATTCGGCAATATTTTACACCGGAAAGTCCGTCCACTAGTAAAAAGATGATGTGTAAACAATAAGATTTTACCATATTTTAGTTTTTAAGTTGCTGTTGCGCTACTGTTTTAAAAGTGTTTTATTTAAGTCTTTTTGTGTAATTTCATTATGATTACAGCTTACATTTTAAAGGAATTGTTATCTTTATGTGCTGGTATCTGCTGCTAAGCAACTGGGAGTACCGGAAGAGGTATCAGGAAGGAAAAAATGGTATTGGAACATCTTACGTCCAGATGAAAATCCCAGTGACAGCTGTCAGTGGCAGTGGTTGGATTTCATCAGCAGCTTTGATGTGTCCATCATTTTTACATTCTCAAGCATGCAGCAACTCCTCTGAGAGTTATAAATCTATCAGGAGAACCTCTGACCCATCCTTTCCTCCTTCTTTTCTTCTTCCTCTTCCTCATCTAGCAGGTTTCATTTATTAGTTTAAGATCACAATATTCTTTCTGTTGTCTCAAGGTTCTTTTATACTTCACTGATGCAAGATGCCTTTGCCATTTACAAAATCAAATCACCGGAGACGAGACAGCAGGCAACCCTCAGTCACTGCTTATTACCATATGTCCTTCAGTCAACGCCCCTCACCTCTTCATCACAGCACACTGTTGGAGGCCCAGGATGCTTCACTGATGCTCACTGACCAGGCAAGAGGCTTGTGTCTGATTGGCACATGGGGAGTTTAATGAAGCAGAGTTAAGAAAGATGACACAGAGGGGCAAGAAGTGGCAGGAAAAGTGAAAAATTGTAGGTGAGGGAGGAGGGAGAACTGCCTTTTTTGAATTGCTGATTAAAAGAGGCAGACGAGTTGGATTAGAGGGCAGGAGATGATGGACTCTGGGTGAGATAAAGGGAAAGTGGGAAGAGTGGCAGTGGGAAAAGTGAAAGAAGGGACAAGGTGAACGGAGACAGCAGGGGATGGCGTGCGGTCAGGTTTGATAGAGTGACAGTAATGCTAACGGCCTCAGGAAATGTAGATTGACTAAGCCTTCAGTCATTTAGAAGCACCACCTTTGATAGGGACCACGAATAGAGCATAGCCGGTAAATATGATTCAAGAGGAATGCTGACAAATTGCTAACAGCCCACGCTTGACAACTTTGCTGGAGCACAAACTGCTTCACAAATAAGAGGTATAGCTCGCAATCAGTCGTGAGGCAAAAGTCATTGTTACAAAACTGTCTCCTCAATAAACTGTGGTGACCTTTAACCCAAGTCACTACTTAGCTGGTGTTACATCACTTGCTAAGAGCGTCCTTATTGGTTGAAGATGGGTAACCATGGTAACTCATAAAAATATATTTTGCCAAGCAAGGTGAAACTGTAAATAGGGGCCTATCTTACATTCATCCGTGGCACAAGGCATAAACATTCGATACAAGTAAGGTAATACAGCTGTTAAAAAAAACAAAATTTCAGCGCTGGAGGAATGGAAAGAATAAATTTGACAGGCAGTAAGTAAATCAAGTAATGAAAATTCTGACGCGTCGTGGTGTTTTTGGGGGAGCGAGCGGACCGTGGTGGGTGGGTTTCAAAAATATCCAAACGAAATACGGGTTGTTTTAAGTTCGTTGAATCTTGATTTTTTTGAAAAAGTGACCACCTGCTTGGCATTACGCAAGAGCTGTCTTTGGCTCCGTCTGCCAATGGCTGTTACAATTCCTGTACAAACAGTATGCTCTTCATGTACTATTGGTTTCATACTGAGGTCTTTGGACACACTAAAAAGCTCACATACTGTTTACTGACAGTTGGCTGGCTCATTATCCACCAAGTCTACAAAGTACTAGTGAGAGAACCAGCGAATTTTGTCAGCTTTGTCGCAGGCAAACGCTGACATGTTTCCAACTGGCGTGACTGTTACTACTAAGGTCACCAGCAAAAGTAACTCATTTACTTCATGTTGTAAATCGACTATTACTACTTTTGTCTACTCCGTCTATCCTTTTCTTGCTTTTTTGTAGAGTCTTTTCTTTTTTGAGGATATTGTGCAGACTGTAAATTCCCTAAAGACACTCAGCTTTACTGTATAAATACCACTAACCAGACCAATGCAAAAAGATTTCAGCTCGGCTCTCATGTTGGTCCCCACAACTGTTCTCTGACTCCATGTAAGTAAACCAAGATTGCTTCCCTGACCTTTCGACAATGTTTTGAGCTCAGAAACTTGGTTGTGTTTGCTTTGTGTTTGCCTTAGGGAAATAAATAAGAAAGGTTAAATAAGTTCAAAAGAATCCCACAGTAAAACAGCAGTAGCAAAGGTTTAAGGGCTTTAAAGTCACCATTTAATTCAATTAATGTTAAGCTGGTAAACTTATATTGGTACATTCCTTTAAAATGGCCCGCTCGGAAACTATTTTTGCTTGTAAATGACTTCCTCTGGTACTCTAGGAAATAAAAACCTTGTGTAAGTTATTTGGCCATGTCCTTGTTTATAAACATAAGTTAGGCTTGGGTTGGTGTCCAGTTTTACCCTAAACCGGTTCAATTTAATGCAAATCAGCTAAAATGGCAAATGTCATATGTGAGATTTTGGCAAATTGAAGCAACACGTACTGATACCCAGCAGCCCAACAACACGCATAAATCTAACTCTGATTGCATTAACAACAAGCAACAAAACAACGTGATTAACATATTAAAATGTTTGATAAGACTACAAATGAAAATGAATTACAGCCAGACCGTGTGCACTGTTTAGTTTAGACCTTCGGCTGCTGCTGCACAGCACCACGTAACGTTACCAAGACACACAGCATCAAGCTAGCTATTAGTGTCAGGAGGAAGGGGGGTTTTCTGTCATTAAATTCAGTTCATATAATCTTTATTTGTGCATTGTATCAGTTGCGATAGTTCCAGAAATGTTGGACAGCTTAACGACGACCTGTCTGTGTGTGTACATTAAACTGGAGGTCTGTTAATACGTTGTACAACCACAGTGAGACGATAGCTTAGCTGTTAGCATCAGGAGGAAGGCGGGGGGTTTCTAGCATTACGACCAGTTTAATCATCATTTCTGCACGGTATTAGTTGTGGAAGTTCCAGAAACGTTGGAAAGCTTAACAACGTTGTGACTGTGTTAAAAAAAAAATCTGAGGTCTGTTAATTTGTCGCGTAGCCACAGTTGAGACATTAGCTTAGCTAGTAGCATCATATGCTACTAGTCATCATTTCTGCACTGTGTCAGTTGAGAAAGTTCCAGAGACGGTGAAAAACTTGACGTGTCTGTGTTCATGACATAATTCCGTATAAAAACGTTATAAAGTTTGTTGTACAACTCAATAGTATTCATAAAGACCAACAGCTGTTTGGGTCTCAACGTTTGGAGAATTTCAATGCTGATTTGCCGCCGCAGCACACTTTCTGTCACTTAGTTCAGTCGGCTGAGACGTGCGACACCTAGCCGGTAAAGTCCAGTATAGCGCTCTGGTCTGACAATCGGCTTAATATCAAACCGGTTTAGAAATTTTTACACCAGCCCAACCCTAATAAAAGTCTAAACTATCGATTCGCTCACAGCTTTACTCATATGTCTTCATGTTGAGTACATATATAGACTGTACAGACACACACAGACCATTGAATTTCCTATGAGATCATGACGTTGTTATGTCAAACCCTCCAGGTACGATAAGTGAGGTAAAGCCTAATCCCCGGCACCTTCACTGTGCAGCAGTCTGTGCTGCTGATTACGCACTTACAGAGGATTACGCCCACTTCGCTCCACACCTCAGAATGCTAAAACAACCTCCAAAATTCCCCAATGTAAATGAGTACAGCTATTATAATTTTAAGCACCGCTGTGATAACAAAATCCTCTATCTATCCAGCATCACTTACTGTAAGTGTGAATTAAGAGGCTTATATACACAAAGCCAGAGGTTAGCAGGTGTTACTGCTGATAGTCTGGATTTACAATATCCTGCCTTACAGCAGACCGAGCAGCACTGAATTTGGAGCTGTGGTGGCATAAAAAGCATTATGAGGCACTTGATTAGGCAGATTTAGTCTCAACTAGCTGTGACTAACCTGCTCGGGGTTCCACTGTGCGGTTGCCAGTTTGGTCCATGAAGATAAATCTCCCCCCAGAGAAGTCAGAGCCGTAGTCAGACAGGTACAGGAGGGAAGTGTAGTCGAAAGAGCCGTAAGTCACCTGACCGAGAGGAAGAGAGGGAGACATGACCAGCATTCAAAACACAGACTTTAAAACTTAGACTAAAAATCTACGGCTCTGCTAGTGTTGTCTGTGATGCTTTAAGTCAAAGCCACCTTGTCAAGCTTACATGCCCACATTGACATGTTGACAGTAGCATGTCCACTATCTTAGTTTTTTTCTGATGCAAAATAACCAGATGTGCAATTGAAGTTGACGGGGTTATCATGTAGAAGTTACAGAATGACAACAGTTTTTACAATCAATCCTGTATTTTTCATGGCATTTCCATTCTATAGATGTTCAGAGGTTTCGGTGTTGGACTGGCTGACCAACCACAAGACCAGCATGCCTAGAGTCATATGGCAGCAGGGTTAAAATCTTAAATTATGCACAAATCCTGCAAAAAGCTGGGAGCCTTTTAAATCTCCCACTGGGATTCATCAATCTGAAAAGTAACCACTGATGATGTCATTAAGGCCCGGACATACTGTCTGCATTGCACGTTCGTGGGCATCCGTGGACCCGATCCTGGAGATGGGAAAGCGGTTTCATTCATACCAAAAACAAAAGGTCCTCGCCAGCCTGGCGATACGTGACGTACAGTACGCAGATTGCAGCAGAATAAACAAAAGATAAACAGAAGAAATTCAGTGGCTACATATAATATTTTTTCGTCAGACTAATAATGTCACAGATAGAAATTGATCTGTGTCAACATGGCAGAGACAATAGGAGAAAAGAATAAAGGTAACTGGAAGTATGAAGAAGAGCACAATCTCACCTGGATGGGAGGAATTATAATTTTGGTTGAACAATTTATCAATCAAATTAGAAATGTTTTAGCTTCAAATGACACATGTTGTAAATCAGTGTTTTCTGCACTAAAACAAGTCAAGTTAAAACGCCGCTCGACTCACAGGTGAAACAGCTGCTTTGAGAAGCCACAACAGAGTACAAGCCTGACCTAAAAAGGATTGTTAAAAACAAAGACTGAGGCAGTCTGGGTAGTTAAATATGTATAACAAAAAAAAAGACTTGAAAAAGTCAATGTTGCCGCTGTAATGACTGGACTGGAGTGTGGGACAACCAATTGAATACTAGAGCATGCACAGCCGGCGCTCTTTCCACACGGACGGCCCGTGCATGCCAGTTTTGGGCTGTGGTACACGAACATCCGCGAAAGGAAGCGCACAGATCCTTTCGGATGCGGGTGGATGACGATTTTTACGTCTAGCATACCAGAGCAGACACCAGTGGACATTAGCGGAAATGTCTACGCAGAAAGTATGAATAGGCCTTTAGGGTTATTTTAGCTTAGGATGCTAGAGAAAAAATTTCCAACAAATTTACAAAACAAATCACTGGCCTATAGTTTGCAATGTGTAGGTGGAACAGGGCAAGTTGGGTTGAAAGAGGACACCCTCTTAACTTGTGTTGAGAATGAACCAAACTAAGGGACCACAGTAAACACGAGAACTTCTTAGGACGCAGTTTAACTGATGTAAGATCGTCCCTCTTCCCTCGCTGGCCTGCACTGACACCGCTCCAGCCTAACCCGGCCTGAGCACGCTTCTGCTTCACTGAGCTGCCTTTTAAAGGGAGTGTTCCCTGTACTTTCAGATAAAAAAACGTCCATATCTGCATTTTGTCCCGACACCGTTCGATTGTTTTTGATATCTACGATCAAAAAGATAGTCGCAGATTTTTCCAGATATCTTCATCCAGTTGGCATGTACCTTTGTCTGACCAAATTTCAAAACACTTCAAGAACAGTCACATGGACGCTCAGTCCACATGCTGTTCCCATGCAACTGTACCAAGACGAAGCCCCCCTCTTCAAACCGTGCTGGGGCCAAGGACGTGTACCATGCCTGCCAACGCTACGGAGTAGGGCTGCACGATTCTCGCTAAAATGTGAATCACGATTGTTCTCCCCGAGAATTGAGATCACGATTCTCTCGTTAAAAGAAAACAAAAGCTTGGTTGACATTACAGAGATTCGTAGTGTTACCTTGTGGTGCAGCAATAACGCCAAAGGACTTGTATGCAAGTTGTTACTCCTTACACATTGTCGTCAGGTTTTGTCAGTTCTACACTATGAAATGTCCCTTTTTTCTGCATGAGTACGTCATTGCTCTCGCTGTCACCGCCGCGATTTTCCTCAGTGGTGCTCAGTTTTTATTTTCACATGTAAAATGCGGCTCCAACCCCAT
>JAQLOL010000014.1:16134547-16144761 GCA_029783665.1 Naso thynnoides | reverse complement strand
GGCATAAAATACAAAGCTTAAAATGATGTAAAAATATTTAGATATATTTACAAATGTTTGAACTTAGGTTACGTAAAACATATCATATGTATGTATGACGATTGCTTTTGAACAAAACCAGTAAGAAACATCCTGTTTAAAACTGGACAGTGCTCTACCTGAGACCATTACAGCAACACACACAACCAGAGCAAATTTGGCCTGTTTCAAAAGAGACAAAGTGAGTAAACACGTCTGTCCACAGGGAACGTGTGAAACATGGAGTCAGCTGGGGCATTTACTCGAGGAAACAGCAGCCTGTTATTTTATCAGTTATTATTATCAGATATTGGTGTGCTGGACGATATTTTATGTTTAATTTTAAAGCCAACATCAACTGATACCAATAACGCGCCGATAATGTCGTCCCTACACAGCAGCGATCGACTGTGTTTGTTTATATGTACAATCTGAAAGATGACAATGATACTCACGACTTAATGTGGATTACCAAATTTGTGCGGGAAAAAAAATCCATGAAACCAGAAAAATCCGGCATAAATGTGGCTCAAACACTTAAAAAAGGGAAATGTCGTCTTTGTGTCGGTCTTTGTGTGGCCTTAAACAGCGTCCCTCCACAAAGTAGTAATCTGAATGTTTGTTCGCAGAGACCAATGACCCGAAGAGAACACCAAAGCTGAAGGTAGTCTCACAGGCGTCAGGTTTGAGTGGGAGAGTTATTAAGGTCCCTGAGGTTGTCTGCCTTCAATGTTAATATCATATTAATAATTGTTGTGCAGCTTGTTTTGTTCTATTTTAAAAAAGAGAAGAAGAACTGGTTTCAGAGAGTGCCGCCTACACAACTTTTCCTTCATCAACAGTTAAGAAAGATGATGTCATATTTTCCAATGGCTTTTTTTGTTGTTGTTGTTTTTGTTGACAAGTACCCAAGCTTGATTGCGAATATAATTGCGAACATACGGCCTCAGAAATAACATCAAATATGGAAAAATCTGTTGGGTTGTAACTTCGAATAAAGAACTTTACAGCCTCTGACAAATCCAGTTGTCTGGAGACTCGAATGGAAAATCCTTCCTGTTTTTCTGCAGAAGACTGACATCACGCAGACAGCGCTGGAGGCTCTAGCAGCGAGTCAGGTCCGCAAGGTGCTGATTGTTGGCAGAAGAGGACCCTTACAGGTCGCTTGCACAATCAAGGTGTGTGCATCGGAACATACATCATTACTTTTGGCTGATTATTTCAACTGTTTATATGTTACTTAGTATTTCAACTGTTATCAGTCACTTTTAGGCCCGTATTTCAACAGTTTATTCATGACTTTTAACTTAATATTTCTATTCTGCTCACTTTGCTCGCTAGTTTGCTGTATTTGATGCACTCTCGAGAAACATTTTTGGCTTTCAGGTGTCGCAGCTGAGTTTTGTGACACTAAATTAACCACAAATCAGCATCACACCAATTCATCATCCTTTTTGGATTTCCTTAAACACAAATTTCTGGATATATTGTTAATAAACCTTGAAGGGATACACCTTTTTTTTCTCTCTTTTTGTTATGTGCCTCACTTCCAAGTTCCCGACATGTTTTAAAGACGCAAAGGAAAGACCTTTTTGTTTTTAGTGGGGCTGCTCTCATCTAAATGCGGCCTTAAATAGCGCCACCCTGTGTTTTACTTTCGGCATATATTTGATTCTGAATTTACGTAAAGTGCTAATCTGGGTCTAAAAATAACACAACAAGCACACAGGACCATTAACAGCTGTTGGAAAGTTAATCTGATGACTTTAGGCGGAGGCAGGCTAGCACTTCCCATTGACTACCAGTGTTTGAGCTAAGATAATTAGCGGTGGACCAGCTTTGCGCGTCTTCCTTGTTACTGCAAGCACAGTTGAGAAAATGGTATCTATTGTGGTGGGAATTTTTGTTAAACAAACATCAGTCAAATATCTGTCTCCCTGTAAGTTCAACTCAGCATCTGCAGATGGACTCACACAACCCTGTCAAATGAATTAACTGTGTGAATGAGCGAATAACACAGGAAATGCCAGTGTTTCATACACACTGAAATCTGCGGGGTCAGGAGGGTGAGTCACGCGTTCTCTTTGAGGAAGCGAGAGACGCTCAGTCCTCACCTCGTCCCAACACACTCTGTATGTGGCTTCAACATCCTAAATGGTCATGAAAAAAACATGTATGTGTGCAGAATATCATATACTCTGCAGACTTTAGCATAGCCGACTACCCGCAGAACCATGGAAATTTCCATTTCAGTGTTTTCTTGTCTGGAACTCGGAATGGGAGGTCCAAAAAAAAGGAAAACAAAAGTTGGCTACTCTTTTTCACTTCTATATTTTCAAATTAGTTGTGCTTTCCCACACTCTTTTTCCCACGCACCCACAGCAGTACGTTGTACCAAACCTTTGCCCATGGTCAGAGAGCAGATTAGATCATTTATTTATTTATTTATTGATGTATGATAAGGACACTGCATTTTAATGAACATTGACATGTAAATATGCCAGATTGTAGCCTTAGGTTAATTTCCATCTGTCGTATCTTGGCAGATCAATGTTCCACATTTATACAGAAATACGTAAAACCAAACATCACACACATAGCACAACAAATGAAATCAAAAACACCATGAACTGTACACGAGCTGACGTATACATAGAATAAATTGAAAGCGGCTATGTGGTGTTGCACGATACAAACCAGGAGTAAGTGACCGTCAGAGTTCTTGTGCAAACGTGCCACAGAGGCAGGAAGTGACGTGCCTGACAGAATAAAGTGCTAAGTGCTGGTATCTATGGGTGGGAATCTCCAGAGGCCACACGACACCATATTATTATGATATTGCGATATGTTGGTTATTGCGAAATCATATATTAGGGTTTTTTTTTTTCTTTTTTGAACTGCAAATCATTTTCCCCAAAGTAAAACTCTGTCAGCATCATCTGTTTCATCCAATACGATGCAATTTTCAGTCTGTAAAACTTATTCATTGCATTTTTTATTACCTCGCCTGTGAGCACTTAGCACCATCTTGTGCACGGAAAAGTCAACTTATACGTATTGTTCTATTGTACGAAAAGGTGAGTTTGTATTTGCAACATTCATGAAGAGTTTATTTAATAGAATGTAGATATTTGGTATCTATGAATCGACACAATATCACCACGCAAAACGTTGCGATATTAGGATGAATTGATATTTTTCTCCACCTCTAATAGAATACTGCATATCATAATAAAGTGCTGATATAAAGTGCTGGAAATGTACATCATAAGAAAAGTTTTTGAAATAATTAAAACTAATCAGATTGTCCTTGGCAAGAATGCTGCAGTGGTGATAAGAAAAAGGGTTTTTTTTGTCCAGTACTTTCAGCACTTTTCTAAAGCAGAGTGAAGCCATTTCTCAGCTTTACTACAATGAGTAAAATGTTACCACAGCTGATTGAGATGATGTCCAGAATTCTGCAAATAAGATCCAAGTTGTAGTGAACCAGAATTATCTTTTAACCCCCGCTAAGAAAGACATCTTCTCCCAGCTTTAAATGAGCTCCTGCTGCAGCTGAGCCGTCATGGCCGTTTTCTGTGTGTCTTCAGGAACTCAGAGAAATGGTGAACCTGCCGGACACCAGACCTGAAATGGTAGCCGCTGATTTTGAAGGTTTAACTGAGGCCATTAAAGGTAAGAAAATGCTTGTCGTTTCATTTTCTGTCCTCTTTTTGATGATACTTTTTAAAAATTGTTCTATTCCTGATCTCCTTAAGTGGAGACATGCACTGTACTCTTGACTTGTCAATGACGCCAGGACCCAAAAATCGAGACATTTCACTTTTTTGAGTTGAGGCTGTGCAGTACAGTCACATATGTTGCATGCAGTGCAAGATAAAAGAAGTCTTTTTTTTCTTTCCTTTACCAGCAGTACAGTAAAGAATGTAAGTAATACAGAAAGGGTTGAAAATGTCACAAGGAAGGAAGGAAGGAAATGTATTCTGTGGTTAACAGCCAGAACATTAACCCACTGAGACCTATAGGCCAAACAAAGTAAGGTGAACAGAAACTGCAGCTGGTGGCACAACCCCAGTTCCCATAGAAACACTAGTTTGTGTAAAACAGTTAAAACAGAATGTGTTAATTTGGTAATCCCCTCTGACATATAGTACAGTACATGCAGGATAAAGACAATATACAATATTTATATAAGTAATATATACATACTATGTATTGTACAATGACAATGTACTGTTTTACCTCATCAAACTCATTGATTTTTATAAAAATATTAGTGCTGTGAACCGATTATAGTATATATAATCACGATTAATCGCAACTTAATTGACATTTTTAACTATTTTAACTTTTTTTTTTTCAGTTCCAAATGTAACTTGAAGGGATATTTTTCAAGTTTTTAATACTCTTATCAACGTGAGAGTGGACAAATTTGTGGCTTAATGCAAATGTATTTTTATTATTACTGTAGCAACCAAAGCAATGACAAATAATGTATTTATTTATTTATTTTATATATTTTTATTTTTTTTATGTATTTAATATATTTTTACCGAGCACTCTGTGCTTTGCTGTGTTTAGTCTGTCGTGATCAGAGCTCGATTGCTCATGTCTGTTGTTGTTGTTGTCCTGAGCGCCAATAAAGCTCCTTCAGTCTCGTCTCCTTGTCCTGTGGCTGTTAGTCACAAGTGTCATATTAAACACTCAGCCTACATTCAGGGGTCAGACCGCCCTATGACAGTGTCCCAGTATAATACAGACTATAACACTGTGTCAGAAGCCAAGTTATGAACTGATGTGAGCAAGGCACAGCGTGCTAACGGAGCTAGCCTGGAAGCTAACAGCTGACTCAGCCAACCAGTGCGAACATAATGCAGTTTAAGTTGCTGTCACTGTTAATACTCACTGGTAACCTTATAATTGTGTCCCAGTAAAATACAGACTACATCAAATATACTGTCCAGATTATATAATTAGTCCTTCGCTTTAGCTTTTTTTGTCTTATGTATCTGGTGTATATGTCTACGGCATCGACAGCTAAGGCAGAAGCTGCATCACTTCCTGATTTCCCAAGCTATGGAGCAGGGCGAGGGTCACAAAGAACATGTGTGCGTTCAGTGTGCATTTAAAAAAAAAAAAAAAAAAACACAATAAAAGGAATTTGCATTAACACGTTATTATGGCATTAACATGGACAGCCCTAAAAAATATGCTGATTCTGAATCAACCCAATTTTTTTTTGCAAGCGATTTTTTTCTGTTTTTTATTTACATTTTAAACAGCAGACTAACTTTTTTCGAATCAGGGTTATGTATGTTCTTTTGTTCTTAAGGTTTTCTGTGAATCTTGCAAAGTTTCTACGCCGTCCTCGCCCTGGTGACCTTTTTGATGGCCCTTATCCTTGCTACAGAAATGACACTGAGCAGACAGATAGTGCTGAGCATGTTCCTTCCTGCAGTGATAACAGTCTCCTGGTCTCTGTTCATGGTTAATTATGAGAACCTTGATCTCGTCCCTGTTACATAAACAGAGTATGATCCGTGTTTATTGGAGGACAGTGAGAGAAACTGATGGTTTGGTGCTGTTTTATTCTCAGTGCTTCTAAACTTGTGTGATTATATCAGCTGTGTGGTTACAGCAGCAGATCAGAAGGCACGCACTTACAGGAAATACAAGACGGGCAGTGAGTTTAAACAGGTTTTCGAAAAAAGAAAACCTGTTTAAACTTACTGCAGATATCACTGCAGAGTGTGAACACTTTGTCAGCAGTGTGGGTGTATAAATCCTTGTTGAGTTCTTGATAATTGTCATTTGGTCTGGCATGCACACATTTCCACAGGCACGCCTACACACTTTCCATGTTTACTCGAACGGCTGATCATGCATTTACAGTTTGCTGTGCGCACATAAACAGGAAAAAACCAAACATATGCTGACAGAAAAGGCAAGATGTGTTATTCCTGTCTTATTCTCAATGTCTAATACCTTCCATGCACAGGGAGACTTCGACAAAACTTTCAAAAGACTTGAATGACTAACATCTGACACCCTCTCACATCCAAAGACAACGTGTCAACAAGTCAATGACGTTTTAGCCACAGACTAAGATTTTGCTAAGACTGGAGGTCTTGCAGGGTCACTATTTGCAGGACTACAACAAGATTCCTCTTTAGAGCACAAGCTAAAAAAATGACGGAGTCCAAAGCTCCAGAGAAGAGGGAGGGCTTGGACAGATGAAGGCTGAAAAACAGGCCCTCTCCACTGGGCAGGGAGCCCCACAAACCTCCCTGGAAGTCTGGCTGACTACTAGATACACAAAGTGTTTTAGGGATTACCAGTTACATGGAGGCTTTTGATGGATTAGTTACCAGTTAAACAAAGCTTCCTGTTTGGTGCTGCTGAGAGCCCACTTATTGATTGTTGACAATGATCACGTCGCTGAACAGCACAACTTGCAAAGGACAAGACTAAACACCTGTGATAACAATTTGAACACTTGTACACTTTGAGTAGGAGCTGTTGTTATAACGAAAAGCTATTTCCCCTTGGGGATCAATAAAGTAATTCTGATTCTGATTCTGATTCTATCAATATATGTGTGATTTTATAGTAATGTCAAGATGAGAAAAAGACCACTTTAAAACAGTCCAGACTGAGTTTTATATCCACCTTGCCCCAAACATCCAAGATCATGGGGGTGTGCCACAACTTCAGCAAAACTCTAATGATTTGATTATGACTTTGGAAATTTGTCTCTGGTTTTGGAAATCACTTGAAATGTTGCTTGTTGTGATGTCAGCTTTAGGAACAGTTTACTTTAATGGAAGCAAAAAATAGTTAATCCTTGGCAAACAACTGGAAAGAAAAGTAAAATATCTGTTTAAAATTATTGTTGTTTTTTTAAATTTGTCAAGAATGTGTTCGGTCTGTTGACATGTTGTCATATCTGCCTTAAAACAACACTCGCATCCCTCTGTGTCCATTTCAAGAGTTGCTGGACGAAATGAAGGTTCCTTCTGTTTGTTTTTACCAAAAGAAGATCTGTTCCTAACCGTAATGTGTTCCAAAGTTCAGCTGAAGATAATCCAAGCCTATAGGACGGCAGTGAATTAGGATGCCCTGATTGATCAGCCATCAATCGTTATCGACGATATTCAGTAAATGGTGATGTGGTCTCTAAAAAGGCCGATCAGAAGGGCTGATAGGACGATACAAAATCTGGACAGTTTCATATATTATTAGCTCTCTCTCACCGTCCATCCATCCATCATTAGCTGCTTATACTGGGTCTTGGAGGCAACTGCTGACAATCAGGTCACAGTCCCAGGCAGCACTGAAGCTGAACACCACAGAAGAAGCCAGAAAATGCGAGTCCACCAAGTGGATCAATCATAATGCTTGCGGTCTGCTTTGCTGGGACGTGCAGTTACATTTCTGGGCAGGTGCATGTCAGGGTACGCACACGCCTACGTGGAGATACGCCCGTAGGTGCGGCGTAGATTCGATGCAGAAGCATAAATCAGGCTTAAGAGTGATGCCAGCCACCCCCCACCCCCCACCCCCACCCGGAGGAAAACCATTTCAGCGGCGTGTATCTGCGATCTCATGCTTTCGGTCATGATGACCCATCCTTCATAACCATAGATGAGGGAAGGAATGAAGGTTGGCCGATAGATCGAGAGCTTTTCCTTCTGGCTCAGTTCACTTTTTGTCACAAAAATTCCTAACCGGAGCATCCCTGTCAATTAAATATATCCAGAAATTGCAGGAAACATGGGGAGAATTCTGTAGAGGGCCTGTAACTTTGGAAGGTACCCCCTTGATTTGAAGGCTGCTGAAGCCTCATTAACTTCAGCTGAACTGAAGCCATTTTTTGACAGGATTACAGTGTTTCTCCCACCCTTAATCACACTCACTGGAGATACAAATGCAAGAACGAGTCCATCAGTTATTCTACATCTTATGTAGAATAATAACCTCATACTCAAACACACGCAGCTATTCAGCATTTATATTGTTACCGCTTTAAATGAAACTATCTGATATGAGAAACGGCAGGTGCTCATAATAAATGTACTGGAAATATCTGTGCTGTGTCAGATGTGCCGAGGCCCAGGAAGCGTCTGACGGAGCTGATGTTGAAGACGGCCCTTGAGATCCCAGGAGAGAAGGAGCAGGAGAGGCGAAACAAAGCCTCTCGTGTCTGGGCCCTTCGATTCTTCAGAAGCCCCGTTGAAATCCTGGCCAGCCCTGAAAACAGCAGAGCAGCTGGTATCCGACTGGCAGTCAACAGGCTGGAGGTAAACATTTTATTTTCAAGCTTAAAATGTCGTTCACGTATGGTGGACCACAAGGGTCACAGAAGTCATAATTAAGCATTTCTTCGATTAAAACCTAATTGTACAATTGAAAACAGGTATTAATTAACTAGTTTACAAACCCATTAATTAATCCATAGGGGAATAATAGGGGAATTTGCAAATGAAACTTTAGAAGAGTAAATAAGAACAAAAAATTTACAAAATTTAAAAATACTGAAAATTGTATTGTATTAAAATTTAATTTAAGATCAAATTGAAAATGCAGTTTTAAAAACAGAAATAAGTGACTAAATTCACCAACAAAATTAAGAATATAGCCTTTAATCGGGCATTTTAAAAGGGCACTTCCTTTTCTCGTTTAAATTTCCATTTCTCGCTGCTTTTCTTCATTCTATTAGCTAATCAATTTGCAAAGTTATAGACTTTCCATGACTCTTTGGGCCTCGAGATGGTAAAAATGAATTATTATTATGAGTTGTTACAAGCTCTCTGATTGGTTATTACCAGGTGATAACCAATCAGAGAGCTTGTTACATCACATTTATTTGGTTTATTTAGGAATTCACGACGTACTTATTTAATGTTTTAAAGTTTCACTCATAAATTCTTTTTAGAATTCCTGTATTTATTTATTTATGGATTGATTCATGAATTTGCGAACTATGTTATTAATTCCTGTTTTAATTGTACAGTTAGTTTTTAATTAAAGAAATTCTTTATTACATTTTCCTTGTCCCTCTTGTTCCTCCGTATTAATGTAGATATGTGTTACTACTCAGTACACTGGCCTGGTTTAAGTCTGTTACCTCTGTGTGGCCAGGGTTCAGGCGAAAGAGCCCGGGCGGTGCTAACAGGAGAAGTGGAGGATGTGCCCTGTGGCCTTATCATCAGCAGTATCGGCTACAAGAGCCTCCCTATTGATCCATCAGTGCCGTTTGACTCCCACAAAGCCATCGTTCCAAACAACATGGGCCGTGTTCAACAAGCTGCAGGTACTCGCGAAACACCATTTAAAAAGGAGAGCAGCCAGAGAGCCACAACCTTATCTTGAAACAGTGAATCCATGCTCATGTTTCTGTCCAGGTTTGTATTGCAGCGGCTGGCTGAAAACAGGCCCAACTGGGGTGATAGCCACCACTATGAACAACAGCTTTGACACTGCACGCTCCGTGATGGAGGACATGGACTCGGGAACGCTGGATGTTTCTGCTGCCAAGCCGGGTTCACAAAGCATCACTGGCCTTCTAGAAAAAAGAGGTACTCTGCCGTCCCTTTGCGTGTTTCACCACTTCTGTTGAGCCCTGGTCTTTAACTTTTAGCACCCTGCTCAGGATATGTCGAGCAATTAACCATGTTCAATCCTGCATATGATTGGCTAAGTAAGTGGCGGTAATGTGCGAAGACATGCAAAACGCAAACTGAAGGTAGTAAGAACGACCGGAGGTTTCAAAATGTTTTAAAAATCGGCTTTGCAAATACTTATATGAGGAAGGAAGTGCATTCAACACACTTGTTAGACCTCGAGAGCACACACAAGATATTTTGGTAACACTGAATGCAAACAGGAACTTTGTTTTCAAGAAAATTCTACATGGCACCTTTGACTCATTCTCTCGAGTATTGTTTCTT
This sequence comes from Naso thynnoides, assembly GCA_029783665.1. Lineage (NCBI taxonomy): Eukaryota > Metazoa > Chordata > Actinopteri > Acanthuriformes > Acanthuridae > Naso > Naso thynnoides. The sequence goes on along the minus strand of JAQLOL010000014.1, from coordinate 16,134,793 downwards.
CTTTCCACTGTCAGTCAGAGCACATGCAGAGGTTACAGAGGAGAAATTGAAAGTGTGTCATCACTTTTCCCAGCCATGATCTCAAAGGCAGGCAACATTTAAATGTAACCCCTGCTGTCTTGTTTTTTTATCAGAATAAATCACCTGTTGGCCGGCTTGAACTCAAGCAACTACAGCCCATAATTTCCTGCACTATGGTGTTAAGCTGCTATGAGCTTAACAATTTTTTATTTATTTATTTTTCAT
>JAQLOL010000014.1:16106867-16126729 GCA_029783665.1 Naso thynnoides | reverse complement strand
ACAACAATACTCACATCCACGGCAAATTTGGCCTGTTTCACAAGTGACAAAGTCAGTAAACATAACGTCTGTCCACAAGGAACATAGGAATCATGGCGTTGACTTGGGCGTTTCATCAAGAAGACAGCAGCCTGTTAGTTTATTGGTAATTATATCAGTGGATGTCGGCGTGTTGGCTGATATTTGATATTTAATTTTTAAGCCGACATCAGCCGACACCGATAACTTGCTGATAATTTCATGCATTTTACTCCTTGCAGCGTTATTCCACAGCAAACAGAATTCAAAGACTCTTTAATATTCTGCAGTCCTGTGTTGTTTGAACAGATCTGAGAAAAAACCAACAATCAAACTTTCATTCTGCCGCTTTTTTGCGATGAGAAAGACTCAAGGACATGTGTGCGTGCTTGATAAAGTACTTACGGTGAGTGAAGAAACGGGTTAGGGTTGAAGTCATAGTTTGTCTTATGTTTGACTATTTATTCTTTACATTGTGGATCAAAGCTTTAACTCCTTTTATCACAGAGAACGTGCATTTTTCTTCATTTTAAGGCAGTGCAATCAATGAGAGCAGGTTTAATTTCCTGATTTTCTTTTATTCTTGGGCAGGTGCGATTTCTTCTCCATCAGATCATGCGCTTTTATTATTTCATTCTTAATCCACAAGGAGGTGCAGTTCTCTAATGACAGGGCATGAGCCACCTCCTCTCTGAAACTAAGAGGTTGAGAACGTTTTACTTGAACTCAAGGTGCAAGTGTGTCGTGTTGTTACTGTCGTGTTCTGAAATGTTCGGTCATTCACTCTCATGTGCTGCATTTTCACATATTTATGTATTTTGGGGGGTTTTGTTTGTTTTTGTTTTTTTTGTATGCAGCTGTGTCCAGCACTTTTTGCCCAAGACAAATTTCCTTTGGAGACAATAAAGTTTATCTGATCTTATCTTATCTTAGCTAATGTTAGCATGCATTCACTTAAACAACACAGGACACAGCACCGCAGCATCTTGAAAAGACGAGGTTTGGACCCGTTTCTGGTATTTTGAAAGGGTGTTTATGTTTATGTCAGACCTAAAGACCGGATGGAGATACAGTTTCAAAACATCAAAACCATCTACAAATGTATGTCCAAAATTCTCAAAAGCTTTACACGTCATAATCCAAATCTTCTTTATCGTGTCATAGGCTCAATATTTCCAAAACACTTTTATTTCGGCTAAAAAGCTACTAAATCCGACACATCTGCTACAAGGCTTCCTGTGGCGTGCCTGGCCGAGTGCACGCGTTCGAAGTTCTCAAATTTAAATAACGGTGAAATGAAAGTGTTTTGGAAATATTGAACCTGTGACACGTTAAAGAAGACTTGAAACATGCAGCAAGAAGCTCCTGAGATTTATGAATGGATGATTTTGGAAGGTTTTGATGTTTTGGAATAGACGGTCAGCAAAAGCAGCTGAAGTGACAGTCTTGCATTTTTGGAAAAAATTCATTTAAGGTCCAATAACGCCGGAAGGGGTAAAAAAAATCAATCAACTGAACGCATAAAAGGTTGAGTACCTAATAAACAAACAAACAGTTTTGCTGTGAGTGTGTGTGTGAGCTTACAGGTGCGCAGACGAGAAGCCCTCTCCAGCTCAACGTTCTCCTTGTTGTCCTTCATCACCTGCTTCCTCTCCCTCACTACTTTGGTCCTGTGGGGTCGATAGTAAGGCAGTCCGATGTCCACTCGCTCTGCACCTGCAGTGACAGAGGACTCATTTCACCTGGGAATTTGCCTCGGACACAAAGAAATAAAGTTGTTGGTGAACCATTTTTTCCCCTCACCATGCTCAGGATCAGCTTTTTCCACGTAGCTCCTGTAGGTCCTCCACCAGGCGGGTTTGTTCTTCACCTCTTGAGCTCGTCTGAGGTAGCGAGTGTAGCTGCGATACTTTTCTAAAGACTCCAGGTTTGCAGCGTCGATCTCCTCATTCGGCATCGGACCCAGAGGAGGCACCCGTCTGCACAGGAACGCTGGAATGTGGAAACATCCCCAACAGTTAAAGTTGTCATAATCTGTGATTATTCTGCTTCTTTTTGTATTTGTGTTCATAATTCTCTAAACTGACTGGTTTATAAGCTCATTTTTTTCAGTTTATGCTATTTAGTTTTTTTTAGTTGTTTATTTTGTCCCCATTTGTCCATACGTGAATAAAGATGCAACGATTTATCAAATAATCGATTAACTGATCATTAGAAAATTGATCGCCAACTATTTCGATGATCGATAAATCGTTTTAAGCCATTTTTTAAAATAAAAAAAGTAAAAATTAATGTCTGGTTTAGCCTCTTGAATGTGAAGATCTGCTGCCTCCTTGTGTCATTATGATGATAAATGAAGAGTCTTTTGATTTGGGCTGCTGACTGTCTGGACAAAAGAAGCAATTTGAAGAGTCACATTGGGCTCTGGGAAATTAAGATGAGCATTTTTAGCACTTTTTTGGCATTTGGGGGAATAATTGATCAGTTAATCGTAGAAATAATCGGTAAGGATGAAAATAACAGTTAGTTGCGGCCCTACATGGGACACTCCCTTCATGTATCTGATTTAATTTTACATTAAGCAGGGCACACATGACTATTTTAAATATTTTTATATTGTTCATTTAAACACACTTCTAAACATACATCTGTACTTCAAAAAGCGAATGTGTCACCTCTCATGTCTGACTCTGTGCTTCCTCTTACATGCTGACACTATTTCTACTCTCGAGCAGGTCTCACGTCTTGCTTTTAACAAATATTTCCCTTGTCGACCACTATACAATCCCTTCGTTCACGTTTTAACTGTCATATTTATCAGTGGAGGTTGGCCAAACATCTTTCTCCGCAGCATGTCACCAGGCAGCCGTGTGCTTTAGACGGGCGTGTAATAACATACGCCATGCAGTGCTGAAGCCTGGTGACAAAGTTTCTCAATGAAAAATCAAAATAATTCAGCAAATTTGTTACAATACCTGTTGTGACGAAAGTCCTTGCATTATTGACCCCTAAATCTGTCCCATTTCGCAGGACAGCGGCACAAACCGTGCGCAGCGCCATCTTGGATTGAGTTTTTTTCCCATCAAATGTGAAAATACGGTGGCCGAGAGGAGCTAAACGAGTCCGCGCAGTGAGTTGCGTTAAAATGATAATTTTTTTTACGGACAATAGCCTAAACTGACATTAACAAAAAATGTCAAACTTAACTAGTATATTCAGACCATCTTTAATCCATTTTAGCATGCCTCGTTTGTAATATACATGAAGGTTATTGGCTACTTTTCGGACTTTGGATTAATAAATTGCTTATAAATTCGGACTTTGGGTTAATGAGTTGCTAATAAATTCGGACTTTGGATTAATGAGTTGCTAATAAACCAAACTTGAATATTATAACGTAGTGAGTAGCATCAAACAGTAAACATCAAAAGGTTAATGCAGCATTATTGCTGTATAAACGTTAAATGTTGCTTTACATATCACCAGCGATTTAGTCGTGAGCATAGACTGTATAAAAGATGGTCGAGAGTCGTTAGCCGTTGAAGGGTTCGTTCAATTCTCAGATTTTCCCGACGGCACGTAAACGCCTCATTTTTGCGTCCGTCGTCATCAGGGACGCTTTATCAGACGATAGTGTTTCACATTGATGCTGTGCACGAATGTGTCTGTTCAAGTGGTAAGAATTATGACCGTGTCATGTCTGTGTGAACGGGATATCTTTGCGCTTACTGTAAAAATCGCGCTAATTGACAGTTAAAGCAGATAACTGTTTTAATCTCTCGACCGTCATTTGTCCCCAGTGCTGTTGGTGATGGAACTGACTTGATTTTAGGCTAACGTTAGCTAGCGTTAGCTTCCCTTCCACTTGGCTAGTTAATGTGTATTAGCCAGCGTTTCCATTTGGTCTGAGCCGTGTATTACTGCTTGACTGTGGCTGTGCTCATCACTGACTCATAACTGAAACTAGTTTATCATATTTTTTCTGTCCTTCTGAGAAATTACTACATATGAAACGTTAGAGGAATTAGACTGTGATATTAACCCTGACATGTTTGAGGTCTCTTTATCAGCCTCTTTCTTTTCTTCTCTGTGTTTTCTCTCTCTTTTTTTCCACAGAGGTGTCAGCTTTCCTGTCAGATATGGATTCTCAGAATTCAAACCTGACCTGTGCCATATGCCTGGAGCGCTTCCGAACCCCTGCAACCATCCCCTGTGGTCACACCTTTTGCCAAACGTGCATCTCCACATACTGGGACACGAGGACCAAGTCTGACGTCGGGCTCAAGTGCCCAATCTGCAGCGAGAAGTTCGACACCAGGCCCAGCCTGAAGCGCAATGTGTCCCTGTCAGTCCTGACCGAGGCTGCGAACAGCACGGGCCCGTCCTGCAGGGAGTTGCCTGTGAGGGCAAGCGAAGGGGCGAGGGCCATGCTGCTGTGCGATCGCCATAAGAAGCCTCTGGTTTATTACTGCAGGCAGGACAGGACGTCTGTGTGCTGTGAGTGCGGCATCTCGAAATGTGAGAGCCACGAGAAGGTCTTGTTGGAGGCAGAGAGGGAGCATCAAGAGGTGAGGTGACACAATGTCAACACCGGAGAGTGACGTTCGGCGTCTGCTTTGCTGCAACATCAGAGGTGATTGTGACTTTGTGGCGTCTGCGGTCTCAGTGTGATGTGCTTCCTTTACAGCTGCTGCTGGAGAGAAAGAGCAAGGAGGTGGTGAAGCTCATGGAAGAGACTGAAAAAAGCATTAAGGTCCTGGCTGAGAATATCGACCATGCTAAGGTGATTTTCCCAACAGAAGCCCGTTCTTGTGTGAAAAGCAGCCCTGAGGTTTTCATTGTCCTTCAAACACATTTGCTTTCTCAGGAGTTTAAAAAGGTGTCACTGAAATTTACGGAAAGTAGCTGCCAGTCCGAGAGAGGGAGATGATTATAGGAGGAGAAAAAGCAGAGTTTCAGATTCACTGTAGTTCAAAGGTCGGTTATAATGTTTATGCCAGTAAAATAACAGAAGCCTTAGTGTTTTCTTCCTCACTACCAGAGTTCAAAGCAGGATTAGTCATCCTCTCATTTGTTTCAAACTTACCCAACGTTGAAACCTAAGCTAGTTTTTATCAAGCAGTGCTAACTCTTGGCTGCTAACTACTTTGGCACAACTGCTTCCTGCATCTGTCTCACAGTTAAAGCCAATAGTAACAGACCTTTCGCTAAGCGCATCCTCCTTAGTTACTGTTGCCACGTCTGTCAAGCTTTTGGAGCTGGCATGGAGCTCACGCTGTCTCCGATTGCACTCCCTGGAGAAATATTGTTTAACTTTTGGAAAAAATTAAAAGCAGTGAAAACAGGTTAGAGATATGAATATAAAGACACATGCTAAAGCCTGCAGATCACAGTGCAGCTGTTTCAGCTTGTTTCACTTCATCCATAAACCAAACAAGGACTCTTGTAATGATTTAAGACCTGTTTAGGACAAACAGAGGACACGTCTCTCTGTATATGAACGTTAAAAGTGAAGTTGGGCTTTTTGGTCAGATTTTAGTTTAAGTTACTAGTGTTGCAAACTGTTGAGAGCTGCTGTTTCCAGACTGCAGACAAAGACTTTAGCTTAGCTGTCCAGGCTTGTTAGCACTCTGAATAGCAATAAGTCTCTCAAGTTAACCAGCTAACATCCACTAATAACAATGTAACATGGCCTCAGAGTTTATCGAAGGGTTACCGAAGCACATGTTATGTTAGCTGTGCTTGTTAAACTGTGAGAGGTTCAACTGGGAGTTAGGACACCCTGACAGTTTTGCCCAGAGCATTGCGTTACACTTTTCAGCATTCAAACCTCGTCAAATAGGAAGCATCACTTCTAAAAGTGCCCCAGACTCAACATTTAACCACAACGAGCTCGAAATCCACAGAACCAGCCTGAAAATGAAGAAAATCTGAAAAAATTGCAGGAGTTTCAATGGAGCACAGCCGTGTAGCTGTCGAACCCTGGTCTGAGCTGGCAGATGCTACGCTCTGATTGGCCTGTTTGCATTTGAGGGCGGAGCTTAGCGAAGGGTCAGTTGATTTTTGCCCTTGCGCACCCGTAAGACTTGTAATGTGACAAAGCTGCAGCTCAGAAAACATTACAGCTTTTCGTTTTTGTCGATGATACAGAGAGTTTAGACTGGGCTCCATGTGTTCGCTAATCCCTCAAAGCAAAGACGTGATTCTGTGTCCTCCATCAACAGGTGACTCTTCAGCAGACTTCAGCCTGGGTCAGTGTGAAGTTCTCCACCCTGATGAAGATTCTGGCTGAGAAGCAGGAGGCCACGGAGCTCTTTCTTGAGGAGCAGCAAAAAGCTTCCGTCAGTGAAGCGGAGGCACGACTAGCTGAGCTCGGGCAGCGCTCCGAGATGCTCCGAGAGAGTCAGGAACAGATAGCAGCCATCCAAAACCTCTCCGACACAGAGCTCATCAAGGTTTGTACCTCTGCCGTTACACCCTCACTCACGTGGCTGAAACAGAGAGGCCACACTACAAATATATTTCACTGCAAGGTGGAAAGTGCAAGAAACAGGACTACGGCATTAAATGATTTTTTTCCTGTATGTATTAAGTTCTGTCTCCTAACCTCCTTGCACAAGGTGGGATTAAAACGAACAGAGTACTTGAAAGTAAAGTACATGTAGCAGGTGCAAGTAATAACTTCTGTGAGTAAGTTTTTGAAGCTACATCACTTGGTTATCATCAGCACCTGAGTTATACGTTTGTGATTTTCTGACTCTGGAACAGAAGCAGCACCATGTCAGAGTCTGTGAAAATGTCGGACAGCAGGTGCAGGATGAAATAAACAGTTTAATTCAGAATTTTCTTTCTAGTTTATTTTTGTGTAGGCAAATTATCAAACACTGAGGTAGCTGCCATAACATCAGAATGAAAAATGCAGTTTAAATGCTCTCTTGCACTTAAACTGGACAGGACACTCTGAAACAGAGGAGGCTGAAGTTCACAACCCGTTTAAAATATGGAATTTATCTTATCGTCCTCTAAAATATCCCTTTTTGGAGCTGGAAGTCGATGCAGATATCACAAAAATAAAAAGCATGATACATCGCTGTATCTGGGTTTTTTTTTTTACGCCTAGTTATTCACATCTGAAAAAAGAATAAAATAAGTTTCTTGCGAGCAGCAACACAATTTGGCACCCTGTAATTTTTTTTCCTTTCCCCAGAATGAATTTTGAAGTTTGGTGTGTAGCCGTAGATTTCGTTTCAGGTCCATGGGGGAACCACAAATGGATATTTACTGGTGTTCACAAAAATGTGTGTTACCCAGTTTTTTATGTTGATCAAGTGATGAGACTTGGAAGACTTACTCATGAAACTTCCTGCTCGCACCTCTAGATGCACATCACCGTGCAGCGCTCTGTTTGTCCACAACAGGAACAGTCTTAAGTTTTTTATCGCACCTCGTATTGTCTCACTACATGACAAACGAGTTAAAGTAAAAACACTCCTGAAGTCCGAGCCAGCTGAGTGTTTTTATTTACAAAGTGGTTATTTAAGACCCGAGACCTTTACTACGAAGCGAGTTTGACGTGCTCTGGATCTGTTTGTGTTACCCGGCTTCACTAAACCTGACAAAAGCAATCAAGCTAAATGTTGACACAGAGCTGGACATCAACTTGGTAAATATACCAAAGTTTTCCTAATTTACACGAGTGGGTTCATATAAGGTGTGACGTTTGCAGCATTTGACAATTGCAAACATTGACAGAGCAGTCTAGTAGCAGCATAGCAGCATATTTTAAATATCCGGAGCAAACTGATATATAATTCAGATGAAAAGCGATTGCAGCTGTCAGACACAGGAACAGCAGAAAAAAATGGCAGACTGTGTGAATACAGAAGCATTTAATATCAGTGTGAAGATAATTTAAAAAAACAAAACAAAAACATACACACATGGATTAGTGCTGGATCAGCCGAGTCTAAAGAGAGACCCACACATTAAAAACAGTTTGTAAGTTTTTAACCGCTGTGTAACACAAAAGTCGTCCTTGGGCTGCTTTCATAGCCTCTTTAATATCACTGCGACATCATTAGGGCACAAATATATTTAATTATTAAATGTGTGTTTTACATCAGGCTGCTTAAGCTTAGCTAGCTTCATTCATTCAAACTTGTATTTTAGACTCGGGGTCTAAATGGACTTTGGGGTAATTAAAATGAATATAAACTATAATTCAAAGTGTAAGTCGGCTTACTTTGATATTTTAACGTCCAGAAAAGGGAAAACTTCATTCATTCTGTGCAGCAGACGGTTTAAGAAGCTCACACAGATACATTTCTAGGCTTGTGTTTGGGTCCAAAAGCCTCAGAATTATATTGTCTTGATTTATAATGATTGAAGAATGACACGTAAATATGTTCTGTCCAATTACTGCAGGCTCCAGTGCAAATATAAACAACTCCCCACCTCCAAAACCACAGAGTGCACTTTTGAAGACAAGTTTGCAGCTTGGGAAATTCAGTTTACTTTATTAGCCACAAAAAGGCAAATCAGTTTGCTTTTTAAAATTTTTATCGCTAAAGTAAAAGCTGAAGTTTTTTGAGCAAGTTCTTTGTCATTTGTAGTTTGTATTTAAAAGGAAAAAATATATTGATGAGAATCTTTCGTCAAGTTTGGTGTGAAAAAACCTGAGATTTTATTTTAAGGCCACATTGCCATGTCCGTCTGTATAGTTAAGACCAACAAAATCTGCAGTTCCAGGTCAGTTGTTTTGCAATCAAAATAAAAAAACAGTTATATTAGTTCACAAAGGCCAGATCTTTATTTTTCTGTAAAGCAGAAGAGTAACATGTCCAAATGCTTTGAGTGTAACATTCACAGGGAGTTTTTGCACAAAACTTAGAACAAAAACAATAAAGCCGGATGCCTTGAAGTTGATGGATGTGGTTTTGTCTTGTGCTGCTGGTGCTTCTGTACAAAAATGTGGTTGATGCAGCTTTTGTTTGTGGAGATTTTCATCCGTCTTTCAGCTCAGACCACAACCAACAGAGGGAATTTAGCATTCAGCATGAAAAACATTTCTACTGCTAGGTGGCAGCGAAAGCAGGGTCATTTTTTACTGAAAGACTTTGACCTTTTCAGTGACACAAAAGCTTTATGATGAATTCTTCATAGAGCTGCAATAAACACTCATGAAATAAAGCGAAGTAGTTTTTCTGTGGCTCGGAAGCGTGTTTATATGGAGGTATTTAAGCGTATCTAGCATAATCAAATGGAACATTATTGACTGAATAATTTGGTATTGCGAATGTGATAATGTTTTCGGTACATACTGTATACGTACTTATTTGGCCGATAATTGATATCGATATTGAAATATATGTATATATTTTCCCCACATCTAATTGAATAGATCAAGTCTCTTCTGTAGTGGAATTTACATGCAGTGTTATTATACATACTCTCATTGTGTTGGATGGCCGGCAAATGAAAGCATAAAACACAAAGCTCAAAATTATGTAATATTCATTCCTTGTGCAAAAGAAGAAAAATACTTGAATGCCATAATAAATTTGACACATTTCACATAACTTGCGTAACCAGGCATTTAATCAAGGAAACAGTCTATTATTTTACTACTTATTATATCAGCAGATATCGGCATGCTGGCCGATATCCAATAGTTAACTTTAAAGCCGATATCGGCCAACGCCGATAACGTGCCGATAATATCCTGCATCCCTCGTTGAATTAACGCCTCTTGTAAAGTTGGAACAAAATTATAAGCTGGGTTAAGGAAGAATATGTGGCAAAGCTGTTATGCCGGATTGCAAAGGTTCACCTAAAAGTGGTCAAAGGGTGTAGAGATAAGTTGTGTGACACATGCAGAAACATTCATGGCAGCTCGTACATTTGAAAAAGGTTAACTGTTGCTGAGAAATCATTAAGGTTTTCTTTGAAATGCACATCTCCTCACAGGAATCTATGGTCATAGAAGTTCCCCGTCTGAAGAATGTTCCCACAGATGTAACGCCAAACCTTCAAGATCGCCTGAGCGGCGTCACTGATGTCCTGTCCCGAGTCTCCAAGCTGGTGTCTGAGGACCTCGAGAAAGCTGTGAGCAGCGCTGTAGGTCAGGACAAAGACGGTAATCTGCCTCCAGGAATGATGCTCCCTCTGTAGAAGTTTATTCCCAAAGCTTTGCTCGTGTGTTCTGAAGCTTGTCACTGGTTTCCAGGTTCTCCTCAAGATAAGAGACCGATCCTGGCTGTGGTTCCCAGTCCAGCTGCTCCGTGCCACTCTGGCAGGAAGGAGGGCCTCAGTGCCTGTAAGTCCTGTCTGACATTTTAGACCGCATTTTTTCCCAAATTCTGTTTATGCACGATAGTTTCCAAAAGCAAGCGGGGGAACGAGCTTCAGTGCTTGGAAGAGTTAGCTTTGAGCAGTGAAAAACTGGTTATGCTATGCTATCAGAGTGTATAAGTTCCTGCTGCAATCTTCCTGATGTCCTGTCTGCCTCATTACAGATCGCTGCTCCCTGACCTTTGACCCCCGCACAGCTAACGGGCACCTGGTTTTGTCCCAGGAGAACCGGAGGGCGGAGCACCTGACCTCTGGGCCGCGCTCCGTCCCAGCCCATGAATTCCGCTTCGATCACACCTGGCAGGTGCTCTGCTTTCAGGGCTTCACCCATGGACAGCACTACTGGGAGCTGGAGGTGTCCAAGCCCTGGGCCTACCTCGGGGTAAAGAACCATGCATGTACAATGTTGGTTTTGAATATGCTTAATTGAAGTTCAGATATTCAGGGAAATTAGCCAAACAAATTTTAATTGGAATTTTGTGTGACTTCACATAGTTTCTGACTGTAACAGAAAAAATAACTGTTGAAACTGGGAATAAAAGATGCCAGCAAAACATTTACATTTCACCAAAGGTGTTTACCTGAAAATACTAGGAACTATTTGAGAGGAACCGTCCACTGGGGAGTTTCTGGGCAACTAAACACCTTTAAGGACTTTTTTCTGTACGCATTCGCACTGCCAACAGGAACCTCCTACGTAAGCTGCGTAAACTGGCCAGCAGTTGATATACTGACATCATTTCCTCTTGATTCTACAGCACAACTAATGAAGGCTAAAAGTGCTGCATTACAGCTCCAGGCTTTTGTCTAGTATGTGGCGAGAATGCACCATGAGTCTCAAGCTGAACGACATTCAATCTCAGAGAAGATACAACGACAAAATCACAGTCTCGGTGCAGGATTTGTGTCGTCTTGTTAATACAGCTGTCAGGTTTTTTTTTAAAAACGGCAGTGGCTGGTGCTGGGGCTTAAGTGCACCCAAATCAACATACTCTTATGTCACCATAGTTCTCATTTTCTGCAAAAGTACCTACTCTGGAGTTGAAGCTAAAAAAGTTGCTTGAAACATAGTCCTAAGAACTGTAATAGTTCACGGTTCCTGCCGTGTGGATGCAATAAAACGGGAGGTAGTGAGCTTTGACTTGTTGGTCGTGGAGAATAAAGGGAAAAGTCTGACTAACGCCAAACATTCTTTTGCAAAAAAAAAGGACTACAGCCTCACTAGCAGCTCTGTGAGAGTGCACTTAATTTTCAGGGTGCTCTTAGCTAAATGCTAACATCAGCATGCGGGCATAACATGCTCCAAATGACCATACTATCATTATCATATCATGCTAATTCAAGCAGGTATAATGTTAACCATGTTGACTAGCTCATCTTAGCATGTTAGCTCTGATCTCATACTACAGCTGTAGCTGATGGGAGTGTCAGTAGTGTCACAGATATTTGGTTATTATCAAAAGTGTTGGACGAATTAGAGTTTTGATCTGATTGTAGTGCTAGAGGAAAAGTTGGTATCACTATAATTTGTATTATTCATCCTAAAGCAAACATGAAAGTTCTTATGTTTACAGTCAGAGTCCGTTTCCTTCGTGCTACTCGCAGTTAAAAAACTCCCTCTCCGCCTCTGAACAGGTTACGTACGAGACCATCCCCAGAAAGGAGAAGGGAAAGAGGTGCATGGTGGGTATGAATGAACTGTCCTGGAGCCTGCAGCTCGACGAGCATCAGCTCAGCGCCTGGCACAACGGCCGGCGGGAGACCGTGGCCGTCCCCCCGCAGCACAGCCGCATTGGCATGCTTCTGGACTACGAGGCGGGAACGCTCACCTACTACGGAGACGGGCAGACCAGGCTCCACGCCTTCCACTGTGCCTTCACGCAGGAGCTGTTCCCTGCCTGCTGGATAGGAGAGGGGGTCAGCATCACCCTCTGCTCCACATGAGCCGACTTAGAGAGAAGCCAAGAAGGGAACTTCGTAACAAGAAGCACTATCAAACATGGGCACTAGCTGACTCAACATAGAGAATCCCTCTCAACCATTTAGGAGTTTTTTTTTTTTTATCTTTTTTTCTCTCTGTTTTTACAATGACTGCATTCCTGAAAGTTCCTTCCTTTTAAAGGTGCATTCTAGCACCAGTTACAGTACAGTTCCTCAAAACTTTTATGACTTTGGTTGAGTGTGGCTGAAAAACTTATGATCAAATCCACTTTCGTTATAACCCGGGTCGCAGTTCATTTTCTGGAACAGAAACTGTTTAATGGGTTTCCATCAGCAGTCATTACGCAGCCATGCACTCTTGTATTTTAGAAGTACATTCCCTCAAGGGCAAAACATTCGTATGCCCACACACAGCTGTCCTGACGGTAGTTCCAAAGAAATCTTCTGTCTGACGGCAATGTTAAGCGCTAACATTTCAAACATGTAGCGTACGTGTAAAGGGACATATACTTGAGGTTGGTGGTCTTGTTGGTGGCTAAAAGACTTGTTGCTACTGGTGCGGTTTATTCTTTTCATTATTTGCCTCCCTCCTGAGTTCCAGACAAGAAGATAGATACCATTCTTTTGACTGTGTGTGCACTAACAAGGAAGAGACGGGCAGAGCTCACCCACTGCTAATTAGCTTAGCTTAAACAATGGTAGTCAATGGGAAGTGCTAGCCTGCCTCCATCTAAAGTCATCAGATAAACTTTACTTGAAAAACTAAAATAATGTGGTAAATAAATAAGTTAAAACAAGCACACAGGATTGTGTAGAGTTGTTGGAAAGTTTATCTGATGACCACAGGGCGAAGCATGCTAGTACTTCCCATTGACTGCCAGTGTTTGAGCTAAGCTAATTAGCGGTGGTCGAGCTCTGCCTGTCTTCTCCTTTTTACTGCACACACAGTCGAAAGAATGGTATCTATCTTCTTGTCTGGAACCCCCCAGAAAAGTTGGTGTAGTCCTTTAAAGTAGACATCAACCTTGTACAAAATGTTCACATTAATAATCAAATGTCAGTGTTGGAATTGTACTGTAGTTGGTGCTAAAATGTTACATAGCACCTTTAAGCAGAACTGACTGATGGGCTTCCTGCCCCCAAACAGGCCGCCTGCTCTGGCTTATCCACATCACCACTTACAAAACACAACGCCCTTTGGGTTCTAGTTTAAGGACAACACTAATTCATTGTGTTTTATTTTGTTTTGTTTTTTTCCTTTGAAGTCTGATTTAAAAACCTTCAGTAGTAGATGTCTGCGTTCATGTAGCAAAGAGTCAACTCATTATGTCTGACTCTAGACAGACCCTTGTTCCACTGCAAGGCAGTATTTATTTATCATAGGTTTGGTCACTGGCAAAGGACTCAGAACAGTACAGTTATTCCTAAAATCCACATACATGCTGGGGTCAAGCTGTCAGTTTCTCAGTTCGGTTGCTTTGAGGGTGCTGAAATACAACTACTGCATTATTTCCTTTACACTGAAAAGGTCCCAGGCACAGTTTGCCGAACATGGCGCGGCACAGTTTGGTAAGCTAAAGAACGACTGTGTGCTGCCAACAGATTTCACCGTGCCTGACTGTAGTGTGCTCTGAAGAAACAGGTGATTACTTGTGGGAGATCTGCTTCAACCTTCTTGCTGAGCGTTACATACAGCTTTTGATGTCTGTACGGTGAGTAAGACACTGGAGCCAGCAGCTGGTTAGCAAGGCTCAGCATAAAACCTACAAAAATGGGAAGCAGCTAGCTTGGCTCTGTCCAAAGGTGACCGACAAAATCAACCAACCAGCAATTCAAAAGCTCACTAATTATTATTATGTTGTATCTTGTTGCCTGGTAACCTTTGAAGAATCCTGGGAGTCCCTGCGCCCAATTCTAAAATAGTTAAGATGAAGTGTGAGCTATAGAGGTGGATTTTGTCACCTTTCAGCTGTTTTCCATGTTTCAGTCCTTACTGTAGGCTAAGCTAATTATGTGGTGGCTTTAGCTTTATATTAAGTGTACAGACATGGGGTCTTATCTCAATCCTCTACTGAGGGAAAGCTTAAATCAAAGCATATTTCCTCCTGGATCAGAGCCTCTGATTGACCACTGCCTTTTTTTTTTTTTTAAATAGTCTGATGTCTCGGTGGAGACGAAAACAGCCGAAATCCTACCTGAGCCATAAAGCACATATGCGCTCATAAAAAAAAAAAAAAGTTTCCTTTTGATGATGAAATGTGAAAACTTATCTTTTCAATATCGCTAATCTGTCTGAGAATATGTTTGTATTTTTAAAAATCGAAGATTTTAAATTTAAGATCATGCGTGCACAAACTGAACTACGATCTGACTGGAGTTCAGTCCGCAGGAACATGGGAGTCCGTTCATAATGTGGCGTGTACAGGGCAGTGAGCCACTGCTGGGTAAACTGAGCAGAACTCATTTTAAGAGACCTTTTTTTTCTTTTTTTGAAGTACCGAACTGAAAAAGGAGCACTTGTTGTTGTTTTTGTTTTTTAACCACCTTGGGATCTTCGCATGAATGCACAAACAAATCGGCCTGCCTGTACAGTCTCAAATCTGTGATGAAATCTACTGTACTGTACAAATGTTTTTTGATGAGCTTTCAGCCTTTTTTTTTTTTTTTTTTTTTTTTTAAAAAAAAAAAAAAAAAAAAAAAGAAAAAAAAACATCACAAGCACTTAAGGGGGCGTAGCTGTGACCATTTGGAATGTTGATGCACTGGAGGCTCGGGACGTCGTGCATCGGCCTTTGGGAAACTGCTGTGGATTTGCACAAGTCGTCCAGAAGCACAGACGAGGACCACTGACTCTGAGAAGGGACGAGCAGACACCGTTCTGACCGACTGGCATCAAACCCAACCCCTCCTGCTCGCTCTGGAATAGGGTTGTCACGATACTGGAATTTCAAACTCAATACTGATACAGACGGAAATACTCGATACCATTTTTCAATGCTTCATATTGAGGTAATCCAAAAGTAACAATCTAGTTTACATTACTGTAACGTTGTGGTACTTGAACTGGGTTACTGATTACACTTTAACAGGTAATTAGTAACTGTACTCAGATACGTTTGTTAAGTAATCCTCCAAACCCTGGCCAGCTCTCACTAAAGATTTGTGTGTGAGCTCCTTCAATAACTCTGGTATCGATACTGTTGCAAATGAGTACTGTATTCGAATACAGCATTTTAGTATTGAGTATTGGTACTTTTGACAACCCTACTCTGGAATATGCTGGTTAATTATCCTAATGCACTACGCTGTGTTCAAAGTGAAATACCCATCGATGTGTGAATCTACCAACGCTCAGTGTAGAAATAAAGACAAGTGACAGTTCTGTTTCACATAAATCAAGATCCGTTTAATAAAATCCAATCCAATGCATACATGCATTAGCTGAGATCATGCTTCGTTTTTCTCACTTGAGCCATTTTACATTAATAATTCAATAAATTAGTTTGAATACAGTTTATTAATATTATACACACAGCCATGACAGAGCAAAGGGGAGCCTGATGCATAGCATTCTGAAAGTGCAAAGATACAGTTTACAAGATTAGTGGCGACAGGAAGGAAGAGCCGAGGCTCACCATCAGATTTACTGACTAAACCTCAAACTGGAGAGTTAACATCACGACCACAGAAGTAGAAACACTGAGAAAATCCTCTGATGGTCCTGTTTTTGTTTTAGAGAACGTTTCAAAATGTACATTAGTGGAATGAAAGGTGACGCAGGCTGGCGGTGAGTTTGGACCGGGTGTGTTCTTGAATGTTCGGAGGCGTGACAAAACGGGAAGTGACATCATTTGGGCGACTGCTCTGCTCGTGTACATTTTAATGATAATCCGTCCTGGCAGGGCGTCCACCCAGGCCGCGCGCGCGCGCCCTCGCTCTGCTCTAATCCAGGATCAGAGGTTCGCTGCTGGGGCTCGACGCCGCTCTAATCTCTGTGGTCCTCTCACCCGCTAAAACGTGTCAGAGCAGAGCGGGCCACCCTGCAGTCTGCCCTCGTTACAAAAGCTAGCTTTACTCTAGGTTAGTGTTCTTGACAAAATATCACTTTTTTTTTTTTTAAGTCTACATATTAAAAGCCTGTACACACAAATTAATAGAAAAATAAAACACTGCATTCAGCTTGCCTCTGAATAGATTAGCAAAGGAATTATTAGCATCATCAGATCCAGTCATAGAAAATTATAAGTGAGCTTCACAGCACAGCTGAATTTAAGTTTAGGGTGGCAGTATGATTCTCGGGACACCTGCAAGGCAACGAATGCTAAAACAGCGAGGAAGTTTACCAAGTCTTTGTCGACTACATTGAAAAAAAAAGCAGCCAAATGCTGACAACTTTGGCCAGAACAATCTTTCTGTTCCTCTGAAGGATTTGTACCAATACATGTACTTTCCATCAAATAAAGGTGCTTCTGGAAAGAATGGAGCTGATTAAAATGTATCAGTCGTATAAAGGAATGTAAAGCGTTTACTTGAATGAAAAGAAAACCCAAAAGGACTGAGTTGGAAGGAGACTAGGAAGACGAGAAGGAGGGAATAATGGTAGAAAAGAAAACTTCGGTCTTCCTGACGTCGAGTTAATGGAACGGGAAACGAGGTGGTCCGGTAGGATGGAGGTTACAGGAGACAGAGAGGAATGAGCGTGAGACAGAGCAGCTCTACTGGTTCTTCTTGTCCTCTGGAGGGGAGTAGGGAGGAGGCTTGTCCTGTGAAGAGGAGAGAGTCACAGCTGACGACGACTGAAATGTGTGATAATCAGAATCAGTTTTATACAGCAAATGTGGGGCCCTCTGACTTCCACGATCACGGAATTGCAAACAAAACAGCAAAATTGGCCAATAAAAACGGAATCTACTGTTAAACACAGAATATCACGGACACAAAGTCGGCAAAAAAACTACAAAACTCGTCACTTGCCCCAAAATACAGAAGCTAACGTTAGCTTAATAACCTGCATTCTTTTCACAGCCTGCTAAGTGAATTGTGTGCATGCAAATTATGATGTAAAGGTGATGCGATAAAAGCCGTTCATCAGAATCAGAAAACTTCACTGATCCCTGAAGGGAGACTGAGTGATGTTACAGCTGCTGTCATAAGTTGGGAATTACGATAATTTGATTTGATTTAAAAAAAAATTATTTCAAACATGCAAATAAATAAAGACACCAACAAATATAAAACGGACTGTTTTGTTTTCAGCCACATATTTTGTTTTTACTTAAAGCAATGCAAAGCTTAC
This sequence comes from Naso thynnoides, assembly GCA_029783665.1. NCBI lineage: Eukaryota > Metazoa > Chordata > Actinopteri > Acanthuriformes > Acanthuridae > Naso > Naso thynnoides. The sequence goes on along the minus strand of JAQLOL010000014.1, from coordinate 16,109,124 downwards.
ATTAGAATATATGAATTATTTTGTTTGTTTGATTGCATCATTACATTTAAATGAATATAGTTTTTAAGTACAGTTATTTCTAATCAAATTGTGAGCATTTTATTCAGTCACATTAATAACATACACACTCTCTAATTGGTAAAAATTAGCGTAATGGGTAAAAAAGCCAGAATTCCAATAAATCAAAACGGAAAAAACGGAATTGAGGGAAAATATAAAATGGATTTCAAAGGGCCCATCAAATGTGTCAAACAGACACGCAGCAATTTGTCTTGACACTCAGCGTGACATTAAAAAAGCTTCATTATAGTACAGACACTAAAAAAGAGACACACTAAAAACACAACCATTCAATACAAACAAAGGCTAAAAATAAATAAATAAAAAGGCTAAAAGTGCATTCTGAGCATGTCACAAACAAATGACATGAAAACAAACTGTTGCATTTAACATAATTCTATCTACGGCAAGACAGATTAATTCAATCCATCCATGTTTGGCTTTTTTTTACTCGAAAATAACTCCTCCAAGTGATCGCTTATCACACTCAAATAGAAGTTCCAGCTCAAATTCAGTGAAATATCTTTTATATCTTCCTATGCAGGATTTTCCTCAAAAAAAAAAAAAAAAGTGTATAGACTACTATACAAAAGTAATCCCTCTCCATTATCACGTATGACCCAGAGAAGGTCGGGTCGTCCCATTACACGGACGGTATCGGCTCTACTCGCTTTCTTTGCTTTTTCTTTTTGTAAACCGCCTCGTTCCTACTTTTTTTGGTACCCACTCTGTCGAGGTTCAAAAAAGGTGAGCAGGCACTAAAAGATGAAGCGAAACACTGTAGACCACTGATTGGTCGCTATGACAACCAGCTACACTGAGTTGGTACTATCATGGGTAGTATCTTGTAGTGGAAACAACCTCCAGTGAAGTATCCGATACCAAAGGGGGGTGAAGTAGAGCCGGAAGCACGTAATGGAAAAGTGACTTTATGCTCTCAGTTACGCCGCTCCCTCTCCTCCATCGCTCCTCTGCTTGCTCGACCACTGCTGCTCTCTCAGCCTAGTTCAGCAAATTTAATTTTTTTTTTGTTTTCAAACAGCAACCGACAAATCCTGCATGGGGTACCTTTAAAGATTTTTGGTGCAAGACATGCTTATCCTCGATATCTCTAAAACTGCACAGCAGGAATAACAGCTATATTTAGCCAGATGACATAAAAAATTTAAATAACTGAGTGGAGAAACGTAACAAATACTGATGCTTCCAGAGAGGGCACGAACAGCAAGACTGCAACTGCACTAACCATACGTGACACCCAAAAGATCACATACATGACTTGTAATAAAAAAGACATCACCAACCCGATATCTAGTAAAATAATAAAGCTCACCTGTGGCAGGTACACATGTGAAGGAGGCAGGGTGGCACCACTAGCGCTCGCTGCCGCCTCAGCTGCTTTGGCCTCCGCTGGGAAAGAGAAGCAGAGGTTGTGAACAGAGAGAATGTGGTTTAAACATGGTTTCACTGTTAATCCCTGGGATGTAAGAGACGACTGAAGCTAGTCAAGTCTGAGTTACACAGGGTGGTGTAACGACGGGGGACCAGGAAACAAAACACTGAGCAGAGTGACGGGTTTTATTTCGATACGTAAACCAGCGATTACTAAGGATTTGTTAGCGGGGCAGGGTGATACAGTTGAACTCAATGTCACTATAGCCATGTTCCCACAAACGTATTTGATGTGCATTTAGAAATATTACATTAGAAATGGTAAATGGAACCACAAAATTTTGAAAAATAAGAATTTTTTACGCTCATTTGAGGTGTTTTTTTTGCCCTCTATTGAAAAACAGTCAATGCGTAAAATGACGATGGAAACAGCTGATTTGAATAAAATGTGACGTTGCAAATATTTATCTGCCATTTATGCCTCCCAAAAGAAATGGTGAGCTAATGTTAGTGCAGGAAGCTGATTTCACCATCTTCCTGGATATTCCCCAAAGGTGAGACAGACTGACGTATTCCTAGATCTCATCCAGGGAATGCAACGGCAATTTTAGATGGAAAACAAGAGCTCCATCATGTTTTTTTTTCCTTCTACTGTTTATTACAGCCATGTGAAACACTGCCTGTACCGCCATCCTTACTAAACTACACTTTTCAGCCGAGTTAATTCACTCCAAACCAGTTGTTGGAAACACACTTCATCTCATTTTTCTTTTGCGAGATTTCAGAATTCCCTTCATAATTAATG
>JAQLOL010000014.1:16095415-16106767 GCA_029783665.1 Naso thynnoides | reverse complement strand
AATTAATGACAACACGTCTTATGTTACAGAACTAGAAAAAAAAGACAAAGTGTGTCTTAGTTCAAGGCCCACTTATTAGTTGTTTGTTTGTTTGTTTGTTTGAATTTTGCTGGGGGAGTGTGGGCTCTCACATTTTTCCTCAGGCGATGCTTGATGATGGCCGAAACATTAGATTTAAGGCACACTCCCTTCTCGAAAGATTCATATTTGGCCCTCTAGCCAAACTTGTGTTTTTAAGTTCAAAAAATGACTGACGCTGACTGAATAAAAATATTTTCCCAATATTTATATTTATCAAGATATGAACAATTTTATTGGTAACAGTGTTATAATGATACGCTGCAAGACCCACTGCAGTAGAAATCAGGTTTTTAACCTCATTCACATGTTCATGTGTTGTTTTTTTATTTGAAACAAGACGACTAAAGAGTAAAATAAGTGATAAATGTCATACCAGAGCATTTGGAGAACTGCAGTGTCACAGACAAGCTTGCTATTGTTATTTTCAAAATGATAGCATGGTGAGCTATCATGCGTTTACTAAAGTATCTGAATATCTGAGAGCCGAACCGAAGCGAGCAGCAGCTTTTTCCATGGCGTGAGTTACACTGAGGCCTGACCCTGTTCCGTCCATTTACTCTGAGGACAGAGCATGTACAAGCCAACATGCTGGTCAAAAAAAGAAGTTTATTTTTCCCGTTTTAATCCGCTGCCAGTGTCAAACAAATCTGCAGTGTGCTGGACTACGTGAGCCTAACGTGCCGAGCTACATGATGATTCATGTCAAATGCTAACAGGTCTTTTTTTGTGTGTGTTTATGTATTTAAAACTTAGAAAAATGTCATTTTGATGAACAGAGCTGAGTGTTAGGGGTTAAATCGGTGCCTGGAGAGGAAGTTTAATATAAGACGCACCTAATGAAAACATTCAGTGTATAATTTCATTAGTTTACCATTTTGCTTGCAGGCCTTCAATTTGACATTAGAACTGTGTAGAACACCATCATGAAACATATCAGCAACTCTTTTGCTTATTAATGAATTATTGACAGTATGTCACTATTTTCTGCCTCCGAGCTTCTTGTTATGTCCTGTGTGAAATCAAGCCGAATATGTGCAGGTTTTGAACTGATAGGAGAGACAAAACAAGGCGTTTCAAAAATCAGGTCGGACTTCCAAGTTTCGTGATGAGCAACTTTCAGATTTACCAACAATGAAACGCAGCTCTGAAAACTGAGAGAACATGACTGGCAATACTGAATTACTGTCCTACAGGTGTGTCCTTCTAAAAACAGCTCCAGTAAATAACAATAAGGAGAACAATAACAAATCAAGACACAAATAAGGAGTAGCACCATATTAACAGTTAAAGGCGATACAATAAATTATACGTCAGATTCAAAACAACAAAAGATTTTAAAGATACAGGTGATTCCAATCACCAAAGATCATTTGTTCTCATGGTAAGTTTAACTTAGATTAACTCATTTTCAGTTTTATTTACACTTGGAGTGAACTAGAACAACTGTAGGCTCATGAGAACAACATCAGAGCCTCTTTGTGTGAGAGACCCACCTGCTGCTGTGGAGGGGAGGTCTGGGTCGTGTGGGGGCTGCTGGCCCAGAGGAGCAGAATAAGGAGGTGGAGGCATGTAGGCTGCTGAGGCATCGAACGCTGGGGGGCTGGGGTAGAATCCACCTGAATAGTAAAAGCACAGAGTGGTGATTGGACTTTAACAAGACTTGAGGGAGTATTCAATCGAGAGAGATCAAGGTGATATTAATAATAATGGACATTATGCAAACCCATACTGCACCTTGTGCAGAGGGGTTGGTGAAGGAGTAGCCAGGTGGAGGTCCGGCGGGGTACATGCCATTAGCAGGGGGGGGAGGGTAAGTGTAGGCCCCGTTAGCCATGTAGGGGCATCCACCAAAACCGGGGGTGACTGGCTGACCTCTTGATGCTGCAAGACACAAAGTGGGGGGAGGAGGAGGCAAAGGTTTGGGGCAATCAGCCAAAACGTCAGAGCTAAACCACGAACTTAATGGCCCCGTCAGTAGCCCTTCCCACACAGAGACTCGACCTCAGCGCTGCACTGAAGGCTCGCCAATTATCCGCTGTTGTTAATCTACACAGAAGCGAGCAGCGCCGTCTTTAAGCCGCTCCAGTCTGTCGTTTTACGCAGCGAGTTGGGGGTTGTGGATTCAGAGGAGATGTGACTGCTGTGACGTTTGACAACATCATTCCCTCTTTCCACAGCCGTGCACTGCCACCAGAAAATGAAAGTAAAACTGGCTGTCCCCTTATTCCTTAATATCTTCAGCACATCTGAGTTTAACTCGGCACATATGTTTGAGAGAAAGGTTCATACAGGAATCAAAATCGGTTTTTCCGTTTTGGATTTTTCCTAAATGTTTATGCTTTAATGTCCCCTGTACGTGGTCACACCCCTACCACAAACAGTTACAGGAAGTGATTACACCACATAAAAACTGTAGAAAAACACTGAAGATAATGTAGAACAGTCATAAATGCCCATTCTGTCACCATTCTGTTGAATTCCTTCTCTGTTATGATAAATGCCGGCCCCTGATGTGGCCCGCCAGCTCACCCATCTACACAAACACCGGCTTTCTTCTGATGCGGCCATGATACTGTCCCTAAAAGTGGGTTATTGGCGGTGCAGCTCGACCCCCCCACCCTCGTCTGTGCTGATTGAACAGAACAGGGAGGTGGTTTAAGGGTGCATTAACCTGCCGTGAACAGGCTGTGTAAGAGTGGCTGGTGTTGCTCTGTAACCGTACCCTGAGCTGCGACCTGCAGCATGTACTGGCCGAACTCTATGGCTCCTCCAGCAGCAAAGACGAGTTTGAATGTCGCAGTGCCCTCCCAGCCACCTGAAGGAGAGGTAAAGAGGAATCCATGTGAATACAGAGTGCTGAACAAACTCAAGGGGAGGAGTAACTGACACAGACCGTTCTCAGAAAATGCAGAAAATTGAGAGAGTCACAGTCTTCTGAAGACGTACAGACTTTACAGTTCGATGAGTTGTGTCTAGCTGCTCTATAGGAGTCCAAAACCAAAAACCTGAAAACAAGTCTAATATGCAAGGAATAATGTCAAGTCAGCAGGTCATTATTGTGAAAAGAAGGGTGATGCTAGACGCTGGGTTCTTTTCGCAATGATAACCTGCTCACTCAACATTATCCTGTTACATGGCTGTTTACAAAAAAAAAATCAATCATATGACGCCTTTTCACAAAGCACAGTGAACTGATGATAGACACACAGACACCAGACTTCCGCGGATTAGTCTCTATGAACAGACTCTACATTCACTGAATGTAGAGCTTGTAGGCAAGGCAGGGCGATCTTGGTACCGGAAAAGTCCTGGTTCCCGGTTGTAGTCTTTTGTAGTCTGCATAATTAACGGCTGACTGTTAACTGTTAACAGCGTGTAAACTGGCTACTTGTGAAAAGATCCACTGGCAGATGTGGTCTCTCAACTCCAACTCCATTCTTGTGTCGGACTGTAAACAGCGAGCGGCATGCGGGAAAGGAAGTCAGAAACGGAGATTCGCCTCCACCAATGGAAGGTCGAGAATAATGGGGTTTGCTCCCAGAGAATGTATCGCTGTCTGCCAAAAGTCAGACAGCGAATGCAGCCGATGGGTTCCGAGATTGTCCGCGGATTGTCCTGACAGAATGTGAACCTCTGTAGCCCATAGATGAGGTGGGTCGGAACGGGGTCCCTAACAACGGTCTGTTATTCATAGCAACACTCTGTTACACAGAAATATCAGATCTTAGAATCCCGCACTAACCAATCAGAGTCGAGTATTCGACAAAGCCATGTAAAAAGGCCTCTGGCATCCCAAACTGCTGTACGTTCAGGTAAAACCTCACTGACACGCACGTACCTGAACACAAACACATACAGTATTACCAACCTCCAGGCTCTGCGTTCACGGTGCCCTTAATGTAATTGGCTCCCAGCACAGGTTGTTTGACCTCACAGCCCTTCATTAGGTAGAAGGGCATCATGAAGGACCGCAGTGCATCTCGTCCTTTGGCCAGAAAGATCACCTGGAAGAAAACAACAGAAACTAACATCATACAATCACTCACATTAACTCAAAGGCTTGATCTTTCCACACTACGTAGAATCAGGCAAAGCTAAAGGTTAGGTTGTTGCGTACTGTCCGTGGATACTGACGGCGTTACGTCAACATGAGGCTGGGGCTAAACAACAAACACAACATCTGGATCGTGTCTCTCACCCTGTATGGAGTAAGGTAGACGCTGCCCTTCTTGCTCTTTCTGAAGGCTTCTGGGAGATTCTCGGCGTCACAGAAAGCTAGCTCCACGTTGTCATGGTTCATCAACACACTGGCAAACAGAAAAAGAACAAAAACCAGTTGATCACAGAACGAAATAATGTAATGATTTTTTATTTTATTTTTTTTTAAATGACATTTTACGACATCATATCAGAGTACAAAAAAATAAAAACCTAACCGATTTATGCGGGGTTTTGTTTGTTTGAATAACAAAATGACTCAACTCTCACTTTCATAACGTGGACTAAACAGCTTATGAATGAGATCACTGGGTTTTGTGCAACTGTCCTGTTTCTAAACGTGGGCCATCGCTTGCCTTCAGTAAGTATTACCGTAGTAAAAGGATTAGGCTTACTACTGGTTCTGGGTGAGGTGTGATGGGTTTATCATTACGCTCCGGCGTGTTCTAGAGGAACCTGCCTGTCACCGATGGTGATTCATGTAAACTGTGGTGACTTGTTCTGGACGTGACAAAACAAAAGAAACCTTTTTACAGCTGTATAATCAAGCAGGCCACAGTGCAGATGGTGAAGACAGTGAGCAATGCAGCATCACGGTGCTGCTGTAAGTGCCAAGCTGCTGCCACAACATGATTCGCGTTCAGCAGCGTTTTGCCCTCCACATGTTTAGGCTGGTAAACATATAAGAATGTAAACACGTAAACATTTATGTAATCACATGTGAGGCTTGCTACGGTGGACTGCAGTGATGATATAACAGGTTGAAGGCCATGTTCGGGCTTTGAGACCGAGACCCGGTTCGTGCAATGCGAATTTTCATTTAAAAAACATGGCGTTTTAACAAATAGGGCAGCATTAGGGGTGATATCGCATTAATATGTGCATTTGGTTTCGATTTTGCACTTATTAGGAAACACTCCTCCATTCGTCCTATATGTGACACACCGTAAAGCACGCTGTAGAGAAATTAAATGGCATGTTTGGTGTCTTCACATCACATTTTTTTAAAGAACTAGCGTCAGGTTGTATTTAAGAAACAAGCTAACGGATGCTAAGAGTTGTCATTTTAACCGGAGTCTGCGTTTGTAAGCTGTTGTGCATTGAGCAGAATGGATGCCTCAGGTGTGTAAAGTATCTGTAGCAGTTAACGTTAGCAAGGCCACGTTTTATTTGTCGTTATTTGTAACGCGAGTAAGTGTGACGTTTTTTTTACGAGGCAGCGTAAACTTGTCAGGCAGTTAACGGTTCCCGCTAGCTAGCCCGTCGCACCCGCTCCCCTCACGTCACCTTTCGCTGTTGTTAATGATGACGCCGCCGGACTCAGAGCTGTTCTGGTTCAGAGTCATGTCGACGGGCCTCCCGACTCTCCGACCGCAGGAAGATTAACGGTTTCGTTCCTCTCGCTCAAACTGGATCTGCAGGCCTGTCCGCGGCTCCGGTGGCCTGTCGCTCTGCGCTGGTAGCGGGTTACGCGATACTTGGGCAACGCCGCTGGGTTTGTTGTTGCACCTGCTCTTCCGCCCGCGCTTGGGACACGCCCATAACATGACGTCACGCGTTCTTAAAAAAAAAAAAAAAAAGACTGGTTTACTGTAAAAAGATTGTATTAGCCTGCTTATACTGTATTTCAGAGAAGTGCCCTTTAGGCGTTTGGGGTAACTTTGCTGTGACTGAATGGTGACAAACGATGTGTGAGGCAAGAAACAGATGCAATGGAAAATAAAACAGCAGAACTTCATGTAAAGGCTATTTCTAATCAGATGGGCTCCTGTTATTGTCCAACTTTGATTATAACAGTGATATAAATTGTGAGATATATATTGAGTTAATGTAACCTGGACCAAACAATTTCACTTTCTTGTCTTGGGGTTACTAATTATTTATTGACATTATTGTTTTTATTTATGTTCATTGGTGGCCTTGAGGGGGGGAGAAGGGGACGACTGCCCCCCTTGGTGCCCTAAGTTAGAAAAAACGACATGAAAGTGCCCTTTTGGATGCCCTTATGGCAGATATAACTAGATTAAAAGCCTTCTAGGGTCCCTTCCAGCAGACAGAATGTGGTAAAGTGCCCTCTAGGGTTTCTTTCAGTTTGTTAAAACATAGTAAAGAGCCTTCTAGGAGGCCCTACAAGTGGACAAAATGTGGTATAGCGCCCCCTAATGTGCCTTTCCATTGGACAGAAGGGGTTAAGTACTCTCTGGGGTCCCCTTTCTGTGCAGAATGAAGGTGGTAAAGTGTCCTTTAGGATGCCCTTCTGGTGGACAAAATTCAGTTGCATGCTCGTCGACTTTTTGCACGCTGGTGCCCCACCACATACAAGTGCCCTTTTTCCTAACCCGCCCCTGCCCCTCAAACATCCTGAGTCCACCAGTGTCTATAGTTGTTTTAATTCCACTTTTTCCTCTCTATGTGAATGTACATAATGCCAAGAATAATATTGTTAATTTGTCTACAGAGTTGTAAATAGTTTTGAAGTTAGGTTTAGTTTTCTTCTAATTTTATTTTTTTAATAACAAAAGTAGATGTGTAAATCTGAGGTGCACATAAGCTTCAGTAAAAAAAAAATAAAGTGTGCCCTGTACATCCTGCATTGGAAATAAAGAAATGTAAAGGAATTTGCCATCTATTCTTTACTTATTTAAAGTGTTCGGTCAGTTTATGAGAAGAGGTGAACTGAACTCAAGGCAGGATTTTTTATTTTTTTTCCAATAATTGAATGACTATGACACCACAACTGGATGTAAAAAGGCTTTTTTGAACAGAATCTGGGTTGTTCATACGCCTCAACTGTTTTATATATATATTTGCAGGTTGACTTGCTCTACATTCTGTTAATAAAACAGGAAAACCACTAGTATGGATTCAAGTCAAATGACTTTGCTTTGAGTCAGACTCAAGTCACCAGTTTGATGACTTCAGACTCGACTTGGACTTTAACACCACTGACTTGTCATTTCACTTGGACTTAAGCGTTTTGACTTGAAAATACTTGAGATTTAGATGTATGTAACATTAAAAGGGGAGCCATGAATCTATATTTCCTGAACCAGCTAATGTTAACGCTTTTCATTCTCATTAGGTCGAAACTTTTTCCCTCAAGAATCCACTTTGTTTGAAACATCCGAAAATATCTGATCAAGCTGAAGAAGAAACTATGAAGAAGTGGGTTACGTTGTCTTCCTGTCGTAACACAATTTTAGAAGGTAAATGAAAATTTTAAAAAGCATTCACATTTTGTATAAAATTGATTCGAAGATTCAAAGGGTGCAAATGACTTTTTTAGGACTCAAAATTTAAAATTTAGGACTTTGGACTTGACTCAGACTTGCCTGTCTTTACTTGGGACTCTGCTCCGGACTTAAGAGCAAAGACTTGAGACTTACTTGTGACTTGCTAAAGAATGATTTTGCCAGAATTCATTGTATTACACACACTTTCAGTACAATACAACACAAAACGACTTACAAACAAACAACAAACAAGTAGCAAAAGCAGCTATGAGTAAAGATAGCACAGAATAAAACAGAATAAAAATATCCTTGCAGTCTGTGTATGCATGTATGTGCGTGTGTAAATGCTTCTATTTTTTCTTTCTAGATTTATTTCTGTATATGCTATAAACATATTTATATCTACAGAGAGGAAGCCTTTTATTTAAGGTCAGAGAAACTGCTCCAGATCAGATACAGGCTGACATGAAAATATTGTGTCAACCACAGGTATGAAGAAACACTAAATGCTTTGCAAATTTTGCCCCAGAATAGGGAAGGCTTATAATTTTTTTTTTAAATCTCTTTTCTTGTGCATACGCAGTGTAAAGCCTGTGCATTTTACAGTAAGGAGCGATGCTTCCTAGAATGAGTCAAATAAAAGCGGTCACATTGCAAACTGCCCACATGCTTGTGAAAGCTGCAACAAGATGCAAAAACGTGGTGTGGGTTGGCAAACAATGGTGAAGGTCTTTGTCTGTCTGGCTCCGTCTTGTCACTCTCTGACACACATCTAAATGCACACACACACACAGTCCCAACTGTGAAACTGAATGGAACTGATACTTTTGTGCAAATGGTAAAAAAAAAAAAAAAATAAGATAGCACAGGTTGTGTAAATATCCTGTTTATCTTTAGTTTTTGGGTCAGATGTAGAAGCTGTTCACTTTCATGTATAATACACAGGATATGGTGCAACTACAGCCCCCACCTTAGCCACAGCCTGATCACCCTGCTTCCCTCTGGCAAAAGACAGAGAGTTAAAGCTCGCCATATCAAGAGACTTAAGGACGCTTTTATCCTCAAGCTGACAGATTTCTCAATTTATCCTTAGCAATCAAACTTGAACTTGTCTGTTTTAGTTGTAGGGGAACCGTATTTTATTCTACAACAATGTTGCAAAATAACAGTGAAATGATCTTGATTCTTTAGCAATGCTTGGTGCTTCCTAGTGGAGGCCATCAGAACATCAGACCCGGGGCCTCAGACTTGCAACACAATTTATCATCAGCTGTCAAAACTCGAACTTCCAGCATCACTGCACTATAAGTTATAGATTGAATGATAAAATACAGCTCATGTCTTACACACACACATGCGTGCAATTGTGACTACCATTTATGTTTTACTGTTTCTTAAGATTTCAGCTGAAACTATTCAATTAGTTCTTGAGTTGATCAACGTAAAATTTATTGCAAAACTACTCTGATAATCTCTTGTCGGTCCACAATTTTCTAGCAAAAGTGCCAAACTTCACTAGTTTCACTCTTCAAATGGAAAAAAGTTTGTTGATGTTTTTTCTCCTATGTTCATGTCTTTGAGCTCCGAACTGTTGGTCAGACAAAACAAGCAGTTGTGAATATTTCGACTTGGTCTTTGGGAAATTTTACGACATTTAACAGACCAAATGATCAAAGCTGGAAGAAATGTCTAGTTACATTGCTGTCCTCCCACAAAGATCAAATAATTTCCCACCCTATACAAAAAGAATTACTGCTTGATAGTATACAGTGTAACAGTGTCGACTCTTATATTCATATTTATTATACACTCACACTACACTTCTTCACAATGGTACAGGGTTATTTTAAGAGCTAGCTAAACTAGCATCAGCTAAATCAGCTGAATAGAATCAATTCCTTGACACAAAAGTTTATTTTGAAAAAGTCAAATTACATATAATGTAATATAATATGTAGCTACTTTAGGTAGCCTACAAACAAGGATTGAATGTGCAAAAAAGTTAAATTTACGAATCACCAATCCAGATTATGCTTCTTAAACAGACAAACCATATTGAATTATTCTTTGACTAAAATGTACTCAAAACATTTGACAAACACAGGGATCCAACAATTACAGAAAAACATGAAAAAGGTTTGCAGACACAAATATGTAAGGTCTACACATAACAATGTAGTTGTTGATATGTGTGTCTGTAAATACATATTAGAGCACTGGCAAGCATTAACTCTCACTGCAGTGACCATGAGTAAACAAACCACTGAATAGGATACAGCATAATATAACACAGGTAGGACTAACAGTACACACAGAACGGCAGATGGACTGCTGTGGCTGTTTCATGTTACATGCAGTGTCATTACCTCATGCAGTTCATTGTGTGTAGTGTCAGATTTGCCCCGTGGATTTAGATTTCTCATGCTAGTAATGCTAGCAGCAAAATGACAGTAAAGGTGGGCAAAATTTGACATGCAAAACTCTAAGATTACAACCAAAGAGCCAGTAAGATAATAGTAAACTAATAATAAACAGTGTGGGTTTGGGGTTTTGCCTCTGAGTGACTTTGTGTATGTTCTGGTTTGTGTGTTCAGACAAACAGAGCATAGAAAGGTCTGTTACTTTGCATTGAAATAAAACGCAAGACAGTAGATGAAAAAACACAACTCATAAGTCACAGTCATTGAAATTACCACCTTCTACAGGAAGTGATGACTTCCGGCTGCTTTGCGATGGTTCATCGAAAACACAGCACACACAGCTTCCCTTTAGCACACACACAGAGCACATCAGCGACCACGCAGGAGTCTGGCTGTCAAATATAAGCATCACTATGTCGAGTCAAAGTGAGCCCACCAGCACAGGAGACAAGCTACTGCAAACACCTGACCAGGTATGGACTAAAATTCACTTATGAACATTGACATGTCTAAAATTTACTTTATGTTTGTTTCATTTTGGCTCTTTACCAACTGTGGATACAGTCAAATTAGCTGTGCTATCAGATATATTCAGATAGCATCTACATTTTTTCACATCCTGTTTCTTTAGGTTTTGTTTTTATAATTACTACATAGTTGTCAGTCTTGTAAGTGCTATTTGTCTTCCTCTTTGTCTTGGTGTAACCTCCAGAACCTAAAATTATTCAATATGTCAGTGTTAACAGTGTTAAGAATGCTCCTAAACAGTGACTCATGTTGTCCGAATGGTTAGTTCAAGATGCTGTGACTATGAATCACAATTATTTTAGATGTATGTTTGGATCAGATGATGCAGACTGACGCATATTTGCTTCACAATGTGCTTCTGCATATGTTGCAATTGCAGGCAGTTGACTTACTTGGAGGGGACTCCAAATAAATGTTTGAGCTTTTCAGCAGCACAACAGAGTTTTCTATATGCAAACATTATGAAAATAGTTATGTGTGTAGGGTGGTGGAGTACAGGTTTATTTTCTTGTTTATTCTTAGTATACATTACTATTCACTCCCTTTCAGGTGAATTTCTTTGGTTTCAAAATTGACTGGGTTGTTGCCTTTAAGTAATTTTGATTATCAGCAATAGAGGAAGTCCCTCTGAGAGGCAGGAATAAGAAACATGAGTATTTCTCAAGCCTATTTGTTTGAAAATGTAAAAAAATATTTAAATTTTTCATTGTAATTTTAATAAAAGAGCTGTTGGTGAGATAGGGTCACTTTTAAATACCTGTTTTGATTTGATTTAATTGAAGAAACTTTGAAATCATTCACTGTTCTTTAACACAGGCATCTTCATCTTTTGTTTTTCAGGAACATGGCTTCACAAGAATCAGACAGGTAAA
>JAQLOL010000014.1:16015285-16029509 GCA_029783665.1 Naso thynnoides | reverse complement strand
TTTTCATGTACGTGTTTGCTGTACGTGTCAGATATCTGTAATGGTGTGTCGGGCCCCGATTATGTGCCTGTGAGCGTGCATGTGAGTGTGCATGTGTGTGTGTGTGTGTGCGTGTGAGATCATGTGTGTGTCTGACAGGTAAGTGTGAGTGTCGTTTCTTTTAGGTGTGTGTTTATGTGTAGGCATTGAGGCGTTCTTTGGAGCGCGTGGAGTGGATGTCATGCAGCTCCTGCTCCTCCTTCGACTTGATGTCTTCGTACTTCTGCATTCGGCTGGCGTCCTTCAGATAACCCCAGTTAGCAGCAAGAGCCATCAGGAAATTGACCTGAGGAAGGAGAGGAAGTGACGCCGTTCATGAAAGTACAAATGGAGCTGACCAGACATCAAACCAACTGTTTGTTTTGGGCACGCCAAGGAAAGACGGACATGTGTAACTTGGATGAAGCGAACTAAAGCAATAGATACAAGGTTTGTAGAAATGAGGATTCGGCAAATTAATTTGTTTTGTGAAAATGGTCCGGGAACTCTCCACGCCACAGTCGTTTCCACCCGTCCAAATAACCTGACGGGCCAATCACAGCCGTTTATCTTATATGGGGCGGGCCTTATGCGATGACTCATTGAAGGGGCCAAAGACGGCAGCTCCGGTCTGTGAACGCACAGCTGACACGAATCTACGGTAGCCCACAGACCGACGAAGGACGTGGCTGTCAACGTGAATTTTCCACAAACTGATAATCAGAGAGATGTTGTCAGATTGTCTTGTGATATTGGTCGTCTAAGTCAGTTTTAGTGCTTGTGTCTGCTGTTTTTTTCAATGTGCTGTGTCGTGTTACGTTACATTTCAATACGTTGCATTAAAAAAATGTAAAAAACAGTAGCTGCCTAGTCTTCAAGGCTGTTTTCATCTTGTCAGAACACTTCTTTTATTTAATATTGTGAAGTTTCCAATAACGAGGGCTTTTGGCTCGCCTGAAAACTGCCTCAATTCAAACATGGCGGTGTCTCGCCTGGAGTGCGAGGGGAAATTCGACAGTTTTGTCAGTGTCCGTTGGTAACTGCCCCTTAGAAATGAACGGTGAATCGAGAAATACCAGACTAATGTGGAATTAGTCTGGCTGTATAAAGACCAAACTGGTTTTTAGTCCCTTTTCTGTAAATATGTTCATTTCTGCTGTAAATGTCTCATACCATCATTTTTGTCAGCATGCAGGTTATTTCAGTGAAAACTTCCTGAAAATCTCCTGCACGCTAACGGCTAACCTGAACCCCAAACAGAGACAAAGTCGAAAATTACTCTGTAAACACAGTGAATCACTCAGCAACTGAAAACCCAAACAGGTCCCTCAGGAACTGATGGAAACCGAAAACAAAGCACAACAAGGACGTACGTTTATCAGCTGGGCCCAAACATGACTCTCAATAAACGTTAATGTTACTATGCTACGTTTCCTGGATGTGTAAAAAGGCAAAAACTTTGCAGCTAGACGTTGTGTTCAAAGTGTGCCATTGCAAGTTCCAGCGCTTCTAAAGAATTATAGAGAATTTGTCATGTTTCTAAGAAAAGAAATCTCCAAAACTGGCACAGAATTACTCTGAAGAACACGGTTTGGAAACAGGAAAATAAGGAGTTGTCATTCCTGGGTAGACAACAGACCATCTTTGGTTTTTAACAGTGACACAGTTTTGAAAAAACAGCCACAGACTTTCCCTTTTAGCGCCCCCTGGTGACGAAATACAGCACTTCAGGTAATCATGAAGCATCCTAGAATGCAATTATCTTAACAGTGATGCGAGTTGATCAGGCTTGATGGAACCTTTGTTACTTTTATTTTCCTTTGAGACTTTTCTCTCTGGGTGATTCTTTGTGTTGTATTACATTTATGAGAGTAATGAGACAAAACCGTGCTAATCTAAGTTGCTCTCGCTGAAAGTCTCACTTTTGCCTCTCATTACGGAAGCCTCATTAACATCTATACGCTTGACATCTCACAAGCAAAAAAAAAAAAAAAATAGTAAGAGCATTTTAATCATCACTGTAAGTCTACTGAGTCAAACTAGATGTGCCTCATTCCTCCAAGGTGCATCAGTGTTTTAAGGCTCCAGTTTTTGTTTCTCTGAAAGAAAACAGTGCAGCAGGTAGCAAGCGACTCTTGGAGAGACTCCAACCCCCCCGTGACTCCAGGCATGAACAAACTGGTGCAGAACGTAGATTCATGTGTGTTAGTGCTCTGCTTTTTACACTGGTGATAGAGAGGAGAGTAGGCTAACACTAAGTAACACTACATCTGAACCATTATAAATGCAAACAGCTTATAAACGATCTCTGACAGAACTGATCCCTCCACACCTGAGCAGCTCGGTGACTCATCTTCTGCATTACTGCAGACACACAAGAGCAGATCCTCAGCGCCACATCGCCCGTGTGTCTCCCTCTGTCACTCTGAGTTTGAGAATGAGGCTCATTTCTATCATTTGCACTTCTAATGGCCAAAAAAAAAATGACAGCGAAACCCTCAAACACAGATGCAGGTTAGAAACAAATCTGTGAAAATCAGAGTCGGTTAGTGCTCCAGCTTCGTAGCAAATCAAATGTGAGGGTAACAGTCCTCACCATAGCGATGACAGCAGCTCCGGCTCCTGCCAGTGCGCACACAAACAAGTGGAAGGTCAAGTCCAGCTGTAACACACAACACAACACAACACGAGCGTCATTTGGTTTGCTTTTAATTCTGTTCCTGTTGCTACAGGACACTAATCATCATATTTGCATGCATCTTCGAATTAGGGCTCGTTACATGTTGATAGTGATCGATTACAAGGCATGTGTCATTATTTTTATTAAAACAGAATGTTTGTTAAAAAATTAAAAATGACAGACTATACATTTTCTTGTTTTTAAAAAAATTTTTAACAAATGTTTTGTTTTGTGAGCCACTTACAAGCAGCTCTGCAGGGTTTTCGTGCCCTGCGGTTTACTTTCAGTGCGTATTTGACTATAAAATTACATCAAGTTCTAATCTGAATCTAAAAATAACATAACATGATAAATAAACAAGTCACAACAAGCACACAGAACCGTTTAGAGTTGTTGGAAAGTTTATCTGATGACTTTAGGCAGACGCAGGCTAGCACTTCCCATTGACTACCAGTATTTGAGCTAAGCTAATTAGCCGAGGGCGAGCTCTTCCCGTCTCTTCCTTGTTACTGCACGAACAGCAGAAAGAATGAAATCTATCTTCTTGTCTGGAAGTTGAGGGGGAGAGAAAAAACAAAAGAAAAAATGAGCCATATCCCTTTAATTAAATGCTATCAGCAAGCTCATAATGACGATGGTAAAAACAGTGATACAATTAATGTTTCACATCTTTATCATATTAGCATATTATTAAGCTTAAGTTTCCTAATTAGTTCTGAATTTGAAGTGCAGCTCAGGCTGATGGGAATGTTATTAGTCCTACTTGAGCTGTGCCTCATTTAATGGTAAATCATTCAGGATTTGGCCGAGATCAGTTGAAAAAATTAAACTGATTGATAGTCTGAGAAGTTCGGGGTATCATTAACTAAATTAGGATTTGTCCTCTGGATGCCATCTCCCAAATTTAAAGGTATTCTATCCGATAATTGTTGAGATATTTTACTAAAAAACAAACACGTAAGCCTCGTGACGTTGATAAAATAACTGTCGTTTCTGCCTGTAGGTGGCAACAACCGCATGTTTTCATCTACACATCAAAACTGTTCCTGATATTACTTGGACATGTAAAAAAACGGTCTTACACTGACTGAACAGCTTCCCTTGTCGAGAATCTACAGCCTGCTTAAAGTGAGTAAGTTTAAAAAGGTGCTTTGCATCTAAAAAGGTACATTTGAAGAACAAAACAAATACAGCTGCAAGAGCAAACAACAAACAGCTGTAAGGAAAGGTGAAACTGTCTTTACTCAAAAAGCCATGACTTCCATACAGCCGCAGTGTGACAAAGCCTTTACACACACACAACAAGCCTCCTCCAGATCACGACCTCCACAGTGGGATGGAGAGGACAGACAGAGGCAGGCCTGCCCCGCTCATCAACTGAAGGTGGGGCAGTTGATGCCGGTGCTCCTCACTGGGCAGGTGGCGGGAGGATAGATGAGACAGATGCTGACGACGGGCAAGGGGACAAAAACTAAAGCCCGAAATTCACTGATTAAATAAATGTTGCCATCTGACAGGATCAAATCACGGAGGAAGAGAGAAACGTCGGCTGCCTTGCAGGGCGTCTGACAGGCTTTGCATAGTAGCTGGCATGCTAGCTGCCTGTCTGTCTGTCTGTGGGTCTGATGGAGTGGTCTTCACCTGGCAGGAGTGTTTTGCCGCGGCGGGGTTGGGGGGCCTCATCTGAGCTCGTCTCTGTGTCAGTGCTGAGCCGACTGGGGATGACGTCCACTCGCTTTTTCCATGACACCTTACGGAGATCCAGGTTGGACCCCACCAACTTGACATATTTCCAGCCTTGTTTTCAGGGTCATGAGGGAAAAGCAAGCAGGCCAAGGATAGATTTGTAGTAAAGTATTAAGTTTTAATAACACTACTGCATGTAGACTTAGAGTCCAAACTGTTTTAGAGGCAAGGAGCCGCTTCAGCAATAACTTCCAGAGGGAACTGACTGAGCACAAAAACAGTTGCAGAAAGCAGGAGATTGAGGCAGAGTTTGTCGCTGCCAGGCTGGGGCATTCCCAGCAGCTCACCAGATAGGGATGTTTAAAAATAAACAAAACAGAGCCGTGAGAATGATGCCATCCCTGAGCGTCACAACTCTTACAGCTCTTCCTTGATGTCACTTCCCTAACATGAGGAAGCTAAATGTTCCATAGAAAAACTGGAAAAAGGGATAGAGCGAGAAAAACGAAGGGGAGACATTCTCATCCTACATTTTTGAGGACGAGTCCCAGGAGTTGGGTGATTTCCTCGAGCACAATCTGACCGACATTTCGCAGTGTTTCCCTCTCAAACTGACCAGGCGATAACACCTCAGCACACACCGCCGGTGTTGGGCAGCAGCGTCACTGCAAATAGCGACAATACTAACTTTACTGCATTTCTCAGTAGTGTGGTGGTAAGGTCACTACTTTCTGAGTCAACAGCTATTCAGTAGCAAAGTTGATTTATTCATCAAATAGCACGGTAGCTCCCACAAAAGCTGCGAGCTATTTCTCCCAGGAAAAGCTCTGAGGTGCAGAGCTTCTTCTCTTTCTGCTTCGGATGAGTCTAAGGGTAATAAAACTGACGACAAGGAACGTGACTGATGCCAGCTCCACACTGAGGCATGTAGACAAGGGAAGCACTTCCTCATGGCTTCACACACTAATCCTGCAGTTTAATGTGCTTGCTGCTTCGCTATTGGCCTTTCTTAGCAAGACCCGCCATAGTCTGACTCTGATTGGCTACACTGCGCTTCTTGATGCATCTTTCACGTGTCTTGCCATGATTGTTTGCCATGATTATTGCTAATTTTCTAATGTCCCCAAAAAAGAAAAATTTTAAATTATGCATCGCTCATATTACTTTTATTAATTATTGCTTTATTGACTGAAAATGTATTGTGGAATTCTATTTTGGAATACAGACATAGCCATATAGTTTTATTTTATAACTAACAGTTCTTCTGAATGTTTTTTTGCGACTTTGTTTGGCTGACAGTTTCTCCTATCACTGAGACAATGCTATTTTGACACGAAGTTTTTAAATAAAAGGGTAAAAAAAAAGCTTTGCAAGTAGCTACTTTTGCCATTTTCTCGTAACTTAGTTTGCTACGTTTCTCTGTGGTTAGCTTAAAAGTTGTGAAGCTTTATTTTGATGTAACTGGTAGCTTAGCTTACTACATTTTCCAAGTAACTTGCCAAACACTGCACACTGCATGAACAGCTAGATCGAACACTTTGACTACAAGGACAAAGCAAGATGCCTGGGAGCAACAAAAATATGGACAGACATAACTGGATCGACATTACAGTGCTAGCTCACAGTCTGTATGTCTGGTACTCACATGCATCTATCAAGAGTCAAAAAAGCATCAGAATAGAGCTTGAGCAAAATGAGACTGTCGGCTGTTTGAAGTAGTGTTTGCCTCCGAGTACCCACCATCACCAGAGACGCTGGGTGTCTTGGAGCCTGCGGGGGACTTCAGCACCTCATTGCTGTACATCAGGTAGCTGTCGTACTCGTCTCCCGCCTCCGCATCCACAATAGGGATATCTGGAATGATGGGAACTGAGGACAGAGAGAGGAAAATAAATATTTCAGGGACATACAGATTGAAAGTGTTTTAGGGATGTGTTTGCTCCTGACTTACTGGAAAGCGGTCGTGCGGGCTGTGATGCCAGGTTGATGGTGGCGTCTCTGAAGGGGCCCCAGCCCACGCTGTTCTTGGCACGGACCTTGTATTGATAGGTCTGGGCATTCTGGAGATTCTCGATCAACAGCATTCGCTTCTTGGGGTTGTCGATCTTTACTTTCTTAGCGGTGCCCACTGGCTCTGTGACAGGAGGAAATGATGAAAATTATATAACAGATAGTTGTGGAATATTTCTTTTGTTACGGTTCGTCTCGGTCTCTTACTCATATCGTCGTCGATAGGTGTGTAGATGACCTCATAAGCCACAATGTTGCCATTGGTCTCTGCGGGCTCTGCCCAGCTGAGCTGCGTGACAGTTGGACTAATGACATTGAAGGCCAGACGTCCAGGTTCACCCGGCACTGGAAAAAAACAAAACAGACTTAAAACTTAGCACATTCATTAAGTAATTATTTAACAGGCATAGGCATCAAATATAATCATGAAGTTTCAGATGCATTATAAATGAGAAATTACTGTTTGCAATGATCCCTCCGACAAGAGTCTAAAGTCTACGACAAATGCTTGATGAGTTATTGAAGGGGGCGGGGCTAAAACACAGGGGTGGGGCAAGCCATGAACAAGCTGTGTATGTGTTTCCTTTAGCTCATGACCAGCCTTTCCACTAAATCTTGTGCAGTATTGTGATAAATATTGATTAATATTATGATTAAATACTAACACAGTAGCAACTAAAAGGTGAAATTGCTACGTGGCTAACTGCGCTGTTCATTAATAAAACTAGCATTAGCTTGCTAATAAATGGCATGAACTGGTTTGGAGTAGGGCTGCAACTGACAATTATTTTCATTATCAATTAATCTGCCAATTGTTATTTATTCCCAATTATCCCAGTATGTGCACGAATATATATTTTTTATGTATGTTAAGGACTATTTTATAAAGGACTGGCAGCTTAATTTAATTTTTCCTCCCCTAAAACTGTTTTTAAAGTAATGCTACTGCAGCTGATGCTACAGTGACTACATAGTCATCACTACAGCTGTTTCCTAGCAACTGATTTAGACACCAAAGTGTTTCCTACAGTGAGAAAGACGTGTCTTAAGCTGTGATCCTGCAGTCTGGTTGAGTAAATCACTAGTTCGAAAACGGCTCAATGTTAAAACCTTGAAAAGAACTTTATGTACTAACTAAGTGATGCATTTAGAATATGTGGTGCAACAAAATTCAAAAGACAGAATCCCAGAAAAAAACAAAAAAACAAGCAATAAATGAATAAAATCTCTCTACAAAATAGAAATTTTGTCCTAATTTCAAGTTTTTGAAACCATGTACTGCAGTTAAATAAATACCATCTTCCAATGTTTGACAGGTAACGATGTCTGTATCGTAGCCATCTCCCATTGCATTGTAGCCGCACACTCGCATCTCATAGTCACAATAGGGGTACAGGTTGGTCAACTCAGCTTGAGGAGTCTTCACATCTAAGACCTGAGCATCTTTCTCTGGGTCGCCATAAATCCAGTACCTCACCTAAATACGGAGGAAAACAAAATACAGAATTTAAGAAATACAGTGGCCAAGTAAAATAATAGTTATTGATTCAAACTGAAGCTCCTTCACATATAGATCTGATGTACCTTGTACCCGATGGGGTTACCAGGCGGTGGGTCCCAGTTGAGACGGATGCTTCTGGGTCCAGTTGCTTTGGCTTTAGGGTTTCCAGGGGAGGGAAGGTAACCAGTAGGGGAGGAGGCTTTCTGGCTTACAAAGCCTTTCTGCTGCATCTGGGCAAACTCCGGAGCTTTGGGAAATGCAGGAAGTAGAAGAAGTAAGAAGTTACAAGATGAAAAAACATGTACCAGATACAGTAGGTCTGCTTTAGCATTGTATCTCACTTTCATCAGTGATATTGACAAGGGTGGTCTTCCTCTCTCCGATAGAAGCGTTGCTGCTTGGGTCAAACAGCTCCAGCTGGAAGGTCTCAGGCTGGATGGGGCCGGGATGGGACGTCGGGTTGATCACTATGTTCTTCTCCGTCTCTCCAGGGCCGAACTTCAGAGGGCCGGATAGCTCAAAGCGCTGGGCCTTTTTGGTGCGCCATTTCACTGTGGCAGGGCTGTCCTGGTTGCGAGTGCGAACAACTGGGATGGTGTAGGTGGGATCAGACGTGGAGAAGTTCTGGGTGCCCTTTTTGAACATCATCACACTGGGCTCTGGATAAATTTAGATTATGGGAGGGAAAAGAAGAACGCTTAGCGAACAAAATCAATACTTTGGCTGGAAGCGAGGCTAAGATAAAAACACTCTTGTGCTTTCACCTGGTTGGTCTGCGATGGTGACGGTAGTTCTCGGGTAGCGTCCCAGCTTGGCGCCCTGCCGTGGGTTACTGAGATCCATGACAAACTGCTTCACCTGTTTATCCTCCAGGAGGCCATCTTTCTCACTGAGCTCCAGCAGACGAACGGGAACTATTTTCTGAGTCTCACCAGGACCATAGGTCAGGTCTCCTTCCACAGTCACATAGTCCTAAAACACAGAACTGGTTACAAATGCAGCTTCATGCTGAACTACTAGTCAGTCAAAACTTTCACATGAGCAAATGCTAGAGTAGAAATAACCATGTCTACATGTATTAAAGCTGCAGTTGGTAACTTTGGGATAAACATTACTAAGTTTTTGTTCTATTTGGAAAAAAATTCTTAATATTCCCAAACAGCTGTTGGTAAGTGACATGGTCTGAGAGTAACGCAAGATTTTTGTGTTTTCCCATCATGCCTCTGTATTCAGGATTGGTAAAAAATCCTATCAATCCCATCCTATTTGCCCAATCAGTGACGCTCTCTGTACTCTCTGTTGTGATTGGCCGGTCAATGCTGCGCTTTTTAGCGACAGGTGATGTTAGTACGAGCTGATTAGCTGCTCTGCCTTACGCTCTGAGTCGCCTTTGCTGTCAGTCAGCTCGAGCTTGAGCTGAGACGCACCAGTTTACTCTGCTGCTACTTTCCTTCCAACTATTTGGTCTCAGTTCAAACTGGACTTAAAAAAAGAGAGTGACAACAAACGAAATAAAAATCAAACAGTGCCAACGGCTGCAGCGGATTTGCTTCCCAACAAGTCTCATGCTGCAGCTAACGTTAGCTTGTTATGTTATTGTTATGTATTGTTAGCTTTATTGCTCAAGGCTTGTTCTGCTTTTAACACTCTATGGAGCACTTTTCAGCATACAATAAGTATATATAACACACATTAGGTCATATCAGTACACTGTTGTCAGCTTACCTTTTTGTCCTTGGCTGTGAGGTCCCGTGTGCGGTAGGTGACCTGTGTGCGTCCATCCTCTATGATCTCTCGGCTGATTGGGATGTTGGCCATGCCGTCCTGCCTGCTGTAGGTGTAGGCCGGCTGCAGGAACGAGAAGATGCTGCTGGCTGCGGGATAGAAAGAGGAGAAAATAATTAGACCGATCTATAATGAAGATGACGAACTTTCCCATTAGTTCAGGTTACAGGAACTTTGTCCCTGTTCGGACCGCCAGCCCAAACCAGATTTTTATGTCTAGATTGTATCCAGATAGATTTCAGGAAGTTTGGACAGCAAAAAAACATGTGAAATCCAAATTTTGCAAATCAGATCCGAATCTCGTGGCAAGGTGGTTTGAAATGTGATTCAAATCTGATTTGTACAGAAGCATCTACGGTTCAGACACTCTGCTCGTTCAAATCTGATGTCGGAGGATCTTTTGCATCACTTTACAGATACTGGGCGCCTGAATGGGTCTTGATGGACAAAACGAGGTGCTGGACAGCAAGAGTCTGACAAATGTCCCGTGGTGCATTCAAAAAAATTTGCATGCCACCTCTCCACACCAAATGTCCCAAGGAAGACATGCTTCCACCAGTCACTGCCTTGTGTACAGCGCAAACCTCTCTCTGCACAGTGAAGCCCGTCATGACTGCAGCACGGAACACCGTAATCTTCATCGGTCTGTTCTGTCGAGTCGGTCTGGAGCAGCAGACTTCAGATCCTCAACTTGACATCTCAAGTGTTTAAACAGCGAGATGATGTAACAAATTTTTCCAATCGTCATACTTTCGCGTTGGAGAGCTACATCACTAACGCACGTACTGACGTCGACGTTGTTACCGCAGTAACCCACGCAGATAGGTCAGTACAGAGCGGCGATGTCTGGACGCAACAAATCCAGTCTGATCACTTGCAAATGACAGTGCAGACAGTCTGTGTGAAAAATCCAATTTAGGAAACAAAACAGATTTGTCTGAAGTTTGAGCAAGGCCTTTGATGATGTAATCATCTACGTAAAATGCTTTGGTTGAAGAGATTTTTTTTTTAAGATAAAATAGGACTTTTCAAGAATCCTACCATGCTCTTTGATGATGGTGATGTTGACGTAACGTTTTCCAATTTCAGCAATACCCAGTGGAACATTTATGGCCTCCACCAGCAGCTGTTTCTTGTCATCGTCTTCATCCTTGACGAAGAGCGGCACATGAACGTCCACTGACTCCACACCTTCTTGGAACTCTATGGCTCCCATCGCCTCTGCAGAGGAAGAGCAGATTCTTGGTGAGACTGATGAAGTTGATCAGTAGAGATCAGGAAGTGATTAGTTTAACTTAAATACTAACTGTAGTTAACACACACCTCTGTCTGAGGCCACAGTGTAGTAGCCGGGCACCACTTTGAGGTCATGTGCGTTTCCTGACTGGATGTTTTTCTCAGTAAGTTTGATGATATCGGGGTAGCTGCTGCGAGGAGCAGACAAGACAGTGTCCATGATGGTGTAGTCCTGCCTGTGGAGCACACGAGAGGCAGATTTGTTAGACTTGCACGAGTTTCAGGTCATTTAAAAGCTCTGTCTTGTCTTTCTTACGTTGTTTGAATAAGAGTGTTACCTTTTTCCAGCATTTCTCTGCATTCTGCAAGAACCGAAACAGGTTTTAATGAGTGAGAGAACAGACATTTTGTTTTCATTTTTGTTGTGATTAAAACCAAGAAACACACTGTGCGTAACCGGACATGTACTGCAGTTGAACACATCTTACCTGAACGAGGTCTTTTGCACCTTCTGGGTGCCGGGAATCTGCTTGTACACTTCATTCAGCTGGATGAAAGAACAAACACAGCACTCAGTGTCACCGCCATCAGTCAAACACTAATATATTTGCCCATCAGCAAACAAAACAACACTCACATTATCAGCCACTTCCTTGCGGAGCTGTTCTGCGTCCCTGGATTCGGGGCGAGACAGGTTTTCAGAGAACAGCCTGTTCAGCCGCATGGAGATCGGGAACTGGACTAAAGGGTGAAAGACGACAAACAGAGCTCAGAGTTACAACTTTTTATTATTTATTCTCTGAAACCAACATCTGCCTCACCCTTTGCTTCTTTGGCTTAAAGGAGCTATTAAAAAAATTCACCCTTATTAGATTTCGGCAAAAACATATTTTGCTTCGTAAAGAACTAGTGGCTAGAATGGAGAGTGACATCACACACTCTCTGTGTGTGTTGTTATCAAGCTTCTCGGTCTCTTTGTTTTGTTAACCGGACGGCCGCGTGTTCATGTCTGCTCATGTGAACCCCCTCCCCTCAGAACCATTAGCCCCCACCCCCTTTATAAAACGCCACAGCAAGTGAGGAGCAGCTGAGCATGTTTTGATATTTAAACTGGCTAACACACAGACAGACGAGTAGGAAGGTTAACAAGTTGTTAAACCAAGGGCCTAAATCCCAGAAGGAACAAAGGAGACATCTCTTTAAAGTAGAGTCCCCCTCAATAACATAGTTTTAAAAAATAACTTTATTACATAGTAATAATGTCTCACAGTGGTTTAGTCCATAGCAGTGTTTAGTGCTTGTGCTCCTAGCGAAGGCAAACAGCACTGATTGTGTGTGGAGTGAGAGAATGTGCCCTGAATGTGAAGTCAATGAATATTCATAGCAAACTTAATGGAAAAAGGTTCAAATTAAAGGGGAAATTTGGACACTGTAGGCTAACGTAAGTAGCTAGCTATTTAGCTTTCCAATACTACTAAATAATGGTAGCTAGCAAAAGTTACATTTGCCTTAATTGACATTAGCTAACTGGTGTTAGCGTTATACATCTTATATAATGCTAGTGAGTGAAGGACACTGAGGGTCAACACTGTAAGACAAGTTGTAAAGGAAAGTAAGGGGGGAGAAAACAGCAAAGAGGCTGATTGAGAAGTGCCGCAATACACATCCAAGAAGAAAATCGGTTTGTGCTGAGTAAAATACACCTTCCACATAATTAACACTTCAATCCTTGGTGTGTCCCCCAACATTGAAATCATATTTTCGCCCCTGTGTTCAATAATCACATAAATGTTGTTCTATTGTGTTGTGACTGAGATTCTGAGCAGCCATGCGTCAAGGAAAGAGACAAGTGACCCTTCGCTAGGCGCTGCGTGGCTGACATGCAGGTTTGTTTCGGTGTAAAGCTGATACTAAACTGCGATCACTGGCGGTGAATCAGTTTTGTATAAAGCTCCTTTAATGTGCAGTAGGTCAGCTTGTTGTTGCCAAACCATTTGATCACTCACTGGTCTCTTTAGGGTTGGGCTTTATCAGAGCCTGGGGGTGATTGGGTCCACGGTGAACGTTATCTGTGACCTTCCAGCGAACAACATCGGTTCCTTTGGGTGGGCCAGTCCTCACCATGGGCGTGTCCAGATGGTCTGAGGTGAGCAGAGACTGGCGGAGCAAATATTCGTCTTCCTTGAAGCCAACCATGCGACCTTGAGAGAACAAAAGGTAACTCATATTAAACAAGGTCTCATGTGGAAGGATAAATGAATAAAGTTCTCCGTTTGTGTAATGTCTAACCTCTCTTACAGCAAGGCAGCAGGGCGAGACAGCTCTGTGTGGAGAGAAGACAGAAGGCATGACTGTCACTGAGACGCAGACATGTTGATCATCTATGGTGTAAATGTGAGTGTTTATACCTGGAAGCAGGTTTTGCAGCAGGCACAGTATTTCCAGCAGCAGAGCAGCAGAAGTGCGAGCAGTAACAAGAGGAACAAGAGGAGGGGGAGCAGCCACAGGAGGCTCGCAGGGGGACAATCTGAAGGTTTGTCACAAAAAGAAAATAAAGTTAGAAATGCAACAATCACGCAGAATGCTGCTAATATGACCGGAGTGAAGAAATGAACACGGATCACATCTGTTCTACGCTCATTGTTCTGGTTTCCAGTTGCTTTCAGACAGTGAAGAGTTGTTTATTTCATTGGTGGCTCATCATGCACATAATTTTAAATGAAATCGCCCGGGTTTTGAGATATCTGCCTCCACCACTGTGCAATTCGGGTGGATGGAATTTTGTTCAACGAGGCTCAAACAGCAACAACTTCACGTTACAGAAACAGTGTCCACGAACTAGGGATGGGACAATAATCTATTGCATCGTGTATTAGGAATAAAAAACATTCGCAATAATTTTATCGTGGTGTATTTTCATTATCGGGATAAACATGAATCGACACAATCTCACATGAATGACTTGAAAAAACTGTCTCACCTGTATCAGTTTGCTGATTTATTATTTATCGTTTATTTGGGCAGTAAAACTTTAACATTTCTGATTACTTATTTAAGATCTGTCTTAACTGTGCTTCAATAAAAATGTATTACCCAACAAAATATTTCTGCAATTTCAGTGTGTTTAAATGCAATTTAAGATTTTAAGAATATTTTAATGATTATTTGAATAATAACAATAATGGCAATTAATTTGGACAAGATAATCTTGACATGAAATGTATCGCTTTACAGGAAGGTGAACAAAATGTGGGTAGTTACTGAGGAACAAATGAGGGACAAATTAAAAACTAATTAACTACCAAAAT
>JAQLOL010000014.1:15991873-16014110 GCA_029783665.1 Naso thynnoides | reverse complement strand
TCGTGCTTTTTGCCACTGTGGGGTTTTTTTGTGTTTCTACTATGTTTCATTTGTGCTTTACTGTGTTTACTGTGTTTTATTGCGTTGACTGAAGGGAAAGCACTTCAGTCTGCTCTGTTGATCTAAATGTGCTCTATAAATACACTTAAATTGGATGCAGAGAATGTCGGAGAATGAACTGGAGTAACGTTTATATCTATTTACCCAAAGTGTAAAAATACACCCACATAACAACGCTTGAACTGCTAAATACGAGGCACTAATTCTTGGTACTGATACAGTTTCGATACTATCGATTTTTTCTTTGAAAAACAATTTTAGATCGAGACAAGTTACGCGGGAAGCACGACTTGCCGTTATTCTTCTTCTCATTGTTACTGACACTGTGCACAAACCACCTCGATCACCAGTCCAACAATGTTGAAGTGTCGTACCGTTGCAGAGGAAGCCTCCGGCTCTTCGACACTGGGTCTTGTCGTACTGACAGTAGGGGCCTTCAAACTGATCTGGGTTGTAGCACACACAGGTTCCACAGTCCATGCAGTCTCCGCGGCCTGAACAAGGCTCTGTCGTGCCGGGACCGATGCACTGACTGGCTGACTGAGCTGAAACAGCTGCTGAGCAGTTACAGAACGTACTCAGCCTGAAGGAGACACAACAGAGAGAAAAACAAAGGTCTTATTGAACCCAACGGCCTAAACTGTCCATCGCTTGGCAGAGAGGACATAAGTTAAAAATAGTTTTTTTATTGTCTTTATGAGAATTAATAATAAAAGCCTCACCAGCCATCATAGCACCGACACTTCCCGCACACCAGGTCTCCGTTGCCGTGGCATCTGGCTGCTTTAATGATGGGCGTCTGAGGGGCAGAGAACACAGACACTGGAATAAATCTACCACAAAGAAAGGCGAGTAAGTGATCTCATTTTAAGTTTTTATGCACTTTAATCTCTGGGTCTACCTTCTCACAGTCGCAGGTTGGACACAAAACTGAAGCCTTTACATTGACGGCAGCGTTAAAGGTTGTAGGTTTGACTCTCATTGTCCCCTCTTTGTCGCTTGGATCCATCTTACAAACAGACTTCTCATCGATCATTCGCTGGGCTTTGAGCGCCATCTTGAACTTGCCCTAAAGGAAACACACAAGACCAACGGCAACTGTCACACCAACTATTCTGAACTATATTGGACTTTACAATGAGAAATAAAGAGAAATTAAATCCTTAAAAGATATTTTAGTCAGTCAATAGTTTAATGACTCACAACTTCTGTATGCTCAAATTTTGGCAACAAAATATCAAAATTCAAGAAGCAACTTCTAAAAAATTTCAGAGCAGTTGTTTCATGTTTACATATTTAACAAATACAGAACAAGATAAAAAGAAAATCAGTTGATCTACTTTGAACTGACGCACTTTGAACTTCAAGTGTGCCTAAAATATGTGTCACTGTGATGTAAACGAAAAAGTTTAAGTGATAAAGTGTCACAGTACGTCCTCAAAGACTCAGGACTGGATCACGGAATATAGCGAGTGTGTTTTATTTTTTTAAGTTTGAATGTGACCTAAAGTGCATTAAGCCCTGAGGTTACACATTCCAGGACAGTGGGTGGCGGCATGCACCTAGAAACGTTGGTCTGCAATCCGCCATTCGATTTCAAGAAGAAGAAGAAGAAGAAGAAGAAGAAGAAAAAGAAGAAGAGGAAAAGACTTTCCCGCATTACTTTTTTGGCTTATTTGTTTCCTACTTGCCTGCTTATTTCCTCTCTCCTCATATCGTATCCTCGGTAAGCGCCTCAGCCTTTCTGTCTATGTTTGCGAGTTTAGTTTTAGGTCCTTTGTTTTTGGATTTTTTATTTGCCTGATCCAGTGGCTGTTCGCATTTCTGCCCCAACATTTCAGTGTGAGTTTCCTTGTTGCTTTGCCTGCTGGATTATCTCACGTATGGACTGTCGTGTGTTTGCCTGCTTTGCTCTCCTGGCTTTATAAACTTATCGACTCTACCCGTCAGCCTGCCCTTCCACAGTGAGCGTTGTCTGTGCTGTCTTCCTGCTGAACGGTTGTGCTCATTCACGTGCCACATTAAATACTATTGTAAATGTATCCTGCTTCCCCGTGTTTATCTGCATTCTTGAGTCCTTACGCACTAACATTTGGGGTGGGTAAAAAAAATTGATTCTTAGATGCAATGTGATTCGGATGTGGAGGAATCGATTCAACAATGTCCAATAATCAATGATGTAAATTTTAAATAATGTAAAAAGGATGGAGTGTAAAAGGTGGAAAACAGAAGTACAGCACGCTGTGCACCTGGACAGTTCCAAAGGAGCACATAAGAAAACAAGAAAGAAACATGGCTGGCCGCGAGATGCAACCATCACCGAGTGGATTAGATGGTAGCGTTTGGAAGCACTCAGGCTTCTACAAAGGTGACGGTGAAAGTGAACTGGACGAGAGCCACTTTTTACACAAGCTGCGTCACACTAAGATAAAATCAAGATGCAACAATTCAAGATGCATCTTGATGCGTGATTAATCGTTTTATAATCTAATCGTAGGGCCCTGAATAGTAATCGATTTGAATCATTAGGTTCCCAGAGATTCCCACTCCTAACAAGCATCAGCAGCAACATGAAACAACAGAGATGGCTGTTGTGAGAATGCATCATCATCTTAAACAACATCTATTATTAACAGAAATAGTGACCAAAGTGAATAGATTATTTGCAACTGAAACTTGAGTTAAGTTTGTTTAAAAATCCAAAAGTTGCAAATGAAATATACCGTTAAGAAAATGTCAGGAATCAATAAACTGAAGAAAATATTGATTTAATTAAAGGTTACTGGCTTATAAAAAAATTATTTTTGCTTCGTTGTGTGTTTGATCAGTTATTTCCATCTTGTCTTTGTGCTTACTATTGCTCCAGGTTTGAAATCAAAATCTCCATATTTTGAAACGCTTCCACTGGTGGACAGGAACCGCGCCTCGAAAGCCTTGGGTCTATCCTCGGCACGGATGCTCATCTTAGACCGGATACTCTGAAACGCCACATGAGAACTTCAGTAAAACACAAGTTTGCACAGTTTATCTTACTTAATGGTCTACGGGGGCCGGCAACGGCAAAAGCCACAAGATCTTCTTCCACTTGACATTTTTTTAGGAGGAGGCGACGTTTTACCTCGAAGGCAGTTTCCATGACCTGCAGGATATTGGATGAGTCTTCTTGCAGCAAACCGACCTCAGCAATGGGGAAGTACGTTTGGAGTTTCTGCACAGAGACACAAACAGTACAAAATATAAAGACCTAAACTCTGACCCAAAAACTGACACCACATTTTAGAACCATACACCTACAATGAAAGCCAATCACTGAAGCTCACTGACCTTGTAGTATGTGAAGGAGTGGTTGGTGACAGCAAAGATGGGAATGATGTTGTGTTTGCCCAGCAGACGGACCAGCGTGGGGATGGACGGGTAATCCTGGTTTATATCCTCTGTGTATTTGTTGTTTGCATCCAGGTGGCAGAGCTCGTCGTTGCGCTTCAGGATGCCCGACAGCACGTTAGCACCATCAGACTCGTAGTGGAAGGCAGATTCGGTGGAGAAAACCAGGAGATGTGTGCTGAAGTCGCGCCAGCCGATGTTATCCTAGAACAAGAATTTTAGTAAAATAGGGGCAGAGAACAGAAAAAAAATTAAAAATGCAAACTTTACTGAGCATCTGCTATTGTGGCCAAAAGGGATAGTTACAATTCATCTTATTATATTTCCCTTTAATTTAAGATTCTAAAAACTGTAATAATTAATTATTTGTCCACTTGGCGGCAGCAGAAACAAGCTGTGAACACAAATGCATCATCACATTTTAAGTTGAACAGAAACGGTTTCTTAGAAATCCAGCAAACACAAAAGCAAAACATTATTCTGATGGAGTTGAGTTTGTGTCCACCTGATGAATGTACAGTCAGTCTGAAATTATCTCCCCTTTTACTTTAACCCGGTGTTGCATAAATCCTTAAGGAAGCTCTTGACCAAGACTGTGCTCACAAACGAGTCATCAACTTTGGTACTTGCTTTTTTCACGTGAAAGCAATGCTACGGGAGCGAGAACTAAGACAGCTGCAGGCCAAAGCCAAAACAAAAAGCTGGAAGATGTTGAAGAGCTCCACAAAGCAAAGGGGAACTGGTGATTCGGATGATAATTCTCACGTCTCTGTCAAACTTGTGACAAAGTTTTTTCCAAGGTCCACTGGGAGCAACTCTGAAGTAAAGTGTTTTGACTGATGACTTGCTAAAATTTTGTTGATTTGGTCATTTTATGGTTATCGCGCCTCTAACTTATTTAAGTAGGACATGTCCTTAAAGGGTTTTCTTTTCATGTCAAGTCTGCATGGAGGGTGCTATTTTTCAAAATTGACCGGATTCTCTCTGCCGTGTCTGTTTGACTTCCAGTCTGAAGTCCTATCAAAAACACGGAGGATTTCCCCCTCCGATTGGGAGATGAACTCCCGCCTTAAGCGATGGAGTGCAAGTATCTCTGTAACTTTTACCCTTGTGACGGGAAGCTGGAGCAGGAGATGGACAGACAGTTTGGTGCGGCGTCAGCAGTAATGTGGGTGCTGCGCCGGACCATTTTGATGAAGAAGGAGCTAAGGCAAAGCTCTTGATTTACAAGTCCATCTACATTCCAGCCCTCACCTATGGTCATGAGCTGGGGGTCACGACTCAAAGGATGAGATCGGGAAGTTTCCTCTGTATGGTGCCTGGGCTCAGCCTCAGAGATAGGGTGAGAGAGCTCGGGCATCCGGAGGGAGCTCAAAGAAGAGCCGCTGCTCGTTTGCGTCAAAAGGAGCCTGTTGAGGTGGGTCCGGGCATCTGGTTAGGGATGCCTCCTGGCCGCGCCCAACTGGGAGGAGACCCAAAACTCGCTGGAGGGATTATATATGTCATCTGGCCTGGGGGCGCCTCAGGACCCCTCAGGGATGTGAAGGAAAATCTGGTCACGGGTGAGTCCCGGCAATAAGGAAGTCGAGAGACGAGAAGATATCTTAAGCAGAAACAGTTATTTGATGGTCTGCACCAAGAATGGTCAGCGACAGCATACACTGTGAACCAAAGCTGTGCCACACCAAATCTGAGGCTGTCCTGTGTGTAAAGCATATTTAAGTCTTGGTGTCCGTCCCTGAATGTCTCCAGAGAGTCTAGCCCTCTATCCACTTGCTATCAGTAGCCTAAGAATTTGCCCTCAGTCTTGGCTGCCATTGCAAGAGCGAGATGCCAACAATTCTTTATGTAGAAACAACAAAGTTCCCGACTGGCTTAATCTAAGCTTGATGCAACTTCCAAAGTTAGACTTGCTGTGTATTCTCTGCAGACCAGAAGGAAGAGCTGTTTCTAAGGACACCAACGAAAAGCACTGCAGATCATCCAGCAGAATCACGAGCGTCTTGAGTAGCTGCAATCGACTCCGGTGGCCGCTCTGCAGCAGGAATGCAATTCGTGGCTAAGAGTGCCCCTTTTGATGTAAAATACACTAATTTGATCCATTCCTTCTGTTAAAAACACTGAGCTACTTAAAGGGATCATCAGGTGACTTGACAAAGAGCGACGACAACTTCCACTTCCTCTTGCTTTTCATTAAATCATCAAAATGTTTATTAAAACACAGAGCACAGGCACAGAGTGCAGCAGCGTCCGATAGCCATTAACTGACTTTCACAGCTATATGTTGTTAACATAAGCTCATATCATCCACCGTAAGTGTACCAGACCATACCGCTGAATGTTCTACACTGAGCAGAAGGGTTGAATTATTGCTTACGAATACAACATTTCATTCAAAAGAAAAACTGGTTCATCTTTTCTTTCAAAAGTTACATAGTTTGACTTTCTGGACCAGGGATGAAAACTTTAGTGCATCTGGTCACAAGCCTATTTTTGCCACACAAACTTATGCAGAGCGCCATCTGTTTTGTTTTTAATATTGGTACTTACTCCACAAACTGCAGCCTGTAAAATGGCATCAAAACCTCCCTCAGGAGCATCCAGGTTGCCAGATATTCTCTCTTTCTGGAGCTCACTGTTGAAGAAATCCAAGTTGTTGGTCAGCCTGATGACGTTTTGGAAAGAGAACGGCGGGTCGCTGTCCGGCCACGGCTGTTTGAGTCTGAGAAGGCGGAAGGAGGACGGACAAAAGATGAGAGAGAGAAAAAAAAAAAGACATGTTCATTTATATTACTCTACTATATGCGTGTGAATACGCTCCTCAAAGTGTTCATGTCTTACTTGGAGGGTCTCATGTC
This sequence comes from Naso thynnoides, assembly GCA_029783665.1. Taxonomy (NCBI): domain Eukaryota; kingdom Metazoa; phylum Chordata; class Actinopteri; order Acanthuriformes; family Acanthuridae; genus Naso; species Naso thynnoides. The sequence continues at coordinate 16,007,808 of JAQLOL010000014.1, read as the reverse complement.
AGTCTGGGGCTCGATCACTTTGTCCACAAACTTTCCAAACCCAATGGTGTAGTCGTTTGACAGCTTCTCCACCAAAGAAGCTACAGCAAACACAGCAACATCAGTACGAATGCAACAACTTACTCAACATTCATCACACCACATAACTGACAGAAAGAAGCCCACCGAGCTCTTTGCCCATCCTCTTCAGGTTGTCCAAATCGTCGGCCATGGAGTTGGAGAAGTCCATAAGAATATAGAGGTCCAGAGGGCCTTTGGTTGGAGCGAACACCTCCACATCCACCAGCTTCTCCTCTCCTGGCAGAAAGGTCATGCTCATCTGCTGTGGAGACACTTGAGACTGCTGAAGCTTCATGTTGATTTGTTGCTTCTGAGCGAGGAAAAACAGAGGAAAAATTAAGGCTTTCTGCTTTTTGATCATGAAACATCATCAAAATACGACTGGAGTATAGTGGAATGGAGGCTGGGGCAGAGATGTGTGATGAAGACTTACTCTTTCTATCTTCATGCTGCTCTGAGCTGTGCTTACAGCTGCAGCACTGCAGCCATGAGCCAAGATATTCTGGTACAGGTCACAGCGAGGGCCATTAAAGGTCTAAACGAACAGGAAGTTTGATCTGTTAGTTCTGATTTCCAAACATGAACTTGCAGAGTTTTAAAATAAAAATAATGTTTTTATGTAAAGTACTGTATAAACTGAGCTTGAGGACTCATTTCGAACTATGGAAATATTAGAATCATCAGCCGATGAAGAGCAGCAGATGCTTATGGTTTTAGTTACGGTTTAGCTTATGTTACTTTGGTTAAATTATGACAAATGAGCAAATTAAGACCATGACACACGGCTTAAGGTTCCATAAATCTCTTTTGGTAATTGACCTTGAGGTGTTGTTATTTTTTCAAATCACAAAACAGAACATTTCTTGCTACTTACTTCATTATAATTTTTAAAATCTAGAAAACAAAATATTTTATAAAACTGATCCAGTGTCAGCTCGCTGCACAAGGACAACGTACTTAGCTCCTATCCAAAATTCAAAACACTGATATACATGGAAGGCTAAAAAACCATTTCCCTCAAGAACGCCACCTTGAATAACTTATTTGAAACTGGTGCAACTGTCGCTGTGTTGTGCTCTCACCTCATCAGGGCAGTAGGCACAGCCTTGCCCGGCCTGCAGGCATTCGGAGCAGGACTTGGCCCTGGAGGCGAAGCAGTAGTTCACTGTGGGGGAGGAGGGGGGAGGGTGGTGGGGGGATTAGGAAGGGAGAGTGTCAGGAACACTCAGAGTCACAGAAAGGCAACAAACCCATGAAGCATAGCTAGAATACCTGCACTAACACGAAACAGACTTTGGCACAACATGTTACTTTTTTCTTTGATAGTGGTCCAATGAAACCAGGAGCTTCCCAGCAGTGATACTGAGGTGAACAAAAAGGTAAATGGATAGATAATAAAAAAATTAAAAAGGCTCTGATCTTTGGGAGATAAATCTTCACAACTGCTTTTTTCACAACATTTCGGTAAATATTTGATTTATCAAATTACCACGTCATGACTGAAATGAGTGCAAAGGCCTTTGCACACTGGGAACATTTTTGTTTTCCATTAATTTGCAGATCAATTAATCGGACTGTTGATTGGTTGAGTATTTTCACACAGCGCATGAATACCATGCTGCGAAAAGGCATCCCTTTTATTTTTCCAAGTTTTCCAAGATTTTCCAAGCAACAAAAGCGTCAACCAAACATGATGGTTGTGCAGAGCAAACGTCAAGTCCGTCTCTCGCTGTAGATGTTTTCATGGCCAGCGCCATGTTTTGACAGGAATTTCAGGTTCTGGCGAACTAAAAATAATAAATAAAAAGAATGTTCCAACAAGATGGAGGACAACTTTGGCAACCCAGCAAGTTTTTCTATGATTACTACACGTAAGGAAGAACAGGAGTCTTTAGTCGGAGTCTTTCTCCCGCCGTGTGCAGTGTGGACCTGAGACTCGATGACGCATAGCAAGCCGAGCCTCATGTTGAGGCACGATGATGAGGATGAGTCATTTTCCCTCTTCGGAGTAAGCTGTAAAAAATTTTTTGCAAATATGCATCCGGTTTCTGTTGCAAATTCTCGTCACTGCCGGTCTAAACAGTTTCAAAATGCAAAATAATCGCCGGCGAGTATTTTGCATTTTCGTGTTGTTTGTTTGTGATGCTCCTGGTGAGCGACGGCCTTCACTACCTCTGCAAGGTTCAAGCCAATGTCTTTAAATAGCTTGATTTTTTCTGATCAGCAACGAAAAACGACAAATATTACATATTTTTTAATATTACATATATTAAATATTTAACAATATAAAAAGTAAAAATCAGGAAATCACCACAATGTCAGACTGTGACTGACATTCTTCTTCGGAAATTACTGAAACAAATAAATGTTGATTTATTTACTGTCAACCAATGAGCTAATTTGTATTTTATTAATCTGTCAATGGCCATTGTTTACTAGACCTTTGTCGAAGATTAACAGCGACCCACTAATCATATTTAGCTTACCACTTGTACATAAATAACATGTCAGTGAATTTCTTGCAGTGGAGTAAAATCATAAATGATGTCTCTGGGCTTCCTCACCTTCAGCGTAACAGCAGGTCAACAGGACGGCGAGGAGCCCGAGCCCCACTGAGAGATGTAACGTCCATCTCCCCATCTCCTCCCTGTGACAGAAACACACACATTCATATGTGCTCATGTAAAACACGGCTAACACCCTCTCTTACAGCAGGAGAGGGGAAAAAAGCCAGAGAAAAGATTTTTATCTATCAGGTAACTTAAACCACTTTCTCTCCATCAAGCCTCAGAGAGAGTAAACAGGCCGACACACCCCGCACCTTAACCCTTAATTTGTGAAAGAGCTGCTGACAGAGAGAAGCTCAAAACTTAAGGTTATGGATATAACCCCGGTTCTCTGATTAGCACACACTCTGTACTTGCAGACTTAACACATAAGCGCTGTCGCTGCACATTTTTCCTCTTTAGCAAATAACTAAATCCTACTCTCAAAAGAGATTTTACACCTGATTACAGGCATTAATAGTGACTTAGACACATTTTTAAAGGGTCTGTTCACCCAAAATTACATGTAACATCTTGTCTTACCCACCTCTGGTGGTATCCAGCTGAGCACGTACAGCATTTAGTTTGTGTGCTCGGGTTCTGAGATGTACTGTCTTTGAAATTTCTGCTTACACCCAATCATGGACGATTTGTTTACTGTCAAAATGCTATCAACAGTTTCTGTTAAAACTAATTTCTACGAAAAACAAACAAATAAATATTAGCTTAAAACTGTTTACATTAAGGTTTGTCAGTTATGTAGTTAAGTGTCTGTAAGGGTAGAAACTGATGTTGCACTGCATTTGAAATTACACTCACCTTTCATACATTGGGTTGGAAGCAGAAATCTCAAAGAGTGAAGTCTAAAAGTCTAAAAAGGGTTTGCCATTTTTGTAATTTGGGTGAAACAACACTTTAAAATTATTTTTGAATTTAAATATATTCAAGTTATAGTATGAAGATGCTCTTTATGCCTGCACATACACAATTAAGACACGTCTTTGATGAAGTTTTAAGATGCTGTACCAGCTACTGTTCTGATATATTAAATTTCAGACCAAAACAAAATATAAAGGAGCCAGCTGAGGCATAATAAAACATGACAGAAGAACCACAACAGGAAGGAACCAACACAGGGTGGGACCAGGCAGCATGCTGTGCAGACCTCACAATAAAACCAGTTTATAATTTTATGCTGGAATCTTGGATAGAGAGCAATCTGATATAAAGGAAGCCACAAAAATGATTGCCACTACAGACAGGAGGTGGCCAGCGAACAAAGGGCACAATGTGGCCCGAAATGTCTCAGTGATTGTGCCAGTGGGCAGAAAACCGAATACTGTACGTGCCACCACAGAGCACAGAAAAATAATGATGAGTTTTGCTCTGAAGATTTAAAACCTTGAGAAGGAATTTCTCCTTGAGGCGAGAGAATGACCCGACCAAGTTAAAAACACATGGGAAAGGCACCTTAACACCTTGCCGTGATCTTGAGCCGACTACAGGTGTTTGTGCATGTGTGTGTGTGTGTGTGTGTGTGTGTGAGTTCATGCCATTAGGTGCCACATAAATCACATGAACATGATGGAACAGGGAAAAAACAGAACAGACCAGCTCCTATCCTCCAAACGTTTCCAAACTTGACCATCAGTCATGAAATATGAGCTGCGTAGAGAAAAAGCACTTTGTATTTTTCCTCGTTCTCAGACAAAATCAAAGACACGCATTCGTTTATGACGCTGACACAAATTACAGCTTGCACGAGGCAGAAAATAGCGCTGAGGTAACATGTGGTTTTTTTTCTTTGGAACGAATGATGCAGTAACACAAAAGAAGAGGGGGAGTTCAAAGCCATACTGTTGTCTCTGCAGACAACGGCATGCCTGCCAGGTGAACATACCACCACTGGGTGTGGGCCTAACCCCCTGTCATGACATCATCAGCAAAGGGTGGAGGGCTTCGATAACAGATTTAGGGGTCATGCTCACAGACCAGCCACCTTTGACAGTTAACTCACAGCTACACACACCTGGAAAATCCCAGCCTTTGAAGTCATCTCTGCATTCCCACTTAAAACCAGAAGACGCCAAAGGAAACTTAATAACTCTGTGGGTTTAATATTGTGCCTGAGTCAGTAGCCAACAGCTTTTTACCAACACTGGGAATTTTCTCTACTGTTTGTTCTGATACACTTTCCTCCACCTGTGCTGCATTGCAGTCTGTGCTTTGATGTGGGGAATCATGCAGAAATTAACTCCCCCCCAAAGATTAAAACTAAAAAATAAACACTAAGTTAAATCCAAATATGTCCAGAAACTCAGTCGTCAGTCTTGCATGCAATTCTATAAGCACATGGTGAGATATACAGTTACATAACGCACAGCTCCGAGCCATTCACCTTGCATAGAAGTCATTAAAAAAAGGAACCAGCAGAATAATCAGTAAGTGTTGCAGGGCTGAGAAAAACATGAAAACAATGGAGCCGTGATGAAATTTATGACTGGATACAAAGAGATTACTGATCAAACAAACCTCTTACTGCGCTCTCGCCCAGTCCAAGTCCAAAAGTCCAACAACAAATAAGAAAGAAACTAATTCCCTTTTGCCTTGTTTGACCCAAGAGTTTAAAAAAAAGTTTGTGTCCACCTTAAAAGCAACAAAAACTCCAAGTCTTTGTGTCCAAGCTCAAAGTTCCAAAAAGAAAAGACGTACAGGCTTCCAATTAATCTCTCTTGTTTTTTGTTTCTTCCTTCCTGTACAGTCCGGTCTGGTCAAATATTGACTTCCCCCCACCTTAAACTTAACGGAGTCGTGTGTGTGCGTGTCCACGTGTGTGCAAAAGTTTTATAAGCGCGTACAGGAGAGAGATATGAGAGACACTAAGACTCTGTGAGCAACTGGGTGAATATGAGTGTGTGAGCTGTGACTTGATCCCTCCTTTAGATTTTGCGCACACCCCCCCAGCTCCCACACACACTTACACAAAAACTTTCACAAACACTCTCCCTTCCTTTCCTATCCAGGTGAGTAGCTGTGACGGAGAGGGTTAACTCCCTTCCTGTACTTCTATCTCTTCCCCACCCTGTTAGAAATTAAAAGCTCCACACCTCTGTGTGTCAAGGCCCCCTCCCTGCTGCATTCCACCACAACAGAAGTTCACCTGTGTGGGCTTGAGACAGCGCAGCCATGCCCCTCCTTCCCTGATCTCCTCCCTGGCTCTTGGGAGTGGCACACAGTACAGAACACTGCCTGCAGGCTACGGGAAATAGCTTTGTGACTCCAGTGTTTACACAATCGTGTGCTTACACTTACAAGCACATTTTCTTCTTGTCAAATATTTAATATGAACATTGTGGTTGCCATGTAGTTTTCCTCCATTTTCTGGAGGTAAAGCCACTTCCTTTGCTCTGTGGAAGATGTGAAGGACCAGTATGTGAATCTGAATTCCTGAGCAGAGGGACCAGGATGGCATAGTCAACCTGGTACCCAATCGTAAAAAAGAGTTTGCAAAGCTAGAGTCGAGTAGATTGTCGAGTTTAAAAATCCTCTCATCATTCAAGGTCAAGTCCTCCACCTTTTACAACAAAACAGGTCATCTCTCATTGCCTTCCAAACTAAACCTTGTGAACGTTTGCCCTTTGCCACCTTCCCTCAGTCCTTGGTATTACATAGCACCATACATCACGCAAGTGGCCACTTGAAGGAAGGGGGTTCAGGGCACGAGGGACGGGCCTATACAAATTCAACATCTGGAACGGACTTGCCCTTTGCACAAAGTGTATGTGTGTCGCTTCAAAATAGGTCTGTGCTAACTGTCTGTCAGCATAATTGAGGTTCTTGTTATCTCGCAACATACTTGCGGATCATATCGGCAAAGTCTTCAGCCATAAGTGCATTGCAATTATTCTGTGTAACCTGCTAAACTATGAGATGCTGCTTTATACGAGTACTTACAGTATGTCATCATTTGGTCAGTTTATTCTGGACAGGACACGAGGCAAAATCATGATGCATTCAGGTTTATATGTGCATATTGAGTGAACGTGGGAGTTAACATGTCTTTCACTTCGGCTTCGAAGTGTTTGGTAGAGTTTGCATGTAATACAAACTATTACTTTTCAGGGATCACAACATAAACGTCTCTACCTTAATCCCTGGTAGTGAGGAACGCCACCTCCTCCACAGATGTCAAACACCGAGCTAACACCTGAAGTCAGGGAGGAGCTTCCTCAACCACGTGTAGCCCTTAACAACATCTCGCGAAGAGACCACTCTCCAGTTCTGGACAAAAAAGGTTGAGAATGACCCTCCTCCAACGAACATGAAGATTAGAACACTTAAATAATGATGGATACAGCAGCACTTCCAAAATACAATTACAAATTAAATGAACATTTGCCGATTTGTCACCCCTAGTGGACGTTTGGTCAGGTTCAGACAACTAAAACTCCATGGCAGTATGGGACAGACTGCGGTCAAGGTTAACACAAGCTGACCAGATCCACCAGATGGTTTGTCAAACAGAACCAGCTGGAAAGTTGTCCTAGGAAACTGTTTGGAAAAGGGCAGGCGCTGTCAATCAATCAGAACCATATGCAGGAGAGCAAACCCAATGAATGTATGAGTGCTGGCCTTTCTGAATGAGGTCAGTAATGTACCCTCGTCATTTTAGGACTGATACTTAAAGTTGTGCAGATGACTCACAGACATACTACTGTTGGAATTAGACCTTTTAACAGTTTGATTCAGTGCATTTAAGACCCACGAGAGAGTTTAAACTCCATTCATCTCATTTCAGTTCATTCAGTACTCTCATGATAATTTTCTCTTAACAGAGTTGCATTTGTAGAAATAGCACAAAATAATCTTCAGACAGAAACCAGGGTCGGGGGGGGTGTCAAGAGAAAACTTGAGAGAGAACATGTTTTTGGAAATGACTTTTGAATTTTGATGCTGGAAATGTCACTGACTTTCTCGGTGACAGGGCAGAGGACTGTTCTGATTAGGATTACAGCTAACAGTTATTTTTATTATCAATTAATCTGCCAATTACTTTCATTTAACAGTATACAGTTAAATAAAACGCCTTTTTATTTTAGACCATGCAGTCAATACCTAAACAATGTAAGTTTAGTATCTGTCATGTCTTGTTGCTCATGTCCAAACTTGTTTGTTGCATACCGCTAGCGTCTAATTCAAAATAAGCATATAAGTAAAAGTCAATGAAGCTCATGAAACATTTTTGTACCATTTTCAATTAAGTATACATCAAAAAGGTTTAGAGAGTAAATAAATAGAGTTTTATTGGCGATTTACACACAACATCCCGTTTTTGGACTCACAATCAAAGAAATGTTTTTTTCATAATTAATTTATGAATTCTTGAGTAATGGCCAAAAACTTCTTATGGCCACAGTGTCCTCCAAGTCTGACAATCCTTGATTAAGGTAATGTGAACATTTGTTCCACCTTTCCTTATCTTTCTCTGTAAGTATTTTTATCATTACTGCCATCGGTTTTTTTGAATGTTGTCTTTGTGTTGCATTCCTGCTACTCTGATAGAAGCACAAGAACAATAACACTCTGAAGAAGCAAGAGCTCCATTATGTTTATTTTTCAGGAAAGGCCCTTCCCCTTGACTCCAGCAGACCACACAGCAGGTGTTAGAGGTTAATTCACTCGTCCTACGCCCTATCGCACGGTTACAACTGGACTCACACAGACTCAGCTAGCCCAGTTGGTGATCCTGTGAGACAAATCTGGGATTTCAGGAGTTAATGAGTCCGAGAGGAGAAGACAGCATTTTTCTCTTCACTGTACATACCACACTGGGCCGTCTGAACCAGGAAATACACAGTCAAGCTCCTAGCAACCAGATCTGGTTTGATACAATGGCTAACTTCTCTTGAGGAGAACAAAACCTCTGCAGGAACAACTCTTCCCCCCTCTCTGCTTTCTTGGCTGACACTTTGGCAGTGATGCCAGTCTAAACAGCTCTTTCACATGGTGGAGGAGGAGCTGGAAGGGAGTGGCCCACCTACTGTGTCATTTTTGTGTAAGTGTTTTCTGAGTACAAGAAATTAGTCATTTTCTTGTTCGATTTTAGCTTTCAGTAAACAAAGGAAATGACTCTCAGCAGTTAATATAAGCAAAATGGAAGGCTGACAGTGTCTACAGTAAATGTGGTAAAGAGAATTAAATCTCCTGAACTTTATAATCCTACAAAATGCAACCTAAATTTCCTCCCTCAGATCTAAATATGGCTGAATCAGTTGTGGAATATTATCAGACAAGATTACTGAATCTACTGCAGTGACCCCGGATATTAAAACCACATTGAAAGCTGCTGTTTTTGTATTTGAAACAATGTTAAATTAAAATAGTACCCAAAAAATTATCTTTTTATGTTTCCTTTATTTATAAAATCTTTGTACAACATGATAATGTTCTTAACTTGGCCATAAAGTTCAAGAAAACTTTAACCATGACTAAACAAAGTGACTTTTAAAACTCCTTAATATTTTCCGAAAGTAAATGACATCAGTTCAGTCCTGCTAATAAATCTAAGACCAGATTAAACAAACCACAACATAATTAAGCTGTAATTTCTCTTAATGGGGCTTAAAGGAAGGATCCATAGTTTACAGAGGTAGAGCATGCAGTATTTAATCAGTGTCTCCTTAAAATCTGTCTTGCACTCTGTGGTTAAACAGAGTACTGTTTCCCATGAGTGCAGCCAAGACATGCAAAAAGGTGACTGACTGCAACCTGGTCATCCCCATGATGAACCGTTACTCACAGGCCATGGGGGGTGTACAAGGTGTTGTACTTGCCTGAGGTGGACTCTGGTATCCCTGTGAGAACACAACTGTAATACAGCATAAAATGACTTTACATTGCAGGCAAACAGACATTTCAAGCAGCTCTGTATAACATAATTTTATAAAAAATTGATTTTTGCTCAAAATTAATTTCACTTATCATTAATAAAGCCCCTTTCACACATGCATTGTGACTCTGAATTTATCTAGAGTTTACCCCTCCCTCAACAGACTCACATTAGGTCCCAGCAGACATCTGAAAATTTAGATACCGTTCACATACAGATATTTTTCCTTTCATCAAAAACTGAATAACTTTAAGTTATGTTTCTTTGCAGGACTTAAAGTCAAACTACTACACTAAAAAATCTTTCATCTTCTCTTGACAGACAATAATCCATTTTTATCTATCAGGATAGCAGCATACAAAATGGATGAGCATATTTTGCTTGTCTGAGGGAAACCAGTCAAGCTGACATTTCAAGGTAGCAAACTGTAGTACTTTGAGTTTAAACTTTTTTTAAAGTTGCTGCTTACCTCGCAAACATCTGTATTCACTAAATCACTCAACATGAAAGAGGCTACTTACACCTTAAAGGTTTGATTTCATCTGAAGAATGAGAGTAAAATGAGATTGTTACAACATCAGACATGCTAAAAATTAGCCCGGTGCTAGCTGGAATATACTTCTTGCAACAAATACAACCTCAGTACAAAAGTTAATTTAATAACCATTTACCACTTTAAAGACAGAAAGATAATGGCATTTGTTGTAATGTTTGTCTTATTAAAAATTTACCTACCTGAACTGCTGAAGAACTTGAAAATTCTGGTTGGCTTGCACGTGTCTGATTTTCTTTGTTAAGCTTTAGCCTTTTTCCTTGCTTCCCACCAGATCACCGTCAAATTTTACAACTGTAACAATGCATCGATATATTTGCCCAAATAAAAAGCTATATATGCGTTGATCTCGCTCTTTTAGTTAAAAGATTAAAACATAAGCTCTTTCTCCGCAGGTTGAGAGAATGTCAAACAGTTGGAACATTTAATTTTCTCTTCAGGAAAGCCTCTCGAAAAAATACCTTTTGAATGTTATCCTCATAACATAAAAGATTATCTTCTTAGCCATCTAAAACCAGATAAGCCGCAGTCATCACAGTGCATATGTGCTTTATTTGAAATAAATGTGTACCATAACCTAAGATACCTGTTTGCCAATTATCTTGTTATTTACAGAATGGTGGAAAAGTTGGTGGAAGGCTGATTGTGACAACGCTGATTAAATTCCACACTGGTTCAATGTTTTGTTTTGTTTTTTTCATTATTTTAACTGTGACATGCTGTCAAAAAATGTTTAAAGTACAATTTTTAATCTCAACCATAAACAGCAAAGGTTTTTGACCAGAGCTACATGTGACATAAATAACTTTTACTATCTGGTAGGGGTTTTAAAAAAAACAATTAATATTGATAACACATCATGTTTTGCGGTATTGTATATTGTATGTATTTTTAATTGATAGTTAACATGTTAAGATTTGTGGTAATGTTTCATTTTTTATGGGGGGAGGGGGTTGTTATTTTTTTAAACCCCAACTGCTAATGCACAAAAAATACTGCAATAATATTCTGCTTGCATAATAAAAAAGAACTTTGGTAACATTTTACTTAAAGCATGCATCTATTATGCATTATGAACGTACTTATAATCTGTCATAATGCACCTACAATGCTGTATAGTCATAGTTATAAGCAGGCCTCATGCCTACAACTGCATCACACCAGTGACAATATTCAGTACAACAGCACGACCTCGGGTGTGATATTGCTTTTTACAACAGATCCATAAAATCCATTTAGCTGACATTAACAAGCAATAACAGATTATATGATCATTTATTTGGCTCTGCCAACACAAATAGTTCCACGACTGGACTGGCACCTGACTGTTGCTAAGCAACACAATTAACATGTTCCTGCACATTAGCTTACTTTATAAGTTACAGAGGGGCCCACTACTTTACTTTCTGGCTTGCTTCTATCCTTCTTTTTGTCCTCTGAAGATTATCTGGAAAAGTGTCCATCCTTTTGGTGCAGTTTCTTACAAAGTAACCTAGCAACCAACAGTTAGTGCTTAGAACACCTGTTTAGCAGACTAATACAAAAAGTTAAACATCCAAAGGGCTGTTGTGCTCTATACAAGCACTCATGGAATGCAGCTTGTCCAATCAAATGGCTTTTTAGGAACTAACTGTGGTATAAAATGTGTTATAATGCATTATAGAGACATGCTTCACAGGAAGTGTGACTATTAATAGAACAGAATAGACTTTATTGTTCATGTCTTGTAGTGCAATACGATGAGATACTCACTGAGTAAAAAAAACACAGTACAGAAATCAAACACACAGGCACATGACTTAAATAAAGCAGCACTAAAAATGGTACTCTGACAATAAATGGCATTATGAATAAATAAAAGAATATTAAAACTGTGCATGAGGTAAAGTGCTTGTGCAGTGAGAGTCTGAGTTAGATATTGTGGTGTGTTTTTTATACTATAACAGTTTTCCCACAATTACTTTTAAAAAAGTTGCACACAGGCTACCACCTTGCTTACAGTACTGCAGTATATAGGGATGTCTTGGTTTATCCAAAAAACTCCAATTAAAACATTTTGACATGTATCATTCTAGATTTCTTTAGTTAACAAATCTGTTTTGCTCTTGTCTGCACACAAGAGAAACTTTATTTAATGTATCCTACAAGGGTAAATCAACACACACACACACAGTGCACTGAGGAATGGTGGGCAGCCAGTGTTGGGGAGTAACTAGTTACATGTAATGAAATTACATAATTTAATCGCAAAATAAATGTACCTATAATCAGTTACAGTTACTGATATTAAAATGTATAATTAAATTACAGTTACTTATGAAAATGTTAACAATTACAAAGGGGGTTACATCTGAATATCTTCTGTAAAAAAAAACATAGGCGAGCCTTTTTGTTGAATAATTAATTTTTATGCTTCACATGTTTTGATGTAGCCTACACAATGTCTTCTTTTGTCATCTCCAGTCAACACCGTTTCAGGTTTAATGCTGTTTGATGCTGTTCTGATGCTTTTGATTGGTTCTCTTGTTTGACTTTGCGGCGCCCAACACCTGCCATTAACACTGCCTGGTTTCAACATTTGAAAATACTTTGATAAAGTAATTGAAATAGCTGCATTACTTAGGTTACTACATTTTAATATGGTAACTAGTAATCTGTAACCTATTACATTCCCAAAGCAACCTTCCCAACCCTGTGGGTGCCACAGCTGTTGCATATTTTACATTTTGCTGCTTGTTGCATGTTGATAATGACAGAAAATGTTACTCACTGCGACCACTGTGCTGTGTGGTAAACTTGACAAACCAGCAGAAAAAGACAGATCTGCCCTCCTCCTGCAGCCTGTCAGAAACCAAAACAATCCAAAAAAATAAGAAAACTGCACAACTTTTTGGATGCAGAGGAAAAGCCCGATCAGAGAGCCTCCACTGTCAGCTCCCCTCTGCTCCTTTCACACTGAGGCCAGTCTGTGGCCGACTCCTCGCCAATTTACATGACAAAAAATGCTCTTTTTGGATCAGTGACTTCATTCAGGGCTTACAATGGCGTCTCCTTTTTTTCCCCCACCAATAAATCTGCTGGAGTGATGTACAGTGCAGCACAGTGACATCTGAATGTGATAAATGAGACATTTTTCGAACATTAATTCAAATACAGTGCGACAAAAACACGACATAACACTGTTATTTTCTACAAACGTCTGAAGCTAATGTGTAGCTTTAAACAGCTTGCCTTAACATAACAAAAATACAGGTATTTTTGAGCTACAATGCAAATGTTTTTTTAATTAAAGAAAATTAGTGTATGAGAATAATTTACGCCCTTAAGAAGACACAATAACTTAACCTACTAGCGTATTTTACATTGCAAAAGAATGCTATGCTAACTATCCATAGCTTTAATTAGCTAGCAAGTAAAGTTACTTGATGACCAACATGGCGGCGCATAAAGAATTCACGTTACTATGACAATGTAACCCAGAGGTACATGTTGTAACCTTCTCAAGTCTGTTTTGTGTACATTGCCCTTTAAGCTCTGCATCACGTCAGTTTTACGACTGGCGGCAGGTTTTCTGCCCCTAGCGGGAAGTGTGGGCTCTGCACAATGTACGCTACATGTGCCTCCATGCTCTTCAGATCTTTTCTATAGTACTGTGATGTTTCTGCTATTAGGTTGATTTGTGAGAACGAGAGAGAGACTGCCGAGGTGTCCCTGTGGCCGCAGAAGAGTTTGCCTTCGTCGTGACCCCTTTGCCCGTCCTGCAGGCAAACACATATACATACCCCCAGCCCCTCTCTGCACATTACACACACACACATACACAAACATAAATTAAAAAAAAAAGAGTGCTCTCTAATTTTTTGTTGTTGTTGTTGTTTTTTGCTGGCCAGCCATTTATTTGATTTTTTTATTGAAAAGGACAATTGAAAGACTCTTTTCTTAATCACCTGATTGGTGATTTGTTTTGTTTCAACTGATTTTATTTGTTTTCCTGGATTTTGCATAAATCGCATGTCAACATAATTGTTTATCTGAATGCTTACGTTTTTGTTTTTGTTTTTTTGAAGCGGGTGCTGTAAAAGCAAGAGTAAACTGCGTCCCTTTCAAGTATAAAGAGGTGTGGTGCAATTTCATTTCCAGACATAACAAATCCTGGATTGATAGTACATTGCTATCAGGACTCTGACTACTTACTATTTGGTTACACTTACTCTGTTTGTAGGTGTTTCATGTCTCTGGAATATGAAAAACTCACACTTTGACCTCTTTCATAGCTGACAAATGCTGCTGTTTGTTGTTCAACTTAACCTAAGTTGACCCTCCGTTGTAGCAATGTGTGTTACTGTGATCAAGGAATTTCAGCTAAAGGTAAATTTCTATTTGGACATTTCAATTTTCTGTCTGTGCTTTGAAACCAGCTTTATTACAGTTATTGTATTTCAATGATTCATTAGTAGCTCTCATCAAGTCAGACTTCGTCTTTGGTCCCTTGAAGAGTTATTTTTGTGTTCTTGGATAAAAGAATACATTCACAAAGATGTATTACCATCATTTCCTTTCAAAAACTCTGCAATGATTTTCCCCATTTTAATGAAATGAAATCTCAACAGTTAAAGGGGAAATTAAAATGATTTGTCCTGCCCTTTGCTGCAAAATGAGTGAAAATATCTCTGCAGGGGTTTGACAGAATTGTTGATCAATACAGTGACTCAATGATGACTCCATCATTTCTGGGTTTTTAAAAGCTGTTATTTTCTAGCCAGTGCTCTTTTGTAAAGACAAAACTGAACATTACCCACAGGACTCTCATTCCTATCTCCTCCTTTTATTATTATATATCTATTTCATGTATTTCAATCAGTTTAAAAGAAGACGGTTCAAAGATTTATTTATCACGCCACAGATCAAGGAGGAACCAAAACCGGAGGGTGGCCTTTCTATGTACTAACATTCTTTGTTCCTCCTTTAATAATTTAATGATTTGATTTTACAAGTCGACTATATCTTTGGAGGGAAGTCGGTGTCTGACTTTTGCAGCATGGCCCACAGTTTGCATCCTGTCTGTAGGTGGCCCTTATTGGAGACAGCAGACAGGAAAACAGAACAGACAAATTTAAAAAGACTGAACTGAAAACTGCACTTATACAATCTTATACAATCGAAACTGACGAGAGGATGAGATGCAGGCTGAGAAGTTTAGATGAGGTGAATGAGATGATGAAAGAGGAAAGCAGCTGATTGGATGGGGAAGCTACTGTGTTAAAGGGAAGACAGGCAGGAGAGGAACACAGGAGGGAAATGTAGTGGAAAATAAACAGCAAAAACCAAGAAAACAATAAAACAAGACAGGACTTGACAGGATCGTGAAAAACTGTCAGCTTACAATGATATCCGTCTTTCCCATGAGCCAAATTGGAAACTTTTGCTGAACAGCTGCTGCAGTGGGCTTGGAATCGCTTTCTCTTGAGTCATCCCATTAAATCTGCTATAATCAATATTTCCATATTATCAGTGGATCAATTGACTCTGTTGATTGTCATGAGGAACCATAAATGTTTTGTCACCCATCTCTGCAGCTTAAAAGTAGCTTTTTGCAAATGGTCAAAATCATTGAAGTGTCTATTTGTGATAAAAGTGTAGCATAATAATGGCAAAAGGAGAGAGCCCGAGTCAAGCCCCACCCCGCGAGATCTCATTCAGTTCAATATATATAGTCAACAGAAAAGGACAAGTAATTTTTTGATCCTCTTTAATTCATGCCATCAGTTAAATATGTTTAGATACTAAGTAGGATTTTTGCCTATTTAAGATTATTTTGGAAGCCAATGAAGTCACTTCTCATACATATTGTACAGGAAGTTTTGCGGTAGTTACAATCACCCCCCCC
>JAQLOL010000014.1:15934606-15948279 GCA_029783665.1 Naso thynnoides | reverse complement strand
TGACAAAGAAAGAAAAAAACAGTAAAACGAGTACTGTTAACAGTGTCTATTTGCACATCCAGCAGACATGAAGCATATACATTCATATAGAATCATATTTCTGGATACCTTACAAATAAGTCTGTAGTTCTAGTCCTGAGAAAAAATATATCACTTTATTTGTTAAATGCCAAGTTTCCCAGCTAGCTGCTAACTGCTGCTAGCAGAGAATTAGCAGGTTGTTTTGACTCCTCGCTCACACTCCAGTATTCATGCAGTTGCACCTTGGCTGCTGATGCCAGAGCCCCGCAGGGATTCATTAAGCCATCAGCACAGAGGGACGTGTGTGAATTAGCCCATATGGAGCTGTTAGCAGCTGCATGCTTAGCTTGTTACTCATTAGTCTAATTGGAGCGGGTGAGGACAGGAGTGCCATTGTTTCAAAACATGCAGAGAACATGACTGATATTAGATTTGTGACGGGAGTGCAAATGTAAATAATTGGTAGAATTGGATTTAAAAAAAAATCTCGTTACAGTATATTGGCCTACACTCATTTTTAACATGGGCAAATACAGAAAAAAAATCCAAATTACTTTAGTAAACTTTTTATTATTTCTTTTCTGTCATTTTTTGTTACTTTTTAGCAGAGAGTAGGTCTGAGTGATGTGGCCTTAAAATAAAAAATCTAAGAGAATTTCACACCAAACTTGATTTTCCAGTTTCAAATGATTTTTTTCATTCTTAAAAACAAACTACAAACGTCAAAGAAATGACTTACAATAAGTTTTGCTTTTATTTTAACTATAGAAAAGAACAAAAGCAAACTGAAATCCCCTCTGGGGTTAAAGTGCAAGCTGCAAACATATCTTTAAAAGTGCACTCTGTGGTTTCAGGGAGGGGGGAAGTTGTTTACATTTGCACTGAAGCCTGCAGTGATTTGACGAAACATGTTTGTTCTTCTGTCATAAATCAAAACATTGTAATTTTGAGGCTCCTGGGACCAAACACGAGCCTAGAAAGAGAAAATCGGTTTTCATTTTAAACAATCTTCCTTAACCACAAGTTCAAATTAATTGATAATTGATTTATGTTCCAGCTCTAGCAGAGAGATACGCCTGTGACAACATGGTGTATCAGTGATAAGTGTAGTTGTATAATTTTATTAACTGAGCATCACTCAGAATGTCAGTGCGTGTTAAGTTTTATCTCTTACAGAATCTTTAAACCTGCATCAACAATTTTCGACCTCTTTAATAAACTGTAAACGCAACACTGACATGTTATCACCTTTTACAGTGGTCAAAGTGAAGCCTGTCAGCAGGCAGCTGCCTTTTTGTAGAGCCAGCAGATATGGCGCGACATCTGTGTTCATTTGAAGCTTTGTTTGTGGCCACCTGGTGGAAGTTTTTCCAACTTTTACTGTGTTTTGATCTCCAACAACTTCTAACTTTGTCTGTCTGATATTTGGAGTTGAGCAGGAAGTGTGCGGCGGGTGCATCATAGATTCACACGAACGTGGATGTTTTTGAAAACAGTTTTTTCTCTGCGTTTTGGCCTCCCGTCTTCATGCAAACAGAGTTTTAGGTCACTGAAAACGTAGATTTTGAAAAAACACCCTCCAAAGTGGAGTTTAAAAAAAAAAAACCTCAGGTTTGACTGTATTTTTGGGGACAGCTGCAACGAAACAGCGGTTCAAAATTCAAAGTTTTTCATTTACAGTGATATATAACTGAGAAATACATATATTACAGTACTTGTGCATCCTCACCTGTGTCAACTACCAGACGAGTGCATGATTGCTTTTTTACTCCATTCCCATTCGGCACAGCTGCACTCAAAGTAAAACATTGCAGTGATCAGGTCAGGAGTTGGCATCCCTCCTTGTGATCACCATTCATTATTAAAGCCAGAGGCAGGATGACAGGAGAAATGACTTCACTGGCTGCTCAGTTTATTCCTCCTCTTGCTCTCTGATTGGTGGTCAGCCGCATCTCGCTGACTCAGACCTGTCGCCTGACAGTGTGGGCCGTCAGTACCGCTGAGTCAGAGCACAGAATAAAAATGATGACTTGGGAGGCGTAATAACAGTCTGGAAAGACAAATAAAAACATTAGAGTGTGGTTGAATAAGGTAAAGCAACTGCTGGGAAGGAATATGATTTGCTTTTTTTGACAAGGGCAGAAATTCATCGTCAGTAACCCAAAATTCTTTAACACATTAAATGTTGATCCACCTGCTTTAGTCAAAGTCTCATGCATCACTGCTTCTTGAGTTTGATTCTATTTCTGTCCTCATCTCAGTGGAGAGGTGTCTCTCCAAATAATCTTGGCTCATTCATTTCACCTTGACCTTCATATTCAGTCAGCGGAGAGAAGCAGACCTGCAGGGCGACATGCTGCAGGGAAAAGTGCTGTCTCTGTCCTCCTGCTGTCCTCTCTCCATGATTAAACTGCTTCGCTGCAGACTGAGATAATGCGATGGACCCTTTGATCATTCTGCTCCAGACCCTGTTATAACCTCGCCTAAAATAGAACAGAATAGAAAGTGCCCCATTAATAGTGAGCGTGTGTAATCTAAATTGTAAAGCTGCATTAAGTCTTCTTCTCTAAAATTAAATTCCCCCGTTTTATCCTCTCAGTTCATTTTCTCCTATTTTTACTCAACTGCCATTTCCTTTTGACTCACTCTTATTCCCTCCCTCTATTCCTCATCCAGCTTCTTCTTTCCACCTCTTGTGTGTTCGTCTTTCTACACTTACATCTCTCTTTCTGCACTGATGACTTATTTGTTCATGTCATTCTCATTTGCTCTCCAATTTGTAGACCTCCACCTGGCGGCGGAGCTGGGGAAGACTCTGCTGGAGAGGAACAAGGAGCTGGAGGACTCCCTGCAGCAGATGTACATCACTAATGAAGAACAAGTTCAAGAGATCGAGGTATGAATGAGTCGTGCCAAAGCTGTCCAGAGTTTGTCCTCATTCAGGCTCATTGGAAAGCCCATTGAAGAGTCTTATCATTATCTATATTGAAGGATTTTGAGAATTTGTATCTAAATCTAAGAATTTATTTTTCCATCTCTCATCTACACCAGTGGTTCCCAAACTTTTTTTAGCCTGGGACCCCCAAAATAACAACACCATAGACTGGGGACCCCCGTTGACATTGGAGGTGGCACATAATGTTATGCACAGCCACACACACACTATAAAGCCAATGGAAACACAAAAGAGCAACAGCTCAACAGACAAAATATTGTTTTAAAGTAATTTATGGCTGAATATAACAAAGAATATAACCAGAATTTCTACGATGATGGGTTAAATATGCAATTTTAAATTACTTTAAAAATGTATTTGTTCTTTGGAAGGCATTCGTGACCCCCTCCTCTGTGTCTTGCGACCCTCCGGGGAGTCCCGACCCCCACTTTGGGAACCACTGAGCTAAACCATTAATCGAATTCATTAACTCAACTAAATGAAGTTAACAGAAAAGTTGTTTTTTTGCACATTGAGGCTTATAATAAGGATATTTACTATCATAAACAAGGTTCTAAAGCATTATTACGAGGAGCAGTGCAATCCTGAGAGCTGGAGCTCATTGCTGACGTCACCGCTAGCTGAAAACAATTGGGGGAAAGTGGCATTTTGAAAATCCGTCCAAAAACACAACACATGCTTGTTTTAAAAGACGAGAAACTCACCGAATGTTCAATCATGTCCCCTGACATTAAAACACGAATCTAAACTTTGGCATATTACCAGAAAACAGCTGTTTGTTTCCTATAGAAGCTGAAACTGTTTCCAGGTTATAAGCCGTTGTTAAACTCCGTGTTTTAGTGTCGGTACATGAGAGGACACCACTGACCATTCAGTGAGTTTCTTGTCTTTTAAAACGAGCGTTTATTGTGCTTTTGGAAGGATTTTTGCAGTGCCCCTTTCCCTTTGTTGTTTTCAGCCGGTGGTGACGTCAACAATGAGCTCCAACTCTCAGGACTGCACCGCTTGTCATAATATCACTATTTATCAGTGTATCTGATCGTCATGAACACTATGATAGGGCTTAATGTGCTAAAAGCAAAACTTGAGGACAGATTTTGGGAAATATTCCTTTAAAGCTATGGTCTACGATCTGAAAACCAGTTTGGCTGTTGAGACAGATTTGAAAAACACATCGTGTGCTTTCTGCTTTCTGTGACACAACAAGACCACCGTGCAAATGCAATTTTGTTCAATTTAATGGTTCACCTACTGATTTATGGGAAATAACTGCATTTATTTAGTGTCTTTGTTGTCTTTTGACTACTCAAAGTGCTTTCACAATACAGGTCCACATTCATTCATTCACACAGTAATGGCAGGTGGCTTCTGTGGGCCCAGGTGCCAACCTGCTCATCAGGACCACATTCACACAGCAAAAGAAGAATCATCAGGAGCAATTTGGGGTTTAATATGTTGCCAAAGGTCAACTTTTAATGCAGTAGGAGGGGCCGAAAATTGAATGACCGACCTTGCAATAAGTGGATGACCTGCTCTACCTCCTGAGCCACAGCTGCCCTATAATCTGATTTGATTTTCACAAAACGAATCATACAAATCACTTTGAAAAACATGGAGGTTTGAATTTTTTGTTAACCTTAAAAATAGCAGATGACGAAGCAGGCAATAGAGATGAAATGAAGCAGGCACTTCGGTTACTTATGCCTTGGGCTGGCTCTGAATGTTGGTTTGGCTTTCATCTGTTTTTGAGCACTGAAGGAGAGGCTGGGAATGAAGAATGACGTGGAGCTGGCCTGCTATCTGTTGGACAGGTAACTCAGGTGCCAAACACGGGCGGTTAGCTTGTTGCTAAATTATCGACTTTTCCATTAAATCAAATGTAATATTCCTATGTAGCTTGCTGTGTAGGTACAAGCAGTATAAGTATGTGTACGATGCCTGGTAGGAGGGGCCTAATCTGAAATTTTGTATATGTTTAATGTGTATGGGTTTTCATACGAAAGGCCTGACTGTGTGTTTGTCCCACAGTACCTGTCTAAGCAGCTGTAGGTTCTTCGGGACATGAACGAGCAGCATGCCAAAGTGTACGAGCAGCTGGACGGGACAGCCAGAGAGCTGGAACGCACCAACCACACCCTGGTGATGGACAGCAAAGCTTCGCAGCAAAAGATAGAGAGGTGAGCGGGAGTTTTCTGTTAGTTCTTCCTTCCCTCTCCTCCTTTAATCTCTAAATGGTTGTGCCTCCTCCTGGACCAGATTAACAGGGACCATTGAGACTCTGCAGAACCAGGTGGAGTCTCTCTCAGGGCAGGTGGAGCAGCTTCGCTCCATGGAGCAGCTCCGGGTAAGGAGGGAGAAAAGGGAACGACGCAAGACCATCCACTCCTTCCCTTGCCTGAGGGAGCTTTGCACAGCACCCAGGTACTGATATTTTTTCACTTTGTGAGGGGTCCAGCAATTATAAATCCTGTTTAAAGATTACATTTACAAAGATGTACCGTACTGTATATTTGTGTGTCATGTTGTTAGGTATGAGGATGAGTTCGTGGTGGGCAGAGCTGAGAGTTTCTCCGTGGATGTGAAGCCTCAACCTTTCGAAGAGGAGAACCAGCACCTACGAGAGGCGGTGTCGGCCCTACGAGCGGCTGTCCGTACTGAGAGGGGACGTAGAGAGGGTGTAGAGAGGGAGTGCAATCTCCTAATTGCAGAGTTCTCCCGGCTGCAGACACGAGTCCAGGTAAGGAGCAGATTGCAGCACATTATCGCAGCCTTAACAATTTTGACCTAGCATGGTTCCACACCTTGGATTCAGCACATGGTGATTAAAATAAGAGGGACCTGTAGACAGCGGTGTGGTGGTGCCTGGAGAAGTGGGTTTACTCTTAATTTATGCCCCCAGTTTTTCTTTTAAAGTGGCCCGTCCAGCTAAGGATAAGCGTCCTTTTTAAACTAAACAGTGGCATGTAAGTCTGCTCCTGCTAATTTGGTAAATCCAAAAATGGGACAGTAGTCACTTAACTTCTGCGGCTTATTAACATTAGTCACATCAGAGGTGCTGATTATACAATCAATACTGGCCCACAGTCAGACTATAGGGTGAGACTACTACATAATTAGGTGTTATGAGTGAACTATTCTTTATGCCTTAGGGCATCCATACATGAAAAAAACCTTGCAAGTAGTCCATGGACCCGTAGCTTCTTTTGTACACAGTGTCTTGTAATAGCTGATATGCAATGAATAAGATCAGAGGAGTTTAGAAGTGGGTTTACTCAATAGGTGTTTTCGGACCAAACAGTTATAGGAACTTTTTAGGAGGAACTGTCCACTGAGGAGTTCCTGGGGAACTAAACACCTTTGAGGGCTTTTTATCTGTTGGCATTCGCACCACAAATAGGAACCCCCTATGTAAGCTATGTAAACTGGCTGGCAGTTGGTACACTAACGTCACTTCTACGTGACTTACAACGTAACTTCACAACAACAACAAATGAAAACTAATGTTACTGCATTACCGCTCCAGTACATGGTAATAACGTACCATGAATCTTGTACTTATTACATCTAAACTTAATTAAATCTCAGAGAAGATACAATGACAAAAGAAATCTCGTTCCGAGCTCTGGTTCGTAGTTTGTCGTCTTGTTAACGCGGCTGTTGGGTTTTTAAAATGGCAGTTGCCGATGCTGGCTCCTGAGTTCAGCCTATCAGCATGCACTTACTTCACTATAATTCCTCATGTGCGGCAAAAGTACCTACTCTGGAGTTGGAGCTCAAAAAAGTTCCTCAAAATGTAGTTTCAAGAACTATAACAGTTCACGGTTCCTGCGGTGTGGATGCAGTAAAACGGGAGGTTCTTAGAACTAAGTTCCTAGAACTATGAAATGGTTCCTACAGTCCGAAAATGCCTAATGATGACTGAAAAATAAGTAGATGTATTCTGTATACCTATGTATACCCTGCACTACACCACTGCCTGTAGATCTCATTGTGAATTTTTTGGGTCTTTGCTCGCAGGATGCTGAGAGCTGCCAGGGGAGGGTGCGGGAATTGGAGGTAGAGTTGCAAGAGCTGCAGCAGCTACGCCGGGCTCGGACTTTACTGCTGAGCAGCGAGGATGACGGTGTGACTCTTACGCAGACCGTCCTCAATAGCACTCCAGAGACTGACACCTTCCTGGAGGTAGAGGCCGGGGAGACGGGAGGAGGTGTTCGAGAGGTGACTGAAGGTGGAGGAGGTGTGGGAGGGGAGACTCTCCCCGAGTCGAGCCCCGTGAGGAAAAGCTGCAGCGACACAGCGCTCAATGCCATTGTAGCCCGCGATGCGTCAGGCCGCAGGAGAGGCAGCTATGCTCTCCATGCCAACAGCGTGAGGAAGAGGGGGATGTCCATCCTCAGGGAGGTGGATGAGCAGTACCATGCCTTACTGGAGAAATATGAGGAGTTGTTAGGAAAGTGCAGGCGCCATGAGGAGAGCCTGTGTCATGCTGGTGTCCAGACTTCCAGACCCGTCTCCAGAGACCCGTCCATGAAAGACTGCGCTATGGGCCCCACTCCAGCGCCTCCTCCCACCCCAACCCAGTCACCCTCCACCCCTGAGGCCATTGAGAGCATCAGCAAGCAGGTGGACGCGGTGGATAAGAGGCTCGGACAGAACACTCCGGAGTACAAGGCCCTTTTCAAGGAGATCTTCTCTCGTATCCAGAAAACCAAGATGGACATTAAAGCTACCAAAGCTGCTAAGGCTAGCAAGTCTGGCAAATCTGGCAAATCTAGTAAACAGTAATGGTGCACTAATTGGTTTTGGAGAGGCTTATAATGTGTTATATCAGTATTAAGTGCTTCAGATTGTGAACAGGGATTTGGTGTAAAGATTCTTAGAGGGTGCTATTATAAAAACCGCCAAATACAAGCACGATTTAGTTCAGTTGAGCTCGACTTGGAGCTCGATGGTTTCATCCAGAACTGAAATGTTACAGGATACTAAAAGATCTGATCTGCATTTGATCTATTTCAAATCACTGCAGAATTCAGGCATATGTGGTTTATGAAGAACCAATTGGATTTGATTGAATTGTGTTATTTTATTCAGTGCTCTCTCTAACTATATACTGGCTTCACTGCCTTACTACTTTCAGCATATATCACAATAACACAATAATAGCAAAATGCTTCTTGTGAGCCTCGCAAATGCACTAAATGATAAATCTTCACAAAAACACCATAAATTGCATCTCTAATAGAAACATAAGTGAACTTATAAGTCTAATATTAACTTAAAATGTATCTGTTAGGTTTATTATAATGGACTCTACTAACATTTGTATGATTACACTAAGATAAAGATAGAGCCTCTCAAGCCACAGGGAAGTCTTGAATTAACTTGAGGTGCTAATAAATCTCCTCTTAATACATATATCACGATACAATGACATTGTTCAGATGTTCAGCATTTAAATAAGTCTCCTGTCTGAGTGACTCTCCTACTCCGTTACCTCTCTTTGTGTGACCGAAGGTTTGTGGTCTCTTACCTTTTCAGCTGCACCCAGCAGCTCTGTAGGTCCTGTTGTCACTTTGCGGTCCGTCCACCAAAATTCCCCACTCCTTGCCGACCACGGTCTTCGCCCTAGGAGGCTGAAATTTGGCATGGAGGTCAAGTGTTTGGGTGTGAGGGTGTGTGTTTGTGTTCATGCCAATTGGCTAATAGGGGGCATGGCAATGGGAGTGGCCCATTCTGTCTTAAAGTCTGACGTAACTCCCTTTCAAGATACCATATTCGGGTCCAAGTCCCTTCTTTTCAATATGCTGCAGCACTTTGTCCTGTGAAGTTTAAACCAAACTGAGTTAAAAAATAATGATCATACTTTCGTTCTGCGATGAGAAAGACAAGAGCATATGGCTGCAGTTGATAAAGTACGTTAAGTGAATGAAGAAAAAGTTTGGGCTTTTGCAAGTGGATGCTAAGGTTAGCTAGCTAATGTTAGCATCCAGTTTTTCAAACGAAACCACTTCTGTGCGAATATCCCTTATAAAGGTCAGGTTTATAACATTATGTTGTTACGGATACAGTAATCCTAACTGGCTGTATCAGCTGTGGAACAAAAATACAGTTGTATACATTATCATAACCTTTATCAAAGGACAGAGAGAACAGTGTCGGTTTTGTTTGAATGGATGCTAACATTAGCTAGCTATGCTTAACACCCACTGGCTATAGCCAAAACTTTTTCTTTATTCACCTAATGTACTTTGTTGCCGCATCCAGGTTCTCTTGTATTTCTCATTGTTAGGAAAGCGACAGGATGAACGTTAAATTGTTTTCTTTTTACTCAGACCTTTACATGGGACACAGCCCTGCAGCATATTGAAAATACGGGGCTTGGACCCAGATGAGGTGTTTTGAAAGGGTGTTGCATCATGACTTAAAGACCAGATTGCAAAACGGCGCATTATTTCCAAATGGATTCACAGACTTACACACAATTTAGTGGAAAAGCTGATGGACTATTCAGGTTCGAGCCAACTTGCAAAAAGGGGCGTGGCAGTGGGAGTGGCCTGTAACAAAAAGGGGCATAACTTTTAAACAAATTCATTTAACATGGCCAAATTTTGTAGAAACAAACGCACATGCACACACTTTCATTGGTCATGGCTTGCCCCGCCCCTACACTTTAGCCTTACCCCTTTCCTTAACTCAGCAACCTGCTTTGGTAGACTGCTGGTCGCAGCTATTGCATATTCATGTTTGTTCATCTGGAATCAAAATGCTACTGCAAAATGCTGAAGGATGTTCAATATGAAGCTGCGGCTAGTTAGCCTAGCTTAGCATAAAGAGTGGAAACAGTGACAGAACAAGCCTGACTCCTCTGATAACAACAATTAGTGGGGTTTTTTTGTTAAATGCGCCAGATTATTTCTTGGCCAGGAGCATAAACCACAAGCTGATGTTTTCACACTTTCTTTGTCTAACTTCTTAACTAAAGATGTTAATTAGCAAGCTCTAGAGGCTGATTCTGTTAGCTCAAAACGGATTCTTAAGCTACGCTAGATAACTGGCTGCTGGTATTTTGTATCGATAATCTCATCTAACTGTCGACATGAAAGAAAATGAGGATGTTTCCTTTAATGTTGAACACTTGTGCTTACATTCTCCTGTCATTAGGAGTGCACAGATGCCTTTGACGTGCAATTAAAAACAGATGCTAAAAGAAAGACTCACAGATAAGAAACTCAATTTACATTTATATTAAAAAAAACCTTTCTCACTCCACTATGTTAAAAGTCACTACAACTCTCCTGAGTGTCTTCAGCTGGCCTACGTTGCCTGTTTGGGCACGAATAAATCTGCTTAATAAGCTATAAAAAGCATTATTTATTCATAGTAGTGAGTGTACTGATACCTACAGTATAGGCCAGATAGTGGTGCCTGTTGTGATTTTAATGTGTAAGAGTGATGGTCCCACTAAATGCAAAAGAGCTGCTGGTTTTCAAAAGACAATCTGCAGATTATTATTTACAGTATTTCCTGGGCATTATGGAAACTCATCTTACAGAATACAAGCGTCTAGAAGGCTGTGATGTAGGGATGTCTAATGCTTGCTTTTTACTATAGACAGTATAAGCATTTATGTTTGATGGGGAAACACTTTTGTTTCCACAGTTGACAGACAACGGCAATGACAAGTAGCAAAAGACAGAAAAGAAGTGTAACTATAATGTTTCAGTTATCACTTGGATGGTTAAAAAAAGAGGCTAATGAATGACAACAGCATGGATATCGAAAACACATAGGGATGGATTCTTTTTTGAAGAAGGTTCTCGATAGGGCGTAACTGATATTACATTGATAAATAAAATATTTTCAGGAGCTTTTTTATACAAGCATTGAGACTATTTTCCTTTAGTAATATCTCAGACACACTCTATAGTAGAACCATAACCAATATAAGGCGTCAAACCAGGGCTTTGTTAAACACCTAGCAGTCTTACTAAACTATAAAACTGACTTGCAAACATACCGTTCCGCAGCTTTTTTCACAATATTGGCTGCAACACCTCTGCCTTTTTTCTGGCTAACCTCCTATGTATAAACCTTTGTTATAATGAATGTTGGTATAGCTAATTTTATATCTGATTATTCAGCAACGTTGAAGACATTGCCAAGCTTGAAACCTTTCACATGTGGCACAGCTGACACTTGAGAGACCCTACACTTGTGCAAAAAGAGTGAAGGAGGGATGTTTGGCTGCAGCTTGGTACTGAATCGGAGTGAAATCCTGTTACTTCTGCATGAAGTACATGTTCATTTTACTGTTGCAGCTGTTGAATTATTAGACAACTGCAGTTTATGAAGTGCATTTGAAGTAAAGCTAATGTCTTAGAATGACTCAAACATGTAGAGGGAGGAATACAGTATGTGTTAGTGTAGACAAAACAATGCCAAACCAGAGCCTGTTATCACATGTAAAGGCTCCTGAGGTTCGTGCGCCTTCTTTTGCACTTGAAAGTGTTTGATGCCTCATCTTTTGCAAATGTAGTAAAACTAAAATGAAGTTATTGTGTGTATTTATTTGTGTGTAAATGTTTCTTACACTTTTTTTCATTACTTTTTCAGTGCCTATGTGACCGTCACTAACACATTGTCAAGATATTTGCTTTACTAATATTAAATGTGTGCATTCTCAGTTAATAAGATGTTGGCATTCAAGTTTAGTCTGTTCATGTCATTACTGAACTAAGATCTACTTTACCCTGTTAATAATAAAGCATTGATACAATGTATACTGTGCTGTTGTAATTACTGTATTTATGAAGGCACTGAGTTAGGAAATTAAGGAAATACAAGATCAGTGTGCAGGGCACCAACACACACGAACATCTTCTGTTTATTACTATTGGTTGGAAAAAAAAAAGATACTGTAATGTTTTTCTTTTATGATGATGCTGCAGGTGCTTGGAAAAGCTAAACAACATTCAGTGATAAGAAATAGACAGAATCCAAAGAAACCACAAATATGTTTAGTAATAAGTCCTTGTGTGACTCTTTGCACTTTTAAAAAAGCCATTTCTCTGTATTTAAGTGACTTTGGTGCACAGCTGTCTTATGTGAAGAGAGTTGAGGTGCTTCTCTGTTAGTGGTGAACGAATCGACTCTTTGAGTCAGTTCTGTTAAGTGAACAAAGCCGGCACTTGTTGAAGAGTTTTTTGTGACTTAATATAAGGCAGAATGACAGGATGATCTCCACACCATTGGCCCACGGGCACTCCATGCACTGACTGTGACTGAAAGTTGTGTAATGACATGCCTGCACTACCTGCCCCTAATGAATCATTGTGGTATTCTGAAAGATGTAAGGTTTAGTCTTATTACATCGAACAATTTAAGCGATATTTGTGCACACATACTTATCATGGGTCAAAACGGGGCTAAATCTTGCTAAACTAAAAAAAAGGCCGAAGTAGTGACATAAAGAGCCGTTTGGGAGCCGAAAGAGCCGACTCTTCTTGGTGAGCTGAGCCAAATCATCTGGCTCGCTAAAACGAGCCGGAATTCCCATAGCCTCTGTCCAACTGCGGGCAGATTCAGACCAAATCAGATTAGTTTTCCACACTTGTGCTTTAGTTGTGCTCATCTTTGAAAATGAAGGCTTCAAGAATGAGCACCAAGTTGACCCTTTGCGGTAAACTTAGTTCCCTCAGTTGGTGCCATTAGTGCAGCAAGGGTTTACTGAACAGGTAAGTCAACAGCTAAATTACTAAGTTATGGAGAGGCTGCAGCCCTGACTGATGAGCTAATGTTAGCTAACGTTACCCGATGCTCAACAGTTACGACTTAGCATGAAGAGGTTCAAGTTGATGCTATGTAATTAAAATGACTCCAGCATGTATTGTAATATGTATAGAAATGCTTCTGCATTTGATGAAATTACTATAATGATCATGGAAAGAGTCCTTACACGTCTATTATTTAAGAATTTGTACAGCACAAGCTAGCTTAGTAGTCAATTCGACCGCGTGGCCTAATGGATAAGGCGTCTGACTTCGGATCAGAAGATTGAGGGTTCGAGTCCCTTCGTGGTCGTCTTTTGCCTTAGTTTCAAGGAAATTATGTTTTTCCCTGTACGGAGTGCACAGAACCTCAGGAGGTAACGTTACGTTCGCCTGCAAAGTTACTCATGCGCTCCATATTGTACCAATACTGGAAAAATATGCTATTTTTTGTGATAATTCGTTTGATGTTAAGAGTAGGAGGTAATTTAGGGGTTAAACCAAAACATTGGAGATCAAGAAGGTTTCTGTTTTGTATGATTGGACTTAGATAGATCGATAGATACTTTATTGATCCTGTCACAGAAAATTATCTTGTTACGGCAGCTACGTCCGCAATCGAAAATAAGAAAACCATAATAAAACACATCTGCACCTGTCCAAACACAGAAACATGGCTGAACTCTTAAAACTTGGTTGGTAATCACTTTACACCGCTGCTAGCTAGTTGTTATTGTTTAATGACAGTTATCGTGACACTAGCAGGGACAAATAACGGAAATGGATTCTGTGTGTCATTCAAAGCGCAGTCATAATCGCCGCTGAAACATAAAAACGAGAATTCAATCCACTCGCGATTCGGATCCATAAGATGTTTTTGGGTAGCCTGTTTTCTTTAGCAACATGCGCCATCTACTGGCGGGAATATG
>JAQLOL010000014.1:15908925-15926132 GCA_029783665.1 Naso thynnoides | reverse complement strand
AAAAAAAGGGGGGAAAAATCCCCCACCCCCCCAATTTGTTTCACTGGTTAAAAATTAAAATAAGGGAACTTAGAATGACTGTTCTGGCGATTTTTTTAACCTGTTTTTAAATGAAAAACACAGAAGCCTTTTTGAACCAGACCTAAAAATTGACAACGTTGTACGTTTTTTTTTTTGTGTGTTTTACTTGCCTTTCAGGACCTACGTACATTATGCATGATGTACATAAATATATATGATAATAATGATGAAGAATGGTAAAAGCTGATCACAAGTGAGCAACTACTTACTGGATCTGCGTTGAGTCCCAAAGTGCAGATCAAGGTCCAGGTACTTTACCATGTCAGTGAGCTTATCATACTCAGAATCCTCTCCAAGCTAAACAAAAAAAAGAGCACACTCTGGTTTCCATACAGTCAGGGCTTTGCAACTGAGAAGTTGCTTTTGAAAGCGTTGTATAGTGATACAGGACAGTCTAACATTTTTGTTAGATACGAGCAGATGAGATCCATCATGACTCATCAGAGACATAACAGAGTACATGAGCAGGTCTTTCCAGAAATGTAGGAGTGAGAACATTCACAGCCAGGGTGGGAAGATTCACAAGTAGAGTTGTTTACTGTATTTACTGTATGTGCGATCCTTGATCTTGCAGACGGAGTCATGCGTTCTTTATCTAAGACAAATGTAATGTAATGTTTCACTGCTCACCTGACCCCATATGGTTCCTTCAGAGTTCTCCACCTGCTCCCAGCGCAGCCTTTTCACACTCATGTGGTTGGCGTCCGAGGCCGAGTGGCCTGGCTTGGGCAGCGGAGGCGGTTCACAGGGTGGGGGCAGGGGTGGAGGTGGGGGCGGCGGTGCCTTGGAGATCAAGAAACACTTTTAAATTTACCAGATTTTTGCAAACTCACGGCTAAAAGTTTGCACCAAGGGAGTCTTTTATTCAAACTCAGATGTTTGAATCATCTCCAAAATACGTGTCAAACCTCTCAAGTGGCAAAGCATTCATGGGTTGTTTATATTCTCTTTATCAGTCACAGTTAACAAAATAATTGTTCAATTAGGCAAGACACAAAGACAAATAGCCAGGTGTGATCACACTGGATATGGCACGTCAGTGATTAAGCAGATGTTTGAATGAGATTTGCCTTTTTTTACTGGAGTGCTCTCTTTTATTTTCATTTTTCTTTTTATTGTCTTATGTTCTCTTGAAATGTGTGACAGAATGAGAGAGTGGGTGAACTGCCAAGAGATGCAGTATGGTTTTGCTCTGTCGGTCTCATGGTCATTCATTTGCAGTCTCATATTGTGTCTATCAGGATATATGAAATCCTATTCTTTATTTTTTGAATGACAGCTCTGTTGCTAGGCGCTCTTTTCTGTGGCGCTGCTGTGTTTTCACTTTACATAATTATAATAATTCTGCTCTGGCTCATATTTCATTTGTATCATGTATTTCAAAAAAAAAAAAGTTAGGATACGAAAGCATGTGATATGTAAAATCCTTCATCATGCGTTAAGATGACTGTAAATGCAGCTGTTACCTGTTGCGCCTGGTGTTCTTGCCGTGGAGCTTCATATGTTTTGGGGTGACTGGGGAGGGTGGAGTGAGAGGCTGGTGGCTGGGAGTGCAGCGGGGGCCCTTGGCTGTGACACTGGGACGGGCTGTGATCCTGCAGGGACGGCGGCAGCGGACCCTGGTAGCTGTGTTGGTGGTGAAGCTGGTGGTGCCTGTGGAGAACAAGCTGGCTCGGTCTCAGTGGCTGAGGGGAGGCCTGTGGGGACGGCTGGAGGACCGGCTGGGGCTGGCTGAGCTGCCGGGGGAGGTAGCAGGGGCGGGACGGCTGCGAGGAGCGCAGAGTAGTGGAGACCATGGAGGGGTGGATGTGTGAGAGGCGGGTGGAGGGGGCCTGGAAGCGCTGGTGAGTTTTCTCAACCTCCTCTCTGGTGGGGAGCACTTTGTGTAGAGGAGAGCGGCTGGACAGGAGGGTCCTCGGAGGGGGTGGAGGAGGAGGGATGATGGGGTGGTGAGGGTGGAAGGGCATCCGGCTGCGGGGGACGTGCTCGGGGGAGAAGCGGACTGGCGGCAGGGGGTCAGTGAATTGCACAGGAGGCGGTATAAGAGACTGGAAAGGTGGGGGAGGTGGGGGGCTCTGGTTGGGAGGTGGTGGGATGGGTTCAGATTCTGAGGAGTAAGAGGGAGAGGAAGCCTCATCGCTGCTGCTCTGATCCTCGCTGCTGCCGCTGCTGAGCTGCCGGGGTATGAAGCCCAGGTCCTGGTCCTCCTGGAAACTCATCTGCAGGTAGAAGAGGCGCACATTCAGACCTGCTAATCACAACTTTCACCTCCACATAGTCTAACACAAAGCAATACTAAAATAAAATTTAAAAAAACTTTTGTGGCTCTTCCTTAATTTTAGAATTTTGCTGCCTAATCTGAAACCACAATCTTTTTTTGTACCAACTTATATGATAAGAAAGCCATAACAAGCGACCAAATTTATTAAAATAACTGCAGATCTACATCACTCTTAAACACATGCACTTAAATGTCATCATTACAAGACATTTATCTATGAAAAACGGGAAATGTAACAATGGTAAAATACTGAAAACAATTAAAGGAACAAGCTTCTGCAACCCAGTGAATTAAGTAAAAATGTTGCTCTCCCCGTCTCCCAGACAGCAAACTCTCATCCACCCTGACAAAGACGTAACACAGCTATGTTTGCTCGATGAACTAATGTCAGCCAACACCTTATAATAACCTTAGAGCTCTAATCAGAAATAGGCAGATAAAGTTAGACTCTACTGTATGACCGAGTATCATGTTTTACTTACAGTCACCTCTCTTCTTCTGAAACCATGACAACCACCTTGATATATCTGTTCATATGACACAGGTGTTCATTGTAGCGTACATTAGAGCTGCTCTAATGTAAACATGCAACACTACAACGTTATCACTTCAGTGAAAAGTAAATTTGCTGGGTATTTAATAAGCAAATGCAGTAAATGATGCTACACGTAATATTTTGCATCAAAAGTAGTAAAACTCTAATTATGAGACATTATGTTACTATCATGATCAAACAACAGCTTACAGTTAGGTGATGACAGTTTTTTTGGCCCACACAATATTTATATTTTTAGATAGGTTAGTGAAAGTCCAAAATATAGGTGTCATAGATATAT
This sequence comes from Naso thynnoides, assembly GCA_029783665.1. Taxonomy (NCBI): domain Eukaryota; kingdom Metazoa; phylum Chordata; class Actinopteri; order Acanthuriformes; family Acanthuridae; genus Naso; species Naso thynnoides. The sequence goes on along the minus strand of JAQLOL010000014.1, from coordinate 15,922,934 downwards.
AAAGCCAGCCAATCATTTTATTTACAATCTCTGCTGTTTACAGCAATTAAATTAGGGTTAAATTTTAAAATGGAGACATGACTTGTTGCAGTATCTACACCAGAATGAGCCTTTTGATACCCTGAATTACTGACGGGAGGAAATTTCAGTTATTCTTTCCGCTGAACCTGCGACAATTAGTAGTGTAACACAGATGTATTAGCTTTTCTCAAAGGTTTTGGGAACTAAATGATCTTGAGACGCAGCCCACTCTAGTTTAGACGAAATAGTAATGTGATAGTTGTTCATCTTTTAACAAAGGAAGAATGAGAGGACAGAATAAAGAAGTGGCTTCCGGTAACAGAAAGTAGCATATTTAGCTGGCTGCTTTATTCATTCTACTGAGGGTGGACGTAGTAGTTTGTTAGTGATGTCCTACGCTACTTACTCATGTGGTCCTCCCATTTCTTGGTAGTTAAAGCAAACACATGATGACATTATTCTATGTTAATTTGGACAGGTTTGTGCTTCTACATCATTTTTTTCCCTCCAGAAAAGCTCTGTGACATCTACAGCACAACACTTACTCTTAAAGTCGCGGGATCAGTGGAATAATTAAAGTTGTGGCCATTATTTCCACTATTATGGAGCATAGATTTACAATATATTAAAATGTATACTCTAAAAAACAACACTGAAAAATAACTTGGAAAGATCTTAATTTAAAAATAAACACTGGACTCTATGTGCTTGTGTAAGGCAGTAATTCACTATATAAGTTATGCAGTAAAAAGGCGACAAGTCTTCCTCACCTCCTCATAGTCGTTCTCCCCAGGTACAAAGTCATCCACTAGAGTGACTCGGTGGCCCAGCTGCTCGCTCAGAGCGTCCAGGAACTTGTCTGTGTCCCGGCTGCGAGGTGGGCGGGAGAAGGTGAACAGCTTCTTGCGGCGGGTCAATGTGTTGGGTCCGCTGTCTGGGTGCTGAGGGGAGATGGGGGGGCTTTCCAGGCTGACGTACGGGTTGGATTCCACACTGCTCTGGTGGTGGATCTCATACACAGGAGTGGGGAGAGGCTCCTTCCACGACAGGGACAGACCGGATTTGCGATTACCTGTGAATAAAGATGTCAAAGGTGGGTGGGTGTAAGTATCTGACGCCCCCCCGCTGCAGATTTTCACACCACACCAACACGACAACTTCTATCTGATTGACTTGGCCTATATGCCATGCTTGCTATTCCAGCAAGAATTCATGTGTGACATTTTCGGTTATGTTGTCGCCTTGAGGATCCTTTCCTCTGAGTGGTTACCATAGCAACACAAAGATAAACTGCAGGCTCGTATGCACATATAGCTCTAACTTAAACACATTCAAAACTCTGTGGAATGGCAATCGAGCCTCAAAGTTATTAAGTTTTCATCTGTGCAAAACACTTAATCAGATTTCAACAGTTCACTCTGCAAATGCATCAAGCCTAAATGGTACATAGCTGTGATCAACTGATGAAAGCATGTGCTCATTGTGTGTGCATGTAATGGATTGTCTGGGCGTGTCAGCACCAGAGTACCTGTGAGAGGGGGGAGAGTGAGAGGGGAGAGAGAGCGCCCGTAGGCCTCAGTCTGTCCCGGGCCCTCGGGCTCCGTGGAGGAGCCACCCTGCAGTGGCGGCACACTCTTCCCTGCGTACACGTTCTCCAGCTCCGTGTACACACCTGTCATCTATGGGCGGAGGGCATGATCAGCTGGTTAGCACATAACTGCTGCGACACATTTGCTTTGAAGGCCTGCTGCTTCTAAGTGTTTGAGAAACAATTTGCAGACGGCAGGTTAACCGCAGCCATGAATCAGGTTTAATAGCACATGTTGAAATTGCAGCTATTATGAGCAGACCTTCAAATGATGTGAGGACAGAGAGCATGCATAACATCACTAGCCTTCATTAAGCCAGTTGTTGAGAAGCTAGGCGCTGAAAAGCAGCAGTTATACCTACAGGATTGAGGTCGGGGGACTCGGGGAAGGAGGTTCCATCTCCTGACTGCCTCTCCTCCGGGCTCCCAGATTCATCCACATGAATTCCTAAAGCACAATAAGGCATGAACAGTGACACATGGATGTAGGCCTCCTCCTTCCATCCACCCTCAGCAAAGAGAGAGAAGATGGAGAGCAGCAGGACAGCGTGAAGGAGCAAAAGGCAAATGCTTGGCTCCTGAAGCAGGAAATAGCAACAGCAATGGAAACAGTTGAAACATGAATGAAATACCCAACACATCAAACTGTGCGTGCTTCCAAATAGGAAGCAGAGACAGCTGAAACATGGTGTTAATGTATGAACTGGTGATGGCTTTTTTTGTGTTATTTAGGTTTTCTGTATCCATACATCTTTTTCAACAACAGTCTGTACGTTCTAACAATTACACACATTCCCACCAGGGAGCTGATCAGTACAATGCAGCTTTAGTACTTGAGCTCTAAGCAGTTCAGCTGGAACAACAAAGGTTTAGATGCCTTGCTCATGGGAGGATTAATTGTACAGTAATTGCTGACAGAAGCTCTTTTTGTCTTTAGACAGATTTTCTTTGTAGGTCCAACGAGTCCAACTAAAAAGAAAGAAAAAAAAAGCAATAACACTATATAAATATATATATAAATATATACACACACACACACATATATATATATATATATATATATATATATAATGTTATGTATAATGTTTTAATTTTTCAGTGTATTGTATGTTCTTACATGTACTGTATGTATTTTATGAGCCATTAAATAGAGAAAGAGAAATTTTCATTACTGCCTGCATTAATGGACTATAAAGTTTTTTAAATCTTGAATCTCAAACCTCTAATAAGGAATCTTTCTGGCAGCTTCAGTGAAGTGTAAAGTTAACGTAATAAAGACATTTCATCCCCTTTTAAGATAGCATGGCAAAATTGTTGCCCATGTAGCAGTCCTTTGATGTTGTGTTTCTGGCCACCTGGAGAATGGATGTGTTGCTTTGTTTTATTTTTGATATCTACCACGACCTGAGGGAAACATCTGGCTCCTGAGCTGCTAAACGCTCCACTATGTTCACCAGCTAGTCGCTAACTTGGTCTGCCTGCTGTAAACTGTTGAGCAGGTAGAGTATGTGAGTTTATCAGAGGAATTTCAGCTTGAACACCTTCAAAAAAAAACAACAAAAAACTAACAGTGAAAGTCAGTATCTGTCTTTGTTAAGCTAGGGTAAGACGCACTGACTCAACAGCCAACAATGTTCACCGCTCAACAGCACAAGACAGTGAGGTTTTTAAAGGAAACAAATAAAATAAATAAAAAAGATAACTTCTTTTAAATTTAGAAAAAAAGAAAAGTTTTGATGTCCCAGAGCAATAACTTTGTTCAGTTAAGACTGTCCTTAATTCTCATTCTGTTTGAGAAGCTTGGAAACCTGGTATAAACCCAACCATCTCTGTAGAGATTAGTAAATCTTTGTTCCTTTGTTTTTATGTGCTGCGTACCCATTCCCAGGTGAGTCCCGATGATGCAGTAGTCTGAGCTCCTCTCTCGGAGGCAGCCACGGTACGATGTCCCCGTCACACGCATGGAGCTGCTGCGCCGGTGGTGCTCCGGACCCGCATCAGGCTCCAACACCGCTGCAAAAAACACGCAATCAACAAAACATCATTGTTATTCACAAGCTCATTATGCTCAGCCGCTCCTTAAAGCCATATCAGTCTGTTTTTAACTTCTCACCATTAGCAGAGATCGACGCTATCTTCTATAAATGTTAAAATTCAACCATGTGTTTACTTTAGTGGATCTCAGACTGCATTTTCAAACCCCATTCACTGCCACTCATGTTGAAACAGGGTGTAAAAACACTACAGGACACATGATAGTTGCTAGCTATAGATAATTCACCCATCTAAAGAAAACGTCTGTGTCTATTTGGTCAAAAATCTCTGAGTGAGAGAGAGAGAGGGGAGCCAGGGGCCACTGAGACCAAAGTTACTACACCTAGAAAAACAGTTCCTTACAAGTGCTGCCTTCCTTGCTCGAATGTTAGTGTGATGAAGGATTTTGACAAAGACTTTCTTTTTAACTAATGTTAAAGTTAGTTAGTTGAATGTGAATAAAATGCAAACAACACGATATCTCATAGACAAAGCTATTTGGGGAGAATGTGTGGGGTTCATGTAACCTATGTGGCCAATGTTGACAAAGGTCAATGACATGTAGTAACACTGGCATGGTCCTTTAAAAATAACCTTACGGTACATCTACACATGGTAAATACTAATAAAGGCTTGATTTTCAATTTAATCGATTATTTTTTATCATATGTTTTTAATGGTCAAACTACCACACCTAACAAGAATCTATCCTAAATCTATTCTGCTAATGTGAAACCAAACAGTAAGATTCATCAGTCGGCAAAATCACTTTTCTTTTAAAAATCAAACTGTTATTATACTGTATGTGTATTATCAGAACACAGAACGGTTCCTTGTTGTGTTTGCAGCTCACCGCTGCTCTTGAAACCCAGGAAGCGTGACAGCTTGCTCTGGCAGCGCTCCTGTTCATCATACGTCAGGAGCTGGTGGATGAACTGCCAGATCAGCTGTTTGGCCGGAGTGTCCAACACCGGAAACACGTCCACTATCAGAGTGTCCACATTCCTGCAAACACACATACACACATACATACAATGTATCCATGCACGTACACATCATCATTACATAACCCACCCGTCTACTGCTTGGTTATTGATTTAGCTTATATTCTTTGCTTTAATGGTACATATATCTGAGAACGAACATTCAGCATGAAAAGATTACGTAAAGGTGGGAGGATAACAGGGATGCCAGTTATGGTTGGATTTATGCCTTCGGGTGTTCATACTGTATACACATAATGCAGAATTCACTTGCTATTTTGCTTTTAATCCTGCAGCATCACATGTTTGCAACATCTGCAGAGCAAATGCTCCGTCCGTCTCTTTTTCTCTCACTCAATCCTTCATCCTTGAGGAAATGTTTTCGCTGCCAAATGGGAGGGATTAACTTCCTGTTTAGCTATGAGCATTTGTTTCTTCAACGCTTCTATCATTTATTCTTTCTGTCTTTCTCTCTTGCCTGTATTAAGAACAGCCTCAGCAGCCTTATATATTAAATATGGCAAAAATAGTTTCCAAGGCAACAGCTAACTTTCAATAAACTCCAATGTAAGCTGGTAAATCAACAGAGTCAATAACAAGAGTTTGACAGATGCTGAAAATTGAACTTAGAGCTCTTATCTCTCTCACATCTATCCTCTCTGTGTACTTCCACTTTTCCTCTCTTTCCATCCTATAATCCCACTGACCTGTGCTGGAAGAAGGTCTCCAGGGCCTTGCAGACTGTGTACCTCTCCTGGATGGTCAACAGGTGCTCCAGCTGCTGGCTAAAGGTCCGCCCGTGGACTTTGATGCTCGGTGGAAGAATTTCAGCGACCCACTGCAGAGAACTGAGAGCTGGAGACCTGGACAACAGATGACTGGGATTACTTTAAATATCTAGAATTGTTTAGAATTGGTTCTGTATCTTTGCTGTGTCACTTGACTCAAGGGTCTGATGATAGTTTGCAAACTTTGAGTTGCCTGAAACATTAACTTAAGATGTCAGTTATGCTGACGTGTATTGACCTGGAGCGCGGTAACGTGGTGGGGGCCATGTTTGAAGACTCCTCTGGGTCGGTCTGGTCTGAGGAGTAGTCAGATGGACCGTCCTCCACCACCAGAGTGGGCATGGCCCCGCTGCCCTGCAGCATGGACACCACCTTCTCATGGGAACAGTTCCTACAAAGACAGACAGAACAAGAGAGCAGTCTTAAGACAGACAGTAAACGGAAAATCGTGTACTATTAATAAACAACAGACAACTCCCAACAATTTTTGGCCTGCGACCCCTTTAAGTATTTTTCTCCTCGTTATACGGTATCTGAATAATTTTCTGAGTTGTATAGAACCACAATTATCCAGTAAATTCCAAGGCAAAAGCAAATACTATGAGTGTTGAAGCTCAGTAAAAGCTTGTAAGACCTCTATGATTTGTGCTGTAATTATGATTATTATCTTATGCATATATACAGATAAACAAGATGGCGAGATTTCCTAAATAACATGGTTAATAAGAACATAATTTTTCTGAAAGGAGTAAAATTGTCCAAAAGAAACACATAATTACCAATCTCTCAGAAACTTAAAAAAACAAAAACAAAACAAAAATCTGAATTTGCCAGAGAAAAATAAACCTAGTTGCAATGTGAACAGCCTGATACTGAATGCTCCAAACAATGTGGTGACTTCCCTTGACTCATTTTACAACAAGTCTCTTTCTCTCTCTCTTTCTGTCTCTATCTTATTTGTATTTCTTCTTCAACCAACCGGTCAAGGCGGATGGCTGCTCTCCAGAGCCGGGGTATTCCCAGAGTTTCTTCCCATGAGGGAGTTTTTCCCCGCCGCCGTCGCGTACGCTTACTTTGGAGGGTTCTGTTGGTTTCTCTTCCTGTGAAAGCGCTTTGAAATGTCTGTAGATGTGATTAAGCACTTTACAAATAAAGATTGATTGATTGATCGATTGAACATCTTAATCTGCATATAAGATACTGTACTGACAAGATCCAAGTCTAAGTTGTGATGCTGGACTGTATGATTTCAACAAACTACTCTCACCTTAGTTGTAAAAGTGAAATGAAGATGACTGCAATTAGATTTTATTAGGTATTATGTTTTAATACATCTTAGAAGAAGACAGTACAAACATCTGATTTAACATTTTTTGTAGTTACTATACACCATATGCTCACTTTGTAAACACACCACTGAAAGCCTGCACATGTCTTGTACTTTATTTTCTCTCTCAACTCCTACTGCTGCAGCACCGTGTTATCAGGGAGAGCAGCAAAATTATACAGTGCCAATCACATCAGTTCATGATTGGAACGGCTCTCCGATTCTCTTTCACATGGCCCATCAGAGTGGCAGAATGAGTAATACTGTTTCCTCACACAGCACCAGCTAAACTCACTGATATATTGCTTGATATACTGCATTCGCGAAGCTCATATAAGCGCAATTCAATTTCATCCACGCTGAATTTCTTATCTGCACTCCCACACTCACTCTGAAAATCCAGAGGCAAAAGGTCAAGAAGTTGTAAAGTCCACAAAGTAAAGATGACGACTCCCACAAGAAACGTTCTGTTTACATAAAGACTGTGCACGTGCATCACCACAAGCAAACGTACTGAACCTGCACAGGCACTAAGGACGTTATATGCTGTGCACACTATTAAACCTCTCAAGGTAAATTTGTGTCATAAGGCTTTACAGATAAAACTTACAGACACACATTCTAAGTTAAAAGGAGAATATAGTAACATTAACCAACATAAAAGAATAATTTGGAATTTTGAAATAGGTTCACTTTCTTGCCAAGAGTTAGATAAGAAGAGCTCATGTCTGAATGCTAATTATGAAGCTATTGCCAACAGCCAGTTAGCTTTGCTTAGCATAATACAAAGGCTGTAAACAGGGGACAGCTAACTATGCTTCATTGCTTTCCAGCACATAAATACCACAAAATGTAATTTAGAGTTTAGACTAAACAGACAAGATATAACATGTTTTAGTGAGCTTTAGAGGTGATGACAGGTGTAGTTTTTTGGTGTTGGAAAAAGTCAGGCTAGCTGCTTTCGCTAGCTACTAGCTGTTTGCGGAGACTGGCCTAGGAAGATAAATAACTTCCTCATGTCTGACTACTAAATATAAAGCTGCAGCAAGTAGCTACACAGCTTAGCTTATCAGAGAGTAAAAAAGAGAGTAGAATTACAATAGAAGAGGGAGGAAACAGCAAGCCTGGCTCATTGCTAAGCTAGCTTAATTTTTCACAAATACCTTGTGCAAGACTCAGAAACCTCCTTGGTCATTTACAAAGCTAGGTATTTGTATTTATATTTTTTGGCTCTGGAACTTACACACACAAAAAAACTTCAAATTAAAATGCAAAATTTTATTTAATTTTTTAGTTGTGTTTAAATAACACCATGTTATTTGTATTATGCAACTTTTAGCTAGCCAATGTTTCCCTGGATGCTGTGAAACAAACTTAATCAGTTTTTGGAAGGAAGCAGTAAGACAAACGTGCCACTGAAGGCTCCAAAGTGTGTTTTGAGTAATTACGAACCTGAATACATTAAAACTGAATTTCTAATGAAGAGCTATGATGCTGAGCCTAAAGCCTAAAGCACACGTGCTTAAAACTTCATATCCAGCCTTTTTGCTAAGCTAAGCCAACTGGCTACTGCCTGTAGCTCCATCTTAAGTAAACACATGAGAGTGGTATTGATCTTCTCATCTCGCTCTTGAAAAGAAAGCAAATGAAGTTATTTACAAAATGAAGAATTATTCAGACATTTTCCAGTAAAAAACAGAAAACTGAAAAACCATTCTGACTCTTTCCTCTGAATGACAAGTACTTCCAAAAACAGTGGAGTAAGATGTGATCAAAAATTTGTAAAGCTGCATATTTGGAGGGTTTATTTCCATGGTTGGAGCTTTAATTTTCTCAGTAGGATGACTGGCAGTGAATGTTTTGCTTCAGAAAAAAATAAAAACTAGCCTATAGAAAAACCAAAAGAAAGTGTTGTGTTTTCTGTGAAGTTTATGTGGTACTGTGAATGATGTTTTACTTGGCAGCAGATGGCTTCTGCAGGTAAAAAATAAGCCCGTGTATCTCAAAGGACTCTGCCTTAGTTCAAAAGCTTGGATGATTACAAAGACAAAATACTACTACAACTACTGCTGCTTATAGTGAGAATGTTATCCATGAAAGACAAACCTCATGTCCAGTCCATTAAGGAAGAGGATACGGTCGCCTGGTTTCAGTCCACACTCCTCAGCAGGACTATCTGAGAGGGAGACAATGATGGCAGAAAATCAAACATCATTCAGAGACTGAAAATGGATCCTGGCACAACCTCACCAGCTAACAAGGTGCACTGAGCAGACGGGTGCAACAGGGAAAGATGGTGACTAATGTGATGCTGTCAATTTGTGCAAGACATCCAACAAAGCCTGTCAACAAACAAGATCGCCGTGATAAATCTTATTACGTAAGGAAACAGTGCTGTCAAAACAGTCCCCTGTGGAATCTGTTCTGGCTGCATTGTACCCATCCTCTATCGCCTCCTCATCTGTCAATTCGCTGATGAATTTTCTTCACACTAAATGTCACATCATCCCCTTTTTACTCGGGGTTTGGATGGCTATCAATTCATGTGATAAAGTAGTATTTTCAGATGGGCACACTCATGGGCCACGAGACAAACTTTCAATCAGAGTTTGTGGTTTTCCTGGTCAGTAAAGGATTTGTGTACAGCTCACGATGAGAGACACGCTATCCACCCCCACGATCTCCATATCAACCCCCATAAGGCCCACTGAGTCAGTCCGCACTGGCTTCTTCAGCACATGATGGTGGGAGATGATGGTGGGCGGGAATGGTGCCGTCATCATCAAATACACACACACACACATAGCACACACACACACACACCTCCCTCCTCACAGAGGAACCTGGCAAATTCCCACTACAGTAACTTCACAGCCTCTCTGTCTGCAGCTTTTTTTTATTTGGAAAAGCAGTAACAGTTAATTAAATAACCTTTTACTGCTGGAAATAAAAAAAACATGAAAGCAATTAACATGTTCACCCAAAGCTCTGAGTAGCAATTACCCTGACAAATATTTAACTGCATTTTATGCCAGTGATCACTCTCGTAAAACAGAGAAGGTCGCATTTTATCTAAAAAGAAAAAAATAAAATCATTCAGCTGTGGAAATATCTAAACCTGAGGGTACACTGATTTTCTGATTTAAAAACTAAAATGATAAATATTCTGACTGACAGCTAACCAACAAAAAGGATTTGTAATTATTCCACGTTTTGATGTAAATCTAGACACTAGCTAGGTAGCTAATTGAATCAGATGCTTGAAAAAAAAAATCAATTTAAATTTTCATTTAACCTCAAAGGGGCCATTTTTGGGGAACTTGCGATTTGATTTAATGATAAGAGTTAGATGAAAGGACTGATAACACCCCTCTATCAGTCGATTCAATATAAATACAGACAGCAGTCAGTTAGCTTAGCAAAAAGACTGGAAACAGAGAAACAGGTAGCCTGGCTCTGTCTGTAACAAAATCTGCCCCCAGCACCTGTAAAGTTTATTAAATCTGACATTTATGTACAAAATCTGACACATTAAAACAATCAATTGTGTGTCGCTCTGAGCCAGGCTAGGTGTTCCCCCCACTTTCCACTCCTTATGCTAAGCTAAGCTAAGCTAACCAGCGGCTGCTTGTAGCTTCATATTTCCTGGACAGGCATGAAAGTGGTATCAGTCTTCTCATCTAATTTTTGACAAAATAGTGAGATAAGAGTATCTACAAAATTTCAGACTGTTTTATTACTTAAAAAAACCAAAACGACAAAAAAAAAACCCTTTTTAATTTGTATCTGTTATCATATTTTGGTTATTTATTGTGATTTTAGTTGGTAAAGCATTCACAGTACAAGCTTCTCTGTGGGGGTCCATTAAATACACTCAAAAAAGAATGCAAACTCATTAATTAATTAAATTATAGTTTAAAATATTTTGATGAAATAAGTGCATGATCATTCACAATAAAAATATGAAGCATTAAAGCATGATAAAAGCATTTGATGCTTATATAACATTGATTTTTATTTGTAAGAGGCTTAAACTTACATTTACTTTTCTATATCGTAATTTTTTTCAATTAGGCATCATAAGAATTATCTCAGGATAATATGAAAGCTTCAGAAAAATAAACACGAATCAAAAAGTGAAACTCTGGATGAAAGTTTCTGAATGTGACTGCACATTGCCGACTGACAGCTAAATGGCTTTTTTTTTTTTTTTAAATTGTACAGTACAGCCTGTTCTGATTGTCTTCCTCTAAACATTTCACTGGTGAGTCAGACAAATCCACTTCCTGGTACACTCATAGTCACACAAGAACAAACACCTCCTGATCACCTTCAACCCCCCGCGGCTGGCACCACAACAGACTCACCCACATATACACATTCGTCCCCCTCCTCCCTCTCTCACCAGCCAACTCAGAATAATGTTTAGGTCAAGCAACCACACAAAGAGAGGAGGCATCGATTTGGACTGTACCGTGCAAAGTTTTAATATAGAAGCAGTACCTGGAATAACTGAGTCGATGCAGACAGGAGCGTGACCTCGCAGTGTGAAGCCAAAGTTCTTCTTCCCCCTGTAGACACGAATGATCCTGAAAAAACAAATGGAGAGAGATGAACAATTAACAGGCAGATGTGCAGGATCATGATCACTTTCTTTATTTTATTTTATCAATGAATTAATACATTTAAGCACAAATGTTGATGGATGATGGAAAATGTTTTAATTCAACTTTGGCTAATAAACTTAATATCACTTATTGATGATTTAATTCATCATAAATGACAGAAGATTGCAGATTTCGTTTGTTTTTCGAATGATAAATATGCATTACTTTTCTCAGAAAGCACATCGACGTCATAACTTCTTAAATTAGTTGCAAAGCTTTAAACACATTTAACAGTTCGCTCTTACTTTGTGTTGTTGTTACCCAGAAATACATCCAATAAAAAATAAATAAATAAATACATGCAAATCAGGTTATTTGCACCTAATTTTACTTGTGATGGATCAACCAAAGACAATAACGTTAGTAAATCAAAAATAAACTTTTTAAAATTATAGTATTATAGTAAATTAATTAGTATATTAATCTACCAATTTAAGATTTGCGCAATAAAGTGTCAGAAAAAAAAGTGCACCAAAAAACTCCAAGAGCCCAAAGACACCTCTAAATTTGTCCATATATTCAGTAAAGGATGATATAAAACAAAGAAAGATGGCAAAGTCTCACATTATAGAAGCTGTAATCAGAGACTGTTCTGTATTTAATTGATTTAAAGATTAATCACTTACAAAAATGTTTGACAAACCACTGATCATTGAATTGTTCCAGGATTAAATGTGACATCACCCAGTTACGCTGATGCCTAACAACCTTTCTGTGAATGGACGGCGAGCCCAGCTGTCTCTGGAAGAAGCTCTTACTCACTGGTGTTTACAAGGCTGTTGTGCTTCACTTTGTTTTGATTTGTCACTTCCTGTAGGTGGGAGTGTGAACAAGTATGACGCTCATCTTTACTGCTGTCTAACTCTGTGATTGAGGCTGTTAAACATGACATTTCACTTTATTTTTTTTTACGTATCAGTCCAAACTAGAGCAGCCTCAAACTCCACATCAATCCGCATGTCTTTCTCTGAGTTTCATTCTTCTGCTTTCAGCCCAAATAAAAATAATTCAGTACAGACTCAAAAAGAAAAAAGCTTTGACATTTTGCTGATGGTGGTGCTTTGCTCTCAATTGCCCCAGTGGAGGAGTCTAGGTGGAACCTCCCTTTACATCAAAAATGAGACACTTATGCTGTCTATCCATGGCAGGTTGCCATGGAAACGACACAAGGAAACACTTCTCTCTATACGTAAACCGGGGAAGATAAGAAAAGACAAGATGGGAGGGAAAACAGATAGATCTAGTCACTGTTCTTTGTGGTCACCGGCTGTTATGTAAGACAAGCTAAGTGCAGATGGGAGCATTGGGTGCTGCTGCATGTGCGTGTGTGTGTGTATCTGACAAGTGTGTTCGTGGAGCCACAAAAAGAGTCCCAGCATCAGCGTTGAGCACACTTGACAAACTAAGTGTCTATGGTAGCTCAAGGCCTCTTGTGATTCCCATCAGTCAACACCAGCTGCATTTATTCTTTGAAATGGTTTTACATTAAGTCATCTACAATGGTGCCCCCAAGGGGTGGCCGAGGGGCCACGGCCACTCTGATAAAATCACTGGTCCCAACATTCTAATTCCTTAACTCTCATATTGACATAATTCTTAACTAATCTGCATGTTACCACAGGAAAACAGAATTCATGAATTTTAGTTGTGTTTTTTCAGTTATAGTGGTTCCATCTGAGCGCCCCTATGCAGACTATCATTTATGTCACATGACACTGTATGTACCCTGTTACTGAATGTCGCATGAAGTCACTGAGCGCAAAACAAAATAAATCAATCAGTCATAACTCAATGAAACCTCTGACACAGCAGCTTACTGGCTTTTTGTGCAACAGCTCCAATAACGGCCCGAATAGACAATTGCCAATCCATAGTGATTGATTTTAGGTATTGACAGCAGTGGGCCAACAGATCATAATAAAAGACCATCCACTAAAAGTACACTTGAAACACATGTTGGGGGCAGATTCCTACAAAAACATTTTATACCTCTATTTTCAAAAAAAAAAAGTTGACCAGGTCTGTCTGTCTATCTATATACCCCTCCATCTACAATCAATCCATCCATCCATCTGTCCGCCTTACTATCTATCTATCTATTAGGAGTGTAACAATAAGTTCTAATGACACCATGTGTATTAAGATACGTGATTGGCGATACGATACAAGAACGATATGAACTCAATTAGAGTGATACGATTCAATCACAAGAAATTGATATAGCAACGTTTCCTATTGCCAAAAATAGAAGAAAAGAAAATGCCTATTTCACTGCAGTTGTAGGGGATATAAAACACTGGAAAAGCATTATACACTGAACTACACAAACATTCAGTGCAAGGCCTCTCTTTGATCTGTATGGACCGTGGACTAAAAATCTCTCCTTCTCCATCTCTTCGTGCTTCCTCGCCATGATCCACCTTTATCTGAAGCGACGCTGCTAATGTAATACGCATGCCCAGAATGTTGGAGAATGGGAGAATTATCCAGAGAAATGTTATTTACCATTGTAAGTGCAAAAACACATTCACATAACAATGTCTGATGTGCTAAATACAAAGCACAAATTTTTAATATAGATTTAATCGATTTTTGCTTTAA
>JAQLOL010000014.1:15885545-15903246 GCA_029783665.1 Naso thynnoides | reverse complement strand
AAAAACAAAAACAACTGACAAAGATTTCAGCTTAAAAACTGTAAGAAAATCAGTGGTAATATATTATATTATATTATATTATATTATATTATATTATATTATATTATATTATATTATATTCAAGCATAAGTGCAGAATGTAAATTCAAAATTCATTTGACAGCCAAATGATGATGTGCGAATACAGCATGTGCTGAATATGTTTACACATGTTGTGTTTAATGTGCTTATTGTTGAAATGATCATTGTGCTCAAGTAATTTCTGTGACTTTACAAAGATCTATAAAATTTTACATTAGCAAAAGAAACCTGTATACTACTGTGTGCATACTGCTACTGTACATAAGAGCTTTGTTTGTGCAAACCTTCAACAGCAACAGAATATTCTTGACAGTATTTGTCATTGTTTTGGATTGTTGCTATAGTAATAAACAAACCTTTGCATAAAGCAATGGTATTTATCCACTCTCATGTTGCTAAGAGTATTAAAAACTTTAAAAAGTCCCTTTTAGATACATTTAGAACAGAAAAAAGGGGGGATTCATTTGCTAGTAATCACAAGTTAACTACGGATGATTAGCCTATGCCATAAATTGTGTTTAGTATATTAATCAATTAACATCGTTTGACATTAAATTAAGAGCAAATAAATATCTGTCAAATAAACTTAATCAACTTTAATAAATGAACATTTTATTCTAAAAAAGACTATGACTTTCTGCCATGCTAGCTGCCCTGTGAGGCTTTACAGCAGTGCTTTGAGTGAAATGCTAATGTTAGCATGCTTTCATTCTCACAGTGACAGCGCTAGCAGGTACAATATTTATAACGACCCCCATCGTAATACAGCAAGTTGATATGCTAACGTTTGCTAGTTAGCGCATAAACCATATTTGGTCAAACTCAAAGTTTTGTGCAAATTGAGACTTTTATCTGATGGTGGCACTAAATGAAAGGCCATCCAATCAATAAAAGTTAATGCAGTTAATCTAGAGGGAAACGTGAAGGCATGTAAAAATTTCAAAAATTTTTTGCAGTTCATTCCGCTTCCACTGAGATATTTCACCTAAAAACAAGTATGTCCAATGTCATGGTAGCCCTTGATAATGAGCCAAAGGATCAACCAAAGTCAGAAGGATTCATCCACTGGGACCATGAACATCTGCACAAAATTTAATAGTAATCCATCCAGTATTAGTCAAAATATATCAGTCTGAATTAAGAAGGTTTACTGAGCATGTCAACTGACCAACCGGCTTTACCATCACTAGAGGTTTTTTGCTAAAAAGCAGACTGCCAAAAATGGTCCATAGTGGTTTTTGTTCTTTCTTCAGCCTGAACCAGCTGGTCTCATAAAGCAGATTCTAATTCTACCGTTAAAGATGAATGGATGTGTTGTATTGATAAAATGACACATCTTGCTAGAATCCAAGTTTTAAAATTACTGGCTTTAGCACTGTTTGTGCTCATCACCCTCTTTCATGAAAACAGTTTGCGAGGCGTGTGAGCCACTATTGTTTCTCATCTTGTGAAGTGTAGCAGCAAACAAGCCGCAGCCGCTGCCTCCTGCAGTTCAGATTAAACACCATCATTATGAGCAGCACTACTGAAAAGGAGAGCTTTGTTCACAACATGCACTGAAGGTCAAAAGGGGCTAATAAATGCTGATCAAGCTCTGATCACCCGGTAGCTACAAAGGTCCATGATCATTACGTTCCCTATGCAGTTACTGGTAGACATCATGTGGGGCGGAAAAGCCAAACGTGCCCGGAAACACACACAAACCGCCAGCACATAAAGTTTAAAAGGAATATTTATGTAATCTGAAAACTCAATATGCAGCTCGGAAACATTCACAAACACACAGAGATACATATGGTAAGAGATTACACGCTAAAAGCAGAGCATCACTCATCCTAATGACTTCAGTCACGGCAGAGAAAACAGCCCAATAGCATATTTTTATGTTGTAAACTGTATTGCAACAAGCGGTTTCCACCTAAGTGTGGTCTCACCACATCAAACTACACGAACACACTGGTGTTGGTTCACTTGACCTAATAAATTATTGATATCAAGCTTGAAATTGCCTTGAAGAAAGCGTAGAAAACAGCTAGGGTATTGGTTAAAAACACCGGATATCAAACACCAACAGCAGCCGTCTCCATTGCATTAAATATTCACTCACCTCCCACTTCACATACATAATTACACTGATGGCTCCTTGTAAAAACAGGGCAGCTGATAAAAATGCATAAATTCACTCTAAGTTAAACAACCATGTCTCACAAAACCTCCACATAAACAAAATCCAGCTGAACAAGAATGGAAAGGTGTACTCACCCCCAACAATTCATGGCTCTAGCTGTCACCCATAGGTCTGAGATAGAGTCAAACTAAGCACTCACTTGCACCGTGCAATAGTGACAGACACACCTAGTGCTTCAGTGCTGCCTCTCTGAGGGGGATAAAAGATATGATGGGACCTGCATGCAGGAGGCTGTCTTTACAAAGTATCAAGGGAAAATAGTCAACACAGAGAAAGAGAGAGAGCGAGAGAGACAGAGAGAGAGAGAGAGAGAGCAGGGAACAACCCGGGCGTTGAGCAGAATAATGAGAAGCAAATCCGTGAGAGAAGCACAAAACCCCCCTCAGGGTGAGGTAAGAGAGTTGTGAGATGGGTTATTATTGATGCTCGTGCAAAAAGGAGGGTCCTTCATTACACAAATACCAATGAGGAGTTCTCAGTCGACACAGTTTGAATAATTCATAACCAATTTGAGGCAGAAAAATCCTGTCGCCTCGCATGATTTCAGGCGAGTAACAATGAATCCACCTCAGCGCTGACTTCATCCTGCTGGAGACTCTTCTTACAGTATATTAATAACACTAAAAAACAGTTTAGAGTGGTGTAGTAGTGGAGGAAGCCAGAGTAGTAAGAGAACAAAAGGTCTGATTGGCTCCACTTGTGGAAGAAGTGCAATCTGTGGACGAGCTGTCTGGGGATTTGGAGAGAGGCAGGAGTGCTGGTCATTCTGGCACGGAGACAACCGCAGAGCTCTGGCTACCTGAGCGCTGTTTTTGGTGATCTGGCGCTGCTCCATTTCATGAAAACACTCAGACACACACCCTCCAAAAACATGTTGGCTGCAGCTTCGGTATTTCTCTTTTTCCTGAAGGGATGCTGAGCGGTATGGCCACCGATATTAAATTATTTTCTCATTAAGCGAGTGCTCAACTCAATCTGTCCACAGCTCATCAGCATATTCACCTCCATGCTGTGAATTTAGTTAATGTTGCCAATCCTCATTTACTGCTAAGAGCTCAAAGCTTGGGCCCCTCCATGTCGGATTAGTCTCATGATTTCACTAACATTTTAAGCTACTCCGCAGGTGGCAGATGGGGCCCACCTAAACCTAAAGTATAGGTCTGAAATGGCTGGAAGCGGGCGAGACCCTCCATAATCCATCCTGCAACAGAACGAGCAGGAAAGCCTGTTTACATGGTCATTATGAAGTAAATCCCTGCAGATTATTTTGCTTTTTCACTAGGACTTGAAAAGGACAAGTGGGGATGTTTGTGGAGTACAAGTTGCCTGCATTCAGGCTTTTGACTCCGTCCACTCCACCGTGATGACTAATTCGCCTGGAATCATGACATGAAACAGCAGTTTCCTAGGTAAAACGCAATCGATCCAATCAGAGCAACGGGAGGGATAACGCTGTCGCCAAGCTGTTGTCAAGCTGTGCAGGGGAATCGAGAAGGAAAAACAACAAAGGCAACCACTACAGACAAGACAGACGCTGCTGTCAAAGCTGTTCTACATCACATTTTGGTTTTCTCAAGCTGAGTGGTGATGTGCATTATATATGTCGCTATATTTCACAAAGTGTGCTAAATATTCTGCTTCCTTAGGCACATCTGAAATGTCACAAAGACTAAATAAAATACTATGATTGGCAGGGTCATACCTACAGTGGGAAGAGATGGACAAAATTAAGTATCACAATAAATTTGACCAAACACTTCAATATGGATATTGTGACAGTACTGTAGGGATGACAGCTGGTGTTTCACTACAATCCATTTTTTGATTAAAGCTGAAGTTGGTAAGTTTAGGGTACATATCAATAACTTTTTTTGTTACATATGGAAAAAATGTCATAATAACCGTAGACGGCTCTTAGTAAGTGACGTGGTCTGAGAGTATCATAAAATATTTGTGTTTTCCTATCATGCCTCTGTTTTCAGGATTGGTAAAAATCCTATCGCTCCGTTCTATTTGCCCAATGAGTTACACTCTCTGTACTCTCTGTCCTGATTGGCTGGTCTACACTGCACTTCTTAGAGACAACTTTGCCAGCAACCATTTTGTCTCGCTTCAAAACTGGACTTGAGAGAATGACAAACGAAATAAGATGCTGCGAAGTTGCTTCCTATCTCACGTTACAGCTGACGTTAGCTTGCTTTTCGTTAGCAGAAGTTACCTACTGCAACTTTAATAATCATCAGTAATGCTTATGTAACGTCTGAGTGAGAAAGTTCAGAGAACTACATCACTTTACTGCAATGCAAACTTAAAAAAGAGGAAAAGAAAACACCGAAGCCATATCAGTAAACATAAATATCCAAAGTCAAAGATATATACAACACAGCACTAAGAGTGGGAGGAATACTGGAACAACAGTTAAGCCTCACAGTAGCACAAACCGCAATTTTGTCCTGTCCCGATATGTCCTCTGATCACAGTCTGTGTTGGGAGGGTTACACATTTTTTTGTATTGCTGGACAGCATTTTGGCTGACAGATGTAAGATGACAGGAAACAAGACGAAAAACAGAGAAATTAAAACAAGGGATGTCTTGGTTACGTAACATGCATCTCAGACTGCCCAGAATATTGCTTTTTATGGTCAGTGGTCAATTTTCATGCTCTCTGCTGAATTCAAAGCCATCTTTCAACCAGCAGTCCATTGTAATGGGAGCTGGAGCATCTGGCTCTTACCTGATGCTGGAGATGAGCTGTCGATGCTCATCAGTGGTGAGTATGTCGGGCAGGACCAATGCCAACCAATCCACTCTCTTCTCAGCTGCGTACTGCTTCAGCGCGGTGAAGAGTTTCTCTTTCACTTCAGGCTCATCACCTAGAATCTGGTCGACCTGATGGAGATTAAACAAAGATGTGAGAGGTTGAGAGCACTTTCGGGACATGTCAGTAAAAATGACTTGATGCTGTCACCTCGTAGGATTAAAGTCCAAGATTGTTACACTTCATTTGCAGTTTGAAAGAGAAAACAGCCTTGTTCAGGGCTGTATCACTTGAACTTATTCATAGCATGTCCTGGTCTTAGTATGCTGTACATTCGTATATTTTCCTGTCCATCCAAAAAGGGTTTCAACTTTGTATTTTCTCATACTATACACTATTTAAATGCTTACAGCTGGGCACTGTATAAAATGCCACACATAAGTTTATTTGAAGATAAAGATTATGCAGAGTAAATATATGCTCTGTTATAAGGAAACTCCTTAAAGACCAATTTATGCTTTTTCGCATGACACTTTTAATAAGTGTCGCTCAACAAAAATGACATAATTTCAACAGAAAAATGTGTCGCTCGACACTTTCATTTCATTTCACGTACATGGAGAGTTCTGCTATGTCAGGGACATCGTCAGATTTTGTCTCGTAATAGTGTAACGTCGCTACGGAGATTGTTTTTACTGAACTTTCTTTCTCTAGTTTCTTTCTCTAGTGTTCGTGCCAAGTATGGAAACCTTTCGCCAAAGCATAATTGAAAACATTGCGTGACTCTCCCAGACCTGTTGAGTGACACTTAACAAATGTGTCGAGCGACGATACATAAATTTGCTTTTAAGGAACAGTCTAACATTTGCAAGGTCCATTTTTTGCTTTTTATTTTGGTCCTAAAGTACACTAAAAACCTGGCTTTAATACGTAAGCATTTCTCTGCTACAATAAATACTTAAAAATATTTAAGAAGCAATTCGAAAAATATGTGTTTAATGTTGTTTCACCTGATTACACTGACAGAAATATCTCCCTGGCAACAAAAGGGAGCAACCTCTCAATTCAGCAGATTCAAATACATGTGAGCTAGATTCTGATTGGAGAACAGAAATCACCTTTCTTCAATTAAGCCCCTCCCACTTCAAACCAGTAAAAAGAACAAAACAAACCAAGCCTTGGGAAATACCAAATTGATGGAATATTACTAGAAATTTTTGTGATGATTTAGAACTCCATTCAACACCACAGATCAACTGGCTCAGGACTTCACCTGGAACCAGCTGAGACCAGTTAGTGTATTCAAACGTACCTTCCTGTTGAACTCCAGAGCTTTATGTTTACGGTCCAGTCTCACACTCTCCCCTCCCATCTGACTGTCCTCTATGCTGATGCTGTGTTTTTGCCTCGGGCCGAGGCACAGCACCCCCAGGCGGAGATTCCTCCCCTGGGAAGCCTTGATCAGCGCCGCGGCTGTCTCATGCTGCCTGACGGGAATGCCGTTGACCTCCATGACATAATCTCCAGCCCTCAGACCTGCGCGGCCGGCTGGAGAGCAAGGCGAGCAGTCCTCCACCAGCAGGGGGCAGTCTCCCACGATGGTGAACCCGAAACGACCGTCTGGACCTGGTGTGATGTCCATCTGTAAGGCAGAAAAAAATGAATCTGAATTTCATTTAATTTAGACAAACATACATTAAAAAAAAAACAGAAGTAGGTCCACAGGCTTCAACTATTATGCATTACTGGTGTGTCGGATTAAAAAGCTGGAAGACCTGCTGGATGCGGGACACCACTCCGATACTGGGAGGGATGTTCTTTTGAGTCTGAGCAATGGCGATGACAGCTTGGGGACACAGCGTCGACACATTGTGGCCCTCAATCTCCAGGACCTGGTCGCCGGCCTGCAGCCCCGCCAGGTGGGCGCTGCTGCCCTCCTCCACGGACAGGATGTAGCTGGGTCCATTCCCACCCAGCTGGAAGCCAAACTCCTCAGGCCAGCCCTGGTTGGACGACGGCATGCTGAGGACTGGAGGAGAAGAGGGGAGAAAATAAGTGAAGTGTGAGAAAGAAGGGATGAAAGATTTGAGTAATCCAAGGCTTTTTTTTAGAGAGAGGTCCCGCACTTTGGAACACCACTGCAGACAAAAAAGTGAAAGGTTATGAGACAGCATGCTAAAAAACAAAGATAAAACACACACTTACCCACTGAGGCCAAAACATTCAAGTCTGTTGACATTGCAGAAACACCTTTAGATCAAATAATCCCTCGCATGTGTTTAAATGAGCTCCAATTCCAGGCACTCGTGGCCTGTCTCTCCTCCCTCCTGCTACCTCCCGTGTCTCAGGTTGTACTATGGAGTGTGGCTCTGTAACCCTCCAACCTGAACCGTGACACACTCAGCGCTCCCTGACCTGGTTCACAAACTCCACCGCAGCCAATCAAATTAAGCAATTGCAGAGATTGTGACCTTAATTAGTTTGAGAGACAAAAGTTCCTCCAGCTATTTTTTTTTTTTTGCTTTGCTCAGTGCACATGCAAGCCTGTTGAATGGGAATCATGCAATAAAGTAACAGAGCACACTTCAGCCTGCACTCATCAGTCTAAAGCAGATAAATACAGTGAGATTTTTAATTAAAAATGACCTTATTCAGTCAGTTTTAAGAAACATCTCGGATATGATAAAATATAGAATTACATAAATTGACATGTTGGCTTAAAAAAAACAAAAACAAAACAGCTATAAACCCTCCAGAACAGCTGGAAGCTGATTTTATGCTCCACAGCCTCCCACACTGCAGCAGGATTCACACAGTGGATGAAGCTGAAAAAAGACTTACAGAAATCTTTGGATGGACACCGAGAGCCGCGTTTGCTCTGCCGAAAAGAGTATCGGCCTTTTTTGTTTTGCAAAAATTTCTTCATCTTGAATGTCAAACGGCAGGTGGCCTGCCAGCAGCCTGGTATCCAATCTGTTATCTCAAATATAATGCTTAAAAAAAAAGAAACCCTGATCACAAGGTCAAACAGAAAAGGGTGACGAACACAAAACATCCCCCCATTTTTCTTCCACCCTGAAGCCACAGCCGTGTCCTCATGAGCAAAGGGTGAGTGTGCACGAGCAGCGAGCGCAGCCTCTCTGTGAGTGTGTACAAGGAGTTAGTCCTGCGTCTCATCCTTGATTCATCCGAGGGCCAGCCTGCTTGCACAGTGTTAATCAGAAAACTAGGACGCTTGCACCCGCGCACCTCCGTTTCTTAATATTCTCTCTCCAAAAAGGGTATTGTGAGGCCTCATTTTTCTATAAATACACCAATGTGTCTTTTTCCTCCTCCTCCTCCTCTCTCAGCTAGGTGGCTCTCCAAGGGACTGCTCCTGGCCCAAAATCACTCTGCGTCGATGCAAGGAAGCCTGATGAGTACTAATTGGAGCGTCTGCTCGCCTGGAATTCTGTGTGTCCGTGTGTGTGAGCACACTGAGATGTTCTGTCCATTGAGAAGGAGCGGGGGCAATTTAAGACTTTAGCCTGTGGGATTAGTAGGATTATGAGCTGAATCTTCTCCTCCACCCCTCTGTCATTAATACTGAAGGAGCACATGCTCCCCTCCTTTAATGAATACATTAACTGCCAGTAGTTGAACCATACAGGGACCATGTATATCATAAGGCATGCAGTATATGATCATCAGTCAGAATGTGTGTCAAAACACTGCACTGTCAAAATACAGCCAGTATCTGAGGCTGAGTTTAAGTCAAAGCTGGAGTGAAAACATTTACATTTTAGGCCTCAAACAGGTGAAAAAGTGAAATGGGTTTAAAGCCACTAGTTGTTTAGGCTGTTAGGTTATAACAGCATTTTAAATATTGCTCTGATGAAATGTTCTTGTAGAAAAATGAGGAAATCCTGGTGAAAACTGTTGCTGGTAGTACATTAAATTCAGCCTTTTTAATCTGCATCTTTTTGCAAACTAGCGGCCGTGTGTGTTGTTTTATTTAGTGTCTTTTTTATGCCCAAATTTCCAAGAAATAGTTACATTCTTTAGTTTAGTGCAACTAGTATTGAAGATTTAAAGGGCTGAAGCAGCAAGCCCTTTAAATTTAGGGCTCGGTATCAGAGCTTAACACTAGAGGTGGATCAATTGATCAGCATGATGATTAATCTGTGCCAATTATTGCTGTTTTTAAATAATTGGCATTGGCCGACGCATGAGCATGCTAAGCCAATTAACATGCAGACACACATTCATTTTTTCCGATAACTGTGATTATGCCCATTTGCCTTGTGACAGTGTATGTCACAAACAAAAAACATACTTTAGGACAGTTTTTGGAAGATGCTTGAAACATTTTGAGCCCTGCACTATTATTACTATTAACTATCATGAACCTTAGGCTAATATAAGTATTTGTCCAAATTCCCTCAATCATGTGTGGAAATGAAAAAGATTTAAAAAAGATTTTTTTTATAATAAAATAATGTTTGTTTTTTTTGTTTGATGTTTATTTTAGTTGAGCATTTCTTTGTATCATTTGTTATTATTAAACTGTTACGTTTTAGAGGGAAAAAAGAAAATTGGCCAAAAAAAAAAAACTGGCATCGTATATCGGCCATCAGCTGCCCTGATTTCTAAAGATCGGCATCGCCCTAGAAAAACTCACATCAGTCGACTTCTACTCAACACCTTTAAGATGCTGACAGAAATAATCCCGTGAGAGCCACATAGTTTAAAACTTCTCTAACAACACCACATTTGATCCTCTTTGTTTCCAGATGTAAAAAAAGTGACTATTTTGCATGGTTTTAATTTGCACACAGTCAATACTACCAGGATCTTTTGTGTTATTGGCTCACAACCGCAGCAGCTATGACTCATACAATCTGTGGTGTAGTGAAGTCCAGTGGGGAGTTTAAGGCTTAGCTGACAAATTTGCTTTCCAAACAGAAACTAAATCATTTGAAGGTAGGGTTGTAAAATACATCTGGAGTACAGCCCGACTGAATATACTGGTTTGCAGATATTATCAGCCGATATCAGGCTATTGCAGATATTTTGCAATCAGCTTGTATGTTTTCTGATGTGCGCAGACTGGAAAAAATGCTAAGACTAGTGATTTAAAATGTTGTAATTACACCGTTTGTCCAGCAGAGGGGGATCCATTATTTAATACTAATAAGTGAAATGTTTGCTTCTCAACCCATTGATGTTGGAATGTCTGTTAAAATGTCAGACATCCTGCCTCCATTAAATATCTTTGTAACATGTATTTGATAACCACATTCAGCTGACATAATATAAAATATTAGCCAATGAATCGGATACTGGAAATTTCTTGCTCCCTAATATCGGTATCAGCATCTACCCCCAAAAATCCCATATCGTTTGGGCCTCAATCTTGAGCATCTGATTAACATTAATTCATGAAATGTGGAAACATGGAGAAACATGATGAGGCACATGATGTATTACATGATAGGAAAGGAATGAAGGGGGGAAAAGGTACTAGTTGAAATTCTTATTGGTATATCACTTCAAGGATTAAAACTGGTATCTTAATTTTCAAATGACACCCAGCCACAGTGCTACATTCATCACGTAATAGAAAAGGGAAGGAGCTCAAACGAGATGTGGACTTTATTTTTCTTTTGGGGTTGTGGTGCAAAGTAGTTTTTTAATAACAGCACTTAACACGTTGCAGTCAGTAAATTCGAATGAGAATTCATTAAAGCTGAAGAGAAAGTACTGAGCCTGCAGGTTATTGGAGTGTAAACTGTCATTAGTGGCAAAGCACCCAATAAAGAACAGGCAACCCTGCACCAGCTAAATAATTAAACAGAGACGGCTTTACCTCCAAACAGACACTGCTCACTTCAGTCAAACTCTCCTCTTACACTACAGCCAACACAGTTACTCGTGCATTTCACAGGCAACAGGGTCCAAACAAACTGCCTCAGCCTCTTTACTCACGTAGTAAAAGTTTAATACATTCTTTTAAAAAAAAAAAAAAGAAATCAAACATATTTGAGGATACAGATATTATTTTTAAGTATGTTTTTATATTGGGAAAAATAAATGTATAATGTTAAAAATAAATTTGAATGGATTTATCTTTACACAAACAAAACTGGCATAAAAAGGAGAGGCGTAGGTGACTTAGAAACACTTGCAAATACACTCAATGTATTGTGAGCTACAACATTTCTGACATACTGTAAGAAATATCTAAAATGATCAAAATACCAGAGCTGCAACAACTAGTCAGATAATTGATTAATCGATCCTTAGAAAATAAATCACCAACTATTTTGATAATCTATGAATCGTTTTAGTCATTTTTTTTAAAGGCGTATCACTGGGTTTGGGGAAATTAAGATGAGTATTTTTCACAGTTTTTTGACATTTCATGGAATAAACGATTTATTGATTATTAATCGGTAGATTAATAGATAATGACAATAATCGTTAGTTGCAGCCCTACAAAATACCAGCACAGACACATCCCTTACCTCTTTAGACGGTATCCATAGATGTGTGTGCAGCACTCTGGGGTAACGCTCCCCTCTCCAGCCCTGTGAGCTGTAATATGAGTGCTGGGCCGTGTCCGCAACCAGATCCAGCAGGTGTCTTGTGATGCCTCGTTGCATTGTGTGGAGCACTTGACAGCGGTGACCGAGGGAAAACAATATTAAATAACTACGAGTAAGTTATTCATGGAGGCCCTGACGCCAAAATGTGCAGAACAGTCCAGCTCCCCAAGTGATCTAGACCAGTAGTTCCAAAAGTGGGGACGGGCCCCCCCTGGGGGTTGCGAGACACAGAGAGGGGGGCCGCAAGATGCCCTCAAAAAACCAAAATATTTTTCAAAATAATTTATAATTGCATATTTAACCCATTATTGTACAAATTCTGGTTATATGCTTTCTTAAATTACTTAAAAACAATATTATGGCTGTTAGGCTGTAGTTTTTTTGTGTTGCATTGATGCCCGTGTAGGCCTAATAGTGTGACATTTTTGGGGTCACAGGCTGAAAATTTTGGGAACCCCTGGTCTGGACTAATGTGCTCTTTTCATGTAATCAAATGACCTCCTGAAATCATGTGATGCAATTACGCATCTCATTCCCTCTTTATTTTTTTTTAACAAAAGGATATATTTTTGGCAAACATAGAGGAGACTGTTGAAGCCTATAATAATAAATAGTTGAGAAAGACAGACTCTGGAAAAATTTAAAAAAGGCTTCTCAAAAAGAGAAAAACATTCAAAACACTCTACATGAGTCATAACCTTTCAGTCTGTCACATCTGATTATGAACACTTTGTAAACTACTTAAGCGGATTTCTTCAGCGCTTTTCACGAAGTTTTCACAGAGTATGAGGTAAATATTTAGACACAGTTCACGTTTATATCGACTCACTGTTGCACACTAACAACTCGAGCACTCCTCAGCTGCCTGCATCCTCAGCATGTGAGCTCAGCCCATCAGCTGTTAGCTTGGAACTTAGCTACATCGATGCTACGGAAGTAGCATTGTTTACAGAGCATGGACAAAAAGTGAGGCTGGTGGCCACAGCGTGAACCAAACCCAACTATGTGAACGTGGGATAAAACACTAAAAGGCAGCTATGTGTGACCTCGACTAGAAGGTAAATTGGTAATGAATCAGTAAACGACTTTAGCAAGTGAAGAAAGCGGAAACTGGCGCGCAGGTTTGCTAATGTTTGGCACTGATGGAGGTTAGCATGCTAACGTAAACTTATTCGTCTGAGTCGTTTAGGAGACACACCCCGCTTTATTTTGTGAAACACCCACCACAAGTTGAAACGACATGGACTTGAATTTTTAATTGTGACAAACCTATAGCTTCTTGTTGAGTTTGCCACCTGTTCGTTGAGTTTGTCTGTTGCCCTGAACACCTGTTGTTGTTCCCTGAAGCTACCAGGTGGGACATGGATTTCCTCACTCTGTTTGCTATCTACGTCGTAGTCGTGCTCACATGTATAGTCCTTGTGTGCAAATACTCAGGCCAGCAGCAAACGCCCTTCAGTATTCTCTTCAACGCTGTAGGAAAGGTAAGAAAACGAGCATTTTTTAGCTGTAATTCCACTACCAGACGCCAGGTGGTGCTGTTGGACAATATACTGGTGTGCACTGCAGTAAGAGCTGCTTCTTTTCTTCACAGGTAGTTGCACCATTAACGCCAAAATGGCTCCAAAGGTTTTCACAGTGGGCCTTGCACAGCCTGTTCCATCAAAGGTTTGTGGTTAAAGTGTTCCCCTTATATAAAACTATGATAAATTATAAGTCTGCATCGTTTAATTTACATAAACAATTCTGTATCATTTCCTTCAGTCTTTGTCGTTTGCTTGTGACTGCAGGAACAATATGTTCATCTATCTGCACGTCCTGCTAGAGGCAGCTGTGTATGCAGAGTTCACCTATGAGGTGTTCGGCTTCTGCAGGGAGATGGACACCACTCTGACCAGCCTGTCTGTGCCTTATGTGCTGCTCGCCATCAAGACCTCCTTCTTCTACCTCTGCATCAAGAGAGATCCAGGTTAATTTAGAGGAATTCAAGCTGCAAATCACAAATAATCTGATGCCTTATCGTAATACTCATTGCTTTAAGTAATGACATATCAGGCGTGCTGGCAGTTATTTCATTTTGTCACCTAATGAAGAGAGGGTGGGGGGTAAACATTTTTCTGGGGGAGTCATTTAATGATGGAACAGTCTAATACATCATCACCTATGTTACAGTAAAACAGGCACATTTATTTCATGCAAATCCATGTCTTAGGAATGCCACCTGCAGCTACTGTGCTCATTTCCAATCGCTTAATCTTTATCTCCTTGGCACCAAACTCAAATTAAATTAAATCTTCTGTGTTTTCATATTTTGATTTAGTTTATATTTGGCTTGTGTGCCTGAGTTTTTCTACAGGATACTTGCTTCAGTTACATTAAATGATCATTCTAGACACATTTCATTTAAAGAGTGCTGGTCTACCTCATTACGAGTTATAAGGCCCTTTTCAAATTGTTGGCTTGCAGA
Organism: Naso thynnoides; assembly: GCA_029783665.1. Classification (NCBI taxonomy): domain Eukaryota; kingdom Metazoa; phylum Chordata; class Actinopteri; order Acanthuriformes; family Acanthuridae; genus Naso; species Naso thynnoides. The sequence continues at coordinate 15,889,165 of JAQLOL010000014.1, read as the reverse complement.
AAAAGCAGCTGCATCCACTATAAGTTACCAACAGATTCCTAATTTGAAATAATTCCAGTTGATTAAATGTTAGTGTTTTACAAGAATAGTCATAGAAAATTACTGAAAAGTAAGTTATGGACAGGATTAAGTTTAAAGATAAATCACCAGCCTTCTCCATTACACATTAAAGTTGCATTGTAGCACTAGAATGTGTTTTGTTTGACGCTACGGTATTTTTTTTCTCAACTCTCTCCTCTTGACTTTTGCAGGCACAGTGACAAAGAGGAAAGTAGCCGGCCAGCTGCACATTTATCCGTACGACAGGAGGCTGTTTCATCCGGGAGTCTCCTGTCCAACCTGCCAGCTCATCAAACCGGCTCGCTCCAAACACTGCAGTGAGTACCTACTGCACCTGTTCCTGTGAGGTTTGATAAGCACATAAATATTGTTCATATTATTTGCTCAGTCTTCACTGTAAACACTGTTGGCATTTCAGGAGTCTGCAACAGATGTGTCCAGCGTTTTGACCACCACTGTGTCTGGGTGAACAACTGCATAGGTGCTCAGAACACACGTTACTTCTTGCTTTACCTCTTCAGCGTGTGCGCCATGGCAGGTGACATCGCCCTGCTAACAGCAGACATGCTGCTTCATGCTGTGCTGCGGTCAGGGCTTCTGTCGGCCAGTTATATAGATGAGCACGGCCAGCAGCAGCCAGCAGGGCCTCTGTTTGTTGTACAGGTGAGGACTTGGTACTGCTGACACTCTGTACATACACATACATCACTTGCAGCCATGTTAATTCCTGATGCAATATCTCCTTTTTACCTCCAGCACCTTTTCCTGACTTTCCCTCGAATCGTCTTCATGCTGGGGTTTCTGGTGTTTGTCTTCTTCCTGCTGGCGGGTTATGCTCTGTTCCACACCTATCTGGCTCTTGTCAACCAGACCTCCAATGAGTGGTACAAAAGTCGAGGTTACGTCTGTCAGCACTGCAACCCAACTGCAACCGCAGATCATCTCTGCAGCCCAGCACCAGACCACTCTAAAAGATACTACTACAGCAGAGGGCTGCTCCGAAACCTGGGAGAAATTTTCTTCCCTCTTAAGCCTGTTCAGAAAAAAGACAACTGAAACGAGATGCTGCATTTAGTGCACCATCCCCTGGGTTTTACCATCCCTTAGAACTACTGGTGACTGAAAAAAATAAAGCTTATGTTTGAATATTAGCTCTTTATGGACTCTGGTATCTCCCACAGGATGTCACAAATCGGAAAACTGACAACATTGTCAACAAACACTAAAGTAAGCATTGTTAAATAAAGTCTTTGTAAATTAAATGTTCTACCTGAAAGCTGAGGACGCTGTATTTAGCAGCATTTATGCTTCACCTGCCATCATCTAAAGCATAAATGCTGCTAAAGTTAGAGCAAAGAAAAGGGGACCCCCCATTATTTACATGTAATTTTTCAATACATGATCATAGCAGTGGGGCTATGCTGAAACTCTTTTTTGTTCAATCAGGCATGGGTATATTTCAAGGGTAGTTAGGGGTTTAAATAATTGATTTCTTAAGTTAGGAGATGTCAGGGGATCACTGAAGCCAGCAGGGGGAGGAGTACACACAGCTGGTTAGCTAAGAAGCAGAAATGGAACTTTCAAAAAGTAAAACATTTGATGAAACAAACAAAATTAAATTAAAAAATAAAACAAGCACCACAGTGTTACAGCAAATACATCAAAATATGTCTGCGTAATTCATGTTTACAATTTTTTGTGTGTTCGTAATTTGGTGGTGTAGTGATCATGCAGAATGTGTAATGTGTTTTCTAGTTTGCTGTAAAAGCGTTTCCGCTGTGGTTGCTTTTTTCCGCCTTATATCCAGATAGACTTTCCCCCACAAACATTTATTTATGTAACATTAAATATGTCTTCCGTTGGGACGTAAAGACTTGTGGCTGTTGTAGCTATATGCTATAATAATAGTGATAACTAATATTAGCAAATTGTTGGATTAAGGGCCAGAGATTGACCGGAAGTGGACCACTCTTCTTCGTTCCTGTCGCTTTAAGCCGGGGCGGAAGTGACTACAGGATTGCTGCAACAGTCGGTGTAAGGTCAGGCTTTCTGTGCGGCGAGTTTAAAGGCTACTCTTGTAAAACCAAACCGGTTTTCGGAACCGATCGGTAGTTGTCAAAAAGGCAAAGTGAAGTTTTTACATACAGGACAGCCGAACTGAGTGAGAGTCTTAGCTAACGTTGTCGTCTTTGCTGACGTTAGTCACTACCGGCTGAACGGCTATTCGTTTTTCAAACCTGACAGCGCGGAAAAGTTTGACTCTTTCCTGATGTCTGGCTCAAAATGTACTCGGCTGAGCGGAGCGTTGATCAAACAGCTGCTGGACTCAGTGGACAGCGTCCTGTTTGACTGCGACGGAGTCATCTGGCGGGGGGACCAGGCCATTCCCGGCGCTCCTCAGGTCATAAACCTGCTCAAGGAAAACGGGAAGAAGGTCTTCTTCGTCACCAACAACAGCAGTAAGACGAGGAAGATGTACGCCGACAAAATGTCAACGCTGGGGTTCAACGTGACAGAAGAGGAGGTGTTCGGGACCGCGTACTGCTGCGCCATGTACCTGAAGACGGTCTGCAAGCTGGAGGGCAAAGTGTACCTGATCGGGAGCAACGCCATGCGGCAGGAGCTGGAGGCGGTGGGGATCCAGCAGACCGGGGTGGGACCTGACCACATCTCCGGGAAGCAGGCCGACTGGGCCAACGTGCCTCTGGATCCCGAGGTGAAGGCGGTGGTGGTGGGTTTCGATGAACATTTCAGCTACATGAAGCTGAACAGAGCCTTGCAGTACCTGACCCAGCAGGGCTGCTTGTTTGTGGGAACCAACAGGGACACCAGGCTGCCTTTGGAGGGAGGCAAGGCAGTGCCAGGTAAGGCTGCACACTGCTGTGTGGAGCACTTTAAGTGACTGATTAAGAGGAGCTTCTACACACTGCAGACTCTTAACATTTGCTTAGAGTAGACTGAAAGTTTTTTGGTAAATTGTAAGGCCTCAGAAAAAGTGACTAAGTTTGGGCTTGGATGGAGGCTGAGCCAGGCAGCTTTGACAGTCATACACTCTCATAGACTAAAATGCCAAGCTTATCATCCACAATCCATGTGTAAGAGAAGAACATAAATGCCTCTGTGCGTACAGTGGTACGCCAGAAAGCCGCCTCACGCTGACCGGTTTGCACATGCAGTGGAAGTAGTGGGGATACACCATTACCGCCCTCTAAAGCCCCTAAAACACTTTAGAAATAAAACTGTTTCACACTCAGCAGTGATGTAGTAGCAGATCCAGTACCTTTAATAATAACTAACTGAGGCGCTGTGGCCCAGGCGCTGTGTCACTACGCCCAGAAAAGTAGTTCTGTGGTACTTGTTCCCACAGTAATAATGTGTCTATAACGTAGTTAATATGCAGGTCACAACATGTAGACGGAGCATATTGGAGATTTTCTGATGTGTTTTAGGGGCTTTAGAGGGCGGTTATGGTGTAACCCCACTACTTCCATTGAATGTGCAAAACTGCTTGTGCGAGGCGGCTGTCTGGTGACCGACTGAACGCACAGAGAAGGTAAATG
>JAQLOL010000014.1:15866958-15885445 GCA_029783665.1 Naso thynnoides | reverse complement strand
ACCGACTGAACGCACAGAGAAGGTAAAGGCTGTGGATGATAGGCTACCACCCCACCCCCCAAAAAGTGCAGCTTTCCTTGAAAGGAGTGTTCAGGGTCAATCTAAGTCACTTAATTTGCAAAGTTTTAAGAAATTTTAGGCCATTGAAGAACCTCTGCAAAGTTAAATAAAATAGAATTGTCGTGAATTGTTGGTAATAAAGTAAAAGGTCCCGTCATCTCGCCCTCCCAGGTACAGGCTGCCTCCTGCAGGCCGTCGAGACAGCAGCCCAGCACCAGGCCCAGACGGTGGGCAAACCCAACCACTTCATGTTCGACTGCGTGGCCTCGCAGTACGGCGTGGTCCGCGACCGCTGCCTGATGGTGGGCGACCGCCTCGACACGGACATCATGCTGGGCTCCAACTGCGGCCTGAAGACCCTCCTCACCCTGACGGGGGTCAGCACCGTGGCGGACGCGGAAGCCCATCAGAACAGCGGCTGTGCGGAGAGGCAGGGGATGGTGCCAGATTATTATGTGGAGAGCATCGCAGATCTTCTTCCAGCTCTGCAGGGATGAGATTACGGTGTAGCTAAATTATAGCCTAGCAGCTACAAACCAGAGGGATTTGTGTCGCCTGTCACATGTCATCAAAAAGGGAATATTTTATGTTAAAATTAATATAAAACGTCTCTTTAACAAAGTCACAACCAAGCAGCTAGCTGCAGTGGGACAGAACAAAGACTCTATTAATAATATAAACTTAACCTGATATTGATGTTTTATTAAGAATAATAAGATCAGCGACTTGTAGTATTGTTTTAGTGTAATTTAAGTGCAAACATAACTCAAGGAGTAGAGTGTATGTTCCTTTTTTAGGAAATTGAGTGTACTGTCTGATGCAATCTCCTCTTAAGCAACTTCAAGTCACACTCAGAGAGGGAAATAAGCACACAAAATGTGTGTCAACAGTTTGGTAATATTTGTGTGTATTCAGGTTCACAGCTCTGTTCCACAGTCTATAAATAACAGCTGCAGAATGGGGCTAAATGGCACTGAACTGATCTAACTTGAGCTTTCTGTTTTTATGGATTTTCACACCTCAGCAGAAATGCTAACTCGCAGTTACCCTCATGGGATGGTGCAATGATTCATTATTTTGTTTGAATGTGTTTAACGCACTGGCTAACATGTTTTAAAGGTGTTCCAATCTGATGTCCTTGACTCCCAGAATCCATTAAAAAAAAAAAAGTTCAGATTCATAATAAAATGTGCTGTCTTCACTAAATCAGTCTCTGCTCTGTGGCTTTAAGTTCAAAGTGAACACAGCAAACTTCCCTCTTAGTCCTGTGCTTAAAGTCACCTTGGGTTGTCATCGGCTGGATGCCGCAATAGTCAGAACTGAGTATCACTTCTCACCTGACGAGAGAAGCTTTCCAAGCTGCGCCTGCCTCACCCCTTTGTCCATTGTCTGGACTGAGGAGGGCGGCCAATTCCCCTCATGTAAGTGTATGTTTGAGTGAGGGAAAATGGGGAAAGAAGAAAGATGGGTGATGTTTGAGAGGTATATTGAATCATATTAGGCAGGGAAGACATTTAAAAAAGGAGAAAATTGCAAGATGACAAAATTGGGGGAAAAAAATGCATTTGGCAAGATGCAGAGTTTTATGTGAAGTGGGTGTCTTTTTTTGGAGGAAGATGGTGAGGGCAAAGGAGGAGGAGGAAGTGGGAGGAGGAGGTCTGCAGGGACAAAGGGAAGCCGGCCAGGTGCACAGAGTCTCAGTCAGTCAGCCCTGGTCATGACCACAGCTCCATGCCGATAGCTACGAGAAGGAAGCAGCACGAGTGAGGAGCTGTCAAGGGACACAGGATGGTGAGGTGCTGGAAACACTCGGATAACTCTTTGGAGGAAGCACAGTGTGCGGTAAGCACATTTAAAAAAGCATCTACTGAGTATGAAAAGATGCGTATGATCTGGCAAAAAGGTCAAGGCGTGAAACTTCTGGTTTTTGCAATCCAGCAACTTTTGCTACATGACAGTCTAGTTGCAGCTGTATGATAGGATGTGACTTTCAGATATTAAGTAGAGATCTCAGCAGCCAATCCAAACTTGAAAATTCAGCCTGAAGCTTGTGTTTATGTTTACATCTCATGCAGAAATGTGAAGCACCGTTTAAATAGCTTGCCTGGTTCTTTTGTGTGGCTCATTTCTTCAGGATGGGGACTCTGCTGCGTCCTCCCAGTCCCACTTCCCACACAAGGCATTCTGGGTCAGCCTGTCAGCCTCTCTGCTCCTGGTTATCCTCGTCCTCGGCTTGACGGGGCACCTGTGGCTGTCGCAGCCTCACACTCAGGTACTCATGACTGTAAACCCAGGGTTATTATAGTAACCTAAACTTTAAACTAAAATGAAAAATGAGCTGTGAGAAAAGCTGTCTTGACTCATACATATTAAAAAAAATTGAAGAAAAAATGAAACTAAACTGAAACAATATTGCCTTCTTCTTGTAAAAATAATTTAAAGAAGAAGAAAAACAGCCTAGCAGCTACAAACCTGAGGGATTTGGCTTGCCTGTTGGATGTCATCTAAAAGGGAATATTTCATGATAAGATAAATATAATTAAAATAATCTCTTTAACAAAGTCACAACCAAGCAGCTAGCTGCAGTGTGACAGAAGAAAGACTATTAATAAAATAAATTTAACATGATATCGATGTTTTATTATGAATAATAAGAACAATGACTCCGAATACTGTATTCATGTAATTTAAACTCAAGGAGTGAAAACTGAAAAAAACTAAACTGAGGCATCATTGCCTGCTTGCAATACTAATAAAAAAAAAAAGTAAATTCAGTTCAATTTTAGCTCTTTAGCTTCATTTATTGTCATTTTGCAACAGAGTTGCACAGTTAAATGCAACTTTTAGCCCCTTCATGTTTCGCATACATAAGACATGCAGAAATACTTGAATTATAAGCATTTAGCATATTTTTTGGATGTATTTTCATGTAGTATACAATATACTCCATAGTATACCTGATCTGAACAAAAACACACAACAACTAATGTAAACTAAATATTTAAAAATTAAACTTTTCTAGAAAAAAAAAAGACGCTACACAAAAACTAGCAAAAATCCCCTGTGAAAACGAATTAAAACCACACTGAAATAAAATAAAAATGTTCCAAGAAAATATTTCTGACCTTGCTGACATTAATAAGTCTCTGTTTGTTAGTCCTCACAGATCTTCCGAATCGCAGTCCCAGATCACACGGGACTTCTCATCAACCAGTCAGCCGTTGTCGACCAGCAGAATGACCTGGTGACCTTTTCTGTGACCTCAGCAGCAAACCAGACGTCCACTGTGCTCTTTGATATCAAACATGTGTGTCTAGGTGATCAGCATGAAATCTGATATTCGATGCTGATGCAGGTTATAGAAGTCTGAATGCGTGCCTTTGTGTTGCAGGGCTTGATATGCTACAAACCTGTGGAGCAGGGAAGCTGCTTCCTGCGAAAGATGGAGAAGTCGGACTACGAAAACGTGCACTCCCTCCTGCACGAGTCGACGCACAAGGTAACAGGCAGCGACATTTCAAGACCTGAGAACTTAACCGTCATGTTATGTAATGGGGGCCTCCCCACGTTGCAGTCAGGATATGTGAGACTACAAAGCTCCAACATGCAAAACACACCAAAGGGCAAATGAGAGAAAAAGAAAGTTGTGGTTGCCCTTTAAGCTCTGCCAGGTGTTTCTAAAGTCACCCACTGCTAATGTGTGAATTGGCATTTCTGCCTGTGACTCAGAGTTTTACCCAGAATCAAATGCACCGTGGAGCCAAGGCCTGCTGGGTTTCGTGGGTTCCACATGAGTGCCGCTCTGCACAGAGAGAGAGCTGAAGCGCACAGAGCCTTGAAGAGCGAGTATCCTCTCGCCTCCACGGCTGAATTCCTCAGCTCATGTGATCCCTCCAGGCCCTCTTGGCGTTGGATCTTCTTACAAGAGGCAGTGAGCCTGAGCCCTGGAGCGGGCACAATGGCCACTCTGTGTGAGGGCTCTTTGGCTTTTAAGACTCTGTTGGATTAAAATACACCCTGGTGCATTGGCCAGGCAGTGAAGGGGCTGTGTGTGCCTGCTTTGTGATGAATATCTGGATCTCTAATATGGATTCTTAATTGTGATTGGACAATATGAGCAGGTGAAAGGCCACAACTTGGGTTCAAATAGAGATTAGAAGTGGAGCCTTGCAGGTAAACTGAGATGGAGGTTTGCGTCTCCTCTTTATCATCTTTTCTGCTCAATAGTCCATTTCCACGCATCAGGAGACGAGTCTGTGAGTGTTTTTGTGATCCTGCCTCATGGTGTCACATGTCTCATGCGCTTCCTTGGTTGATTGTGGTCATTTAATCTACGACGGGAGGGATAGGCCCTGTATGGATGGAGGATAACCACGGTTTGTCCCTCTATTCTGCAGCACAATGGGCTTCTTGGTTGGAAAAGCGGCGATTACGTGACCACTTGAGCATAATGGAACTTTAAGTGGTTCCCTATCACTGCCAATCAGAAGTGTAAGTGGTGCAATTACACACAGCCTTTGTGACAAATAAGAGCACAAATGTGCAGCAGTGTTGACCTCATAGGTGAAGCTATCAGGCTAATAGCAGCTTGAGTGTCAGTCCTCATCACATCTCCCTCACTTTGACCAAAAAGATGTTTATTTTACTTTAAATTGAGTTGAAGATGATTTCTCACACTTATTAAATGACACTGCAGCTTTCATGAAACTCCAAAGGAGACAGAGATTAATGAATGAAACTCTCCGTCTGTTTTTGTCCTCGCCAGAGTCAGTTCCAGCTGTCTGGGAACGAGACGCAGAGGCAGACGGAGTTCCTGGGAGTGCTGGCCACCAGTCAGGTGGACGTGTCCACGCTGGAGGAGCCTCTGCAGGCTCTGTGTCAGGACAGGTCTGTCCACTGGACCAGGAGGGCCAAGGGTAAGAAGAACAGCCAGACTTCACAGACACTAACATTAAATGTCATGTAGAAAAAAAAATAAAAATGTTTGCAATCACCATGCCATCCAGAGAGTGTCGAAACACTGAGCCACAGTATTGCAAAGGGATCCGTGTTCCTTTATTACTTTGAGCACACAGGGTTCACAGGGTTTATATGGAGTCAATAACAGTTACTCCATGGGGTCAATAACAGTTACTCCTTTCTGCTGCCATACTGCAATTAACAATATTTTTCCCCCAGGATGGCGAAGTCAAGCCTTGAAATTTAAACCAGCACACAATGTTGCTCAAACAAACTGAAATCACAAACAACTTGATTTCGCCTCCTAGGAAAACAACATTGCATACTGTAAATACTCATGAGAGCACCAAATGCGTATTAATCCGCCACTAAAATTAGTCCCCCACAAAGGCCCTCTTTACACCTGATGTTAGCTAAGAGCTACAGAGCCCTGCTGCTTTTTAACCTTTACTCATTAATGGGTTTTTTTTTTGTTCTCTCTCTAAATTCTGGTCTAACAAGCAAGATGGATAAACACCAATTTCTAAAATGGTTTGATGGGATGATTGAAATCATTAATAATTAGTCTTTAATCAAAGTCAAAACCAGAGAGGCTGCAGCTAATTAAATTTTTAATTATCAAATTATCTGATAATTATTTTCTCAATTGATTTTGTCTAAAAAATTTCACGAAGTAGTAAAAAAAGCCAGCTACCAGACTTCATCTGATCAACAGAACCTCGAAATCTAAAGGTATTTGATGTTCGGTTAACTGCCATTTGGACAAAGATAAGCAGCAAATCCTCACAAATAAAAAGCTGAAAACAAACATTTGTTGTTTTCGCTCAAAAAATAATTGAAACTGTTAACCGATTGTCTAATCATTTCACTGATAAGAAAAACTACATGATACTTAGGTACAATCAGAGAGAGAAAATTATGGAAAAGACATTTTGGTGATTTACTGCATGTTTTTTAACTCTTTACTGACATTTTGGTTAAAAGAGTCAAATGGCGTTTTCATATCTGGACTATGTGAGGTCATAGCGCACATCAGATGAGTTCAGGACCCACTTGTCACTTCCCGCGGACTTTGTGTGAAAGCAGATTTTAAATTTAGTCAGCTGGCACCTTCATACAGACCAAGCATGTCAGGCTGAAACCCGACCTTCATCTCTGACGTGCAGTGACCTTTCCATGGATGCACTTGGTGACAGGCCGAAAAAAAAAAGCATTAAGTGGTGCCGGTGGCACATTTTTGTCCCTGCAGAAGCAGCTTATTATTGTACAATGATAGAATATAAAGTGTATAATGTAATATATGTAAATACAACCTTAAAATGAACATGTTAGGGATTTTGTGGATGGATCATTGCAAGTAAAAATGTTTCTGTCAAATCATTTATTTCTTAATATACAAGTATTTGTAGAATTGTTAAGTTTAGAGGAGGCAGCGTGTTTTTCCAGCATTGTTGTGCTGATCTGTCCACAGTCAAGTTTTGTTCATTTATCTGCAACTTGTAAAGGATTTAATCTCGTTTTCAGGCCCTGGCAAGCAGAGGCTGGTCTACTTCTGCATCGACATCTGCTTCCCCAGCAACATCTGCGTGTCCGTGTGCTTCTACTACCTGCCAGAGTGACTGTGCATTCTCCTCCTCTCCTCCCAGCCAAAGATCAGGGGAAAAAAAACAAACAGATAACGGAACAAAAGCCAGCTTTGACTGTTTGCTCTGTGCCACACAGCTGCCAGTAAACCGGCGAAGCGGCCAACACTCCCAGACCATTTCCATCCTTCCGAGAGAGAAGAGATGGAGACAGGCTGTCGGAGGTTATCGCCAAAGCCCCGTCGTCACTCTCTTCATGTGTAATACCCTCTCTGGTGGCACACTTCAGAGATTACAGAAGAAAGATCCCCTTTTTTTGTACATCCTGTAACCCACTGCCACAGTGTCATTATGTGTAACCGTTCCTGTTGCAGCGAGAGAGTTTGGATCAGTCTAATAAAAGACTGTTGTGTATTTTTTGGACATTTTTCCTTCATTTAAGGGGAAAAAAGGAGAAAAACCTGCAAGGACTTGTGTGAATGTCTTTACTGCTGAACATTTTCTGTATTCATTTTTCATTTCAAATCCACATACAATCATTAAGAAAAGTACATCCCAGCTTTGAATTAAAAGAATTAAATGAGTAATACATATAACACATGAGAAAGTGGTCGTTTGGATTCAATAAATACGGTACAGTATAAAAACAGACTTGAAGAGGGAACTCATGTTATGCACATAGTTAAAAAACATCAAGGCTATCTGATGAACATCATGTTTTTAATCAGTTTCCTCTATTTAGTAATGTTGGTACAGAAGTTTTCTTGTACGACTGCTTAAATTTTCATGCAAAGTGGTGTTCTTTAGCTTTAAACTGGATTTTTTCTTCACGAATTCTAACCTGTTGCCATGCTTAATACTTAAAAGCACCTGTCAAGGAGCACTGTAGGTATTCATCTTAATGCTTGAACAAAAGTCTCCACTTTGTCAAGATGATCTTTTCTGGAAAAGTTTGAAAACAGTCCCCTTAAAAGCAGACCAAAGAGTCCATTGTTTTTCTGTTCTTGTCTAACTCTGCACAGACTGTCTGCCATCTCCTGTCTCTTCGTGTCTGTCCCCCTCCTCCTCATCCTCCTCAGCCCAGCACGCTGTCATTAAATGCCAGACACACGACGGCCTTCTGGTGGCCACTGTATTCCCTCTTGATCTCCCCGGTCTCCACGCACCACAGACGAGCCAGGTTGTCTGAGGAGGCTGTGGGATGGAAACGAGAGAGAAATTCACCTTAAAGTATTTTTAAACATGCTCATAGCATTTTGTGTGCGCCTCCTTGCATTGAGACAACCCATCTGCTATGTTGGCTCACATACTAACCAGTGACAATATACTGCGAGTCTCCAGAGAAAGCGCAGTCCCACATCCAGCCTCTAGACGTCTCTCCGGGATTGTTGCTCTTGATGCTCAGCTCCGTCATCAGTGAGAAGTTGGACGTCCTCCAGATCTTACAGGTCTGGTCTGCTGAGCAGGTGGCCAACAGGCTGGAGACGACAAAAATCACAAAAACACAGAGCAGGAAATGCTAACATATACCAGAATGCAAAGCTGGTTTTACAATTTAATATCATTTTCCTTAAAGAGGACATATTATTCACATTTTTGGGTCTTTGATTTTTGGACTCCTATAGAGCAGCTAGACACAACTGACCAAACAGTAAAGTCTGTAGATTTTAAGAAAACGGTCCCTCCCGCACTCTGTCTTCCTACTATTAACTGCATCCTCTCAAAATGGTCTGTGTAGCTTCCTCCTTCCCGTTTCCCTCTTCTGTGCACCCCCCAGTACTCATGACCCCTTTACTGACACAAAATTAACACGGCTAGGACACTGATGAAATGTTACTTAAAGCTCGCACTTCTCGCTCTTCAACATGACAAAATAACAACTGTCTTTTAGCAGCACTTTTAACCGTTAGTCCAGCGTGTGTGCTCATGTTGAGGAAGTGCTGTGAATAACTCCCAAAGAGGTGTTTTCCTTTTGCTGACCAAGAAACAGGAACACTATCAACTTCAGTCTGGCGCTTGCCTCTTTAGGAAAACTAATTAATTCACCCAAAAAACACAAAACAGAAAACACTTTATTGAAGCCATATGGAGCAAAGTGCTGACAGCAATCCCTGAAGCAGAGAGCAGCTGTCTGAGCAGAGTGGAGGAGGGAGCAGGCACAGCGCTATGTGCAGAGCTGGCATGTCCATACAGGGAAGATAAGCACACACTAACGTAAGTTAAAACGAAAATGTCCTGAAACACAGTCTGCAGGCCTCACTTCAAAAATCGGTGTACCTCGTTATGTGACGCTTTGGCATTGTTTAATACAACTATCCGACATTGTAACAGCATTTGTAGATCAGAAAAGATGGAAAAGCGTAATAGCTCTCCTTTAAGTTTTCACTTGGACAAACATGTTGAACATCTCAACACTTTTTAGATACAAGAACATTAGTTGTTATTTGAGAGATAATCAACAGAGAAAGACTTATAGCAGGAGGGAAACTCACGTGGAATCTGGGCTGAACTTGCAGCGGAGGGAGTAGCGTTGGTGCGCAGGGATCTTAGTTTTAGGAATGAGCTGAGTCACTTCATCTCCAATGCCCACAGCCAGGTTCCACACATAGCAGTTTCCCTGTTAGAGGACAATAAAAGGACCAAAAGAGGCTGCTTGAATCATTTCATTTAACTGATCAATGTATTATGAACAGCACAACTTCCAGACTGTTTGGAAACCGACCGAGCTGTTGACCGCTGCCATGTAACTGGCGTCTGGGTCGATGTGAACTGAGTTGACTGAAACCTCTGGCTCAGGAATCAGCTGTTCGTTTTGGTCGGTCTTCAGATCCCAGATATGAATCACTCCGCTCTGGTCTCCGACAATCAACTCCGCCTGAAAAACAAGCAACAATGATTGTTTGTGGACTACTAGACTACTGAAATAACAAGTAAACAACAGCATTACTGCTTCTGCACTGTCTCACCTGGTTGGGATGCAAGCAAACACAGTTGATTGGAGCGTTGACCTGGAATATCCTCTGACACTGCAGATTTCTGGACCTGGGAGGAGCAGCGGGGATCAAAGTTAGGTTTGTCGAGCACCGAAGTGAATGTGTTTTAGCATAGCAAGCTTTCTGAGCAGCACCTGAGGTCCCATATGCGAGCCATGCAGTCTTCCCCTCCCGTGTACATCCAGCGTCCATCCTCATGGAAGCCCACGGACGTGATGTTCTTACTAACGCCGTCGTAATTGATCACAGGGTTGGGGTTGTTGGAGTTCAGGTCGTACATGCGGATGTGCTGATAACCTGACAAAAGAGTGTAAATGACTGCAAAATAAAGTGGCTATGAAATTAATTGTGGAATCTTAGCCGTGCATAAAGCTTCATAATAATATAAGAAATTAGGAGAAGGCAGAAGAGAAATTTTGAACTAACCTGCAGCTGCAATCATACTCCTATCAGGTGTCACCTCAAGTGAATTTACTTGCTGGGAGCAAATGTTAAGGGTGTTGATCATATTGTTTGTTTATATTTTGTAACTGTAATATTTGTCAGCTTGAACAAGTCCTTATTTATACAAAATAGCAGAGGGATCACCATAGTGCTGATCCTATTTACGGACAAATCATGTAGCTCCTCCAAAGACAGTAAACAAAAGCTAATTTTAAAGCATCCATATTGACTCTACTGAGATAAATCTTATATTCCCTCCTCAGACAGATACATACTTGGAGCCGTGGCTAAGGTAGAAGGAGTTGTACAGATCTAGTAACATGAACAAGCAGACCTATGTGGACAGTTTGTTAGTGCGCAGAGACTGATGTCCGTTTTCTTAGACCAACTGGCAAATTTCTAATTACCTAAAAGACAGATACCGCAGTAGTAACTAACTTCAGACTCGCTGCATAATCACTGAAAGAGTTGAATTGCATGTGCATGCAAAAGGGGCTCAAACCCCTCTTTTTCTATTTGTAGGATCTGACATTAAAATATTACCAAATATCACAGTACAACGTATGTTTCAGTTCCATATGTCGGGGCACACTGTAAGGATACAGAGTCCTGGTGCTGGACCGTCCTGGTGCAGATCCCGCTGTGGGCCTGCCAGAAACGGACAGTGTGGTCGTATCCAGCCGTGGCCAGAATGACCGGGTCGCTGCCCACCGTCCCCTGGTTCACATTCATGCTTGACTGCTGGCGGTCACCACTCGAAGTAACGCATGAGTAGCACTGCACAGGAATAGAGAAGAGACAGTCAGCGGCTGCGCTTTTCTGAGTAACTTTACCGTTAAATTTCGACCTTGAACAGGAACAGAGTTTACGGTTATACTGTGGAAAAAATTAAGGATACATCTTATATCTTACAGGCTAATGTTAGCTAAGCAGCCTAGCGATGTTAAAGAGCTGTCTAATGTGGACATTTAACTTGTTTTTCCATTTCAAAAGCGAACACACTGCGGCTGTTGCAACATTTAATTGTCAGACATGATTTGGAATAATTGCGAAAACTTAACAGGTCAAATTGTGCAAGTTTTGATTACCTTCACTTGTTCGTGTTGACGGCAAAACAGTACGTCTCCGTACTGTGTCCCCTAGCAACTTACAATTATTCAAAAGTTCCGTGTAAAAAAAAACAAAACAAAAACTGCGCTTTGCCGCCACCTACTGCCTGATTTTTGTCATGACAGGATCGGGTGACTGCAGCCGTGTGATGTCAATGACCGTAAAACGTCTCTGATTATGAACAACTGGGACTAAAATGGTCAGTGTGCTAAGACTGCGTCAAAGAAGAGTTACTCTACTTAAACAGAGTATGAAAAGTAAAAGTACTCATGTACTCATGTAGAATATTACATTTCGGAACAATGTATATTACATAATTGAATAATGAGGTTCAGTAAAGTGTCATCCTGGTCTAAAATAATAATTAATATTTATTGGTTACATATTTATTGGTTGGTTATATTTTGTAGTATTGATCTAAATCTGCAAAATAACTAATTAATACATTTATCAATTAAACTCAGTAGAGTAAAATAAATAAATAAATATTTGCCTTTGAAATAATGTAAAAGTGCAAAGTAGCTTGAAATGGATTACAAGTTATTCCAAATTGTACCTGTACTTGTAAAAGCAAAGAATTTGAGAAAATGTACTTATTTACTTTACAACACAGCAGAATACCCAGTTTAAAAAAACAAACAAACATTTAAATAGGGTGTAATTACTGGTACAATATTTGATCAGCCAAGTGTAAGAAGCTTATTGATTAAATGCAGTCATTCAATAGTGATGTAGCACCGACAGTATTATTGTTTCATTTTTCATTTCATATTTTGAATGGTGTTTTAAAACCTGGTGGCTCATTACATAATTTCCTTGAACAATAAAGGCAGACTCAGATAATTTGACACAATCAATTGACATTTTAATGTTTCACAACTTTATTTATGTTTCACAAACAGTTAGCCCAACAGGAATACACCTGAATAAATAAGTTACATGAATAAATAAATAAGTTAAATAAACAGAAACAGTGTAGTGAATGTATCTCTTTAGAAAACACAAAGACCACATGTGTAAATGACAATTCTCCTTGTTAACATCTGAATCAGAACACACAGCAGGTGAAGCAGCCAACTGCGACACGTTCATTTCCCTGCTCAGTCAGTGTTTTCATCACAGCCGCTGCAGCAGAGCAGACATGTGCTGTTTCACCTCTCCTGGGTCAGCCAGCGAGCAGGCCAGGACCACCCCCCTGATCCCAGCCCTCATTTTAGTGGAGGGGAGAATCTACAAGATATCAGAAGAATCCTCAAACATGTGATTTGATTTTAAAGCTTACCCACACAGCACAGAAATGAATGCTACAGTACCTTCACATATATTTTGCATCGTTCCAAAAGGAACTTCCACTTCATCGCAGTCCGCTGGTCATCTGTCAAACTGCTGAACTCCTCCGTCTGCCACACATGAAATGAAACCGCACAGGTGATAAACCTCTCATGTTGGAGCTGCAACTCCAGTTTATTTGAATTCTAATTGAAAAAATTAAAATCTGTCATGACTTTGCAGAACCTCACAGAATTTATCTGTTTTTTTTTTTTAATTAGTTTTTCATACACCAGTATTTATCTCTTGTCTCTTATGTTCTTAAAATTGGACGTCCAAATGCTACTACATGTGACATTTCGGCTGAATCATCACTCTGTGAAGTGTTTCGGACCGTGCAGCCGAGTGTCTTTTCTGCCACTGGGCTCCTGAGGGTGCAGGCTTGCAGGGTGCCCGTGTGGTCGGTGACGTCTACCAGCAGGTCAAAGCCTGTGGTGGCTGCAAAGGCCTGATCCCTCCCTGGACAAAACTGGTTGATGCAGCTCTGCAGGTCGTCGGTCACCTGAAACTTACACCGGGAGCTGAGACAGGAGAGAGCAGCCTGATCATTGGAACATTCAGTAAACCAATCATTATATTTGTCAGAGTTGTGAGAAAAACATTAACAGTAACTGTTTTGATAATGAGTCAAAGTGACGTTATGCATTTGTGTGAACTCACCAACGAGTCCTGATGACTTTAGAAAAAGAAGAGTCGAGGTCGAGCTTGGAGATGAAGCTGTATGTGATGCCGAAGAAAGCCTCGGGATTCTCGCCGGCCTTCTCCTTCAGCTGGCTCACAGTGTACACGTCAGTGATGGAATCCACTGTGGAGACAACAGCAGCGCCACATGCTCACATGTTCATGTCTGCAGACTTTTTCGTCACGCAGGCTGCAACTTGTCATTTTGACACCTGAGAAGTTAATGTGCTACATCAGGAAAAAAAAACAAAACATAAGTGACGGTGGGTGATATGCTTGTTTTTGTTTATGTTGACATATCCCATGAAAAAAACAGGATTCATCAATTCCTGCTGACTTAAACATATCAAGGACTCATGAAACAAAATGGCGTCAGCTCCAAACTCCATGTGAATTACTGAAGACAGGGCTGCAACTAACTAATATTTTCGTAATCAGTTAAACTTGTGATTATTTTCACTATTCATCAATTAATTATTTATTCCAACAAATATTTTAAAAAGTGGGAAAAATGCTCATTTCAATTTCCCGGAGCCCAGTGTGGCACCTTCAAATTGTGTCTTTTGTCCAAACAACAACCCGTAACACAAAGACGCAGCAGATCCTCACATTTATGAGGCTGAACCATGAATTCTTTGTACTTTTTTGAGAAATGACTGAAACGAGTAATCAATTATCAAAACAGTTGGCAATCACTTTTCTATCGATTGATTAAACGATTAGTTGATTAATAGCTGCAGCTCTAACTGTAGAAGGGTTAGTCGTTTCTTAAACGAGCTCAGCCCTGTAGTTTTAACAAACACAACTAGAGCAGGAGGAAACTGTTTGTCTGGTGATTTTCAGCCACAGATTCGTTTGCCAATATTGTGTGTTTATGGCACAATGATTAAAACAGTGAAATCAGCACGTCGTGACATTTCAGCCACTGTAGCAGAGTGGCTCAGTGATGTGTTGTTAATATTGTCATTTTAGACAGAGATGGAAGTCTACGGCACAGAGGGAAAAGGCTGCGTGTGGCTACTTGGATCTGTGATTAACTGTGACTCATGTGAAGATCCTCTCTTCCCTTTTTCCACTTTGTGTTGCTTTTATCTCCTGAACTGCACTGATGTTGCTGCTTATATGTGCTTGCGTGTTTTCCTCCAGCTTGTTTGTGCTTGAACCAGCTGTGCTTAATGTTCCCATTTTTCCTCACTGCTCTGTCCCCTTCTATCCTCTCTATCTTTTTAAAAATAATGTGACAATAACGCATTTTTTAGGGTGCCTATTGTCAGATGGTTGGGGACTACCGCTAGAAATTAGTCACACAGCTTAAAATTGCCCCAGATATTTATTGATTGATTTATTTTTATTGTTTATTTGACAGGGACAATGCACAGCTCTTTAGCGGTGCTAGAGTTAGCTATAAGCTAATTTTCATCTGTAGTCCCTGGGCAAGAAACACAGAACAACATCTCTGCATCCCTCTACTGTTATTGTTATGATTGATTAATGGAGAATGTCCATGACATAAACTAATAAACACACAGGATCAATTTATTATTAGTTTTGGGAATTTTATGGGTACTTTCATTGCGTGTCAACTAACCTTAAGACCCCAGAGGGAAATTAAAAGAGAGAAAGAAAAGACAAAAGCAGGTGAAACATGAGGTCTAACACGTCAGAACGAGGAGAGTTCTTCACTGTAACCTACCTGGCACATCCTCCGGCTTCTCGTCTTCATCCAGAGCCCCAGACTCAGACACTTCCTTAGCGTAGCTGAACAGCAGGCTGGCCTCTCTGGTGTCTGAGGGCAAATGATTGACAGCAGCAACAGACTGACCACTTCCACTTCACAGCAGGGAGATGATGTTTGTTTTTCTGACACTGCGTGCCACAGCTGATTGGTTTGTTTCCCAAAATAGCATTTAATTTCATTTTGATCAGCTGCACGAGAGACGTTTCTGTCATGAGTGTGTGCGGATGCTGTGAAATCTTACCAGGATTGACAGTGATAATGGTTTTCGAGTTAACGGTTGCTGTCATGCCGTTGCGAAAGCTGTCAAAGCTAATCTTTGCATCAGCGATGAAGAGCACTTTGAATGAAGCATAAAAGTTAAAACAACAGTAAGTTATCGGAAACATAAACACAGTTACATCTCAGATATCCACGTCGGCGTTTCTCCTCAGTGCAGAATGGTAATGGGACGTGACAGGCAGGAATAACATTTAAATAAAGATTCATTTTGCGGCTGAGAGCGAGCCGCAGCTGTTAACCTACCCGTCTCCTTGGGTATCAAAGTTTGCACGAGCTGAATGGCCTCTCTGTCCCAGCTGTGAGTGAAACGGAGGTCAGGGAGTTACTCGGGGGTGAGCAAAGTGAAAATCAAACACACATGCAGGTTAATCTGAAGTCTCGTGTCACCGGAGTGAATTTGCGGTAACCTGAAGAAACACGCTTAACACGATCCGTGCAGCCATTGAGGAGAAATGTGGCACAAAAGCAACAGAAGCAATAAATCTGTTTTAATTTTCCAAATTAATAGAGGAGCGTGACGCACCAGACGAGCGGGAAGGAAGAGACAGAGTCGTCAAAGAGCTTCACTTCCAGCCTCTGCCCTCTGCGTCCGTCTGAAGTGGTGAACTGCTTCAGCGCCCCAGTCTGCAAAATGTAAACTGAAGCTTCCATCACAGTATCTCCACTGGAAGTAACAAATGCAGCAAAAAGGCGGCACAATTTTAAATAAGAATCTAATTTAGTTATTTGGACTGAGAGGAAACTATAATTTTTAAATCCTTATTCTCATTTTCATTAAAAAAGATATTAGAGTGATAATTGTGTGATTACTGCGGCGACCTCTACCAAACAAAGATGTTTTCTTAAGTCTGCAGAAAGTGATGTGTGTGCCAGCACCACAATATTTGAATTAAATAACATTTTTGACACACATTTCTCCTTTAAAATAATCATTTTAAAACTGCAGTGGGCCATACTACAATTTCGAGTAAATTTCGATCGGTTATGCAGCAACATTAGTAGGTGCAGTGTTCGGCCTCACGCTGAACTCTGAGGCACCGTATGTGTCAGGCGAACGACAAGCACAGCTCCACGTAACCACACACACAACACAGACTCCATGCAGTCTATTAGGCAACTTTTAAGATATGAATTAAGTAAATTCCTGAAACTGCGATAAGCGTGATTTTCAGCCTCGTGTTAACCGAAGAAATATTTGCTCAGCATCCACATTATTCGAAAACGTCCAACCTCGTGCTTATCTCGCCTCCACTGTGGCCTCAGTGACAGGTTCTGCGAGTTTTCCGTGACCAGCTTTAATAATCTTACATAAAACCACCTTTAACAGCCTGTCCCTTGTTGTTAAAGCAGTTTTAAAGCTCAGGAAACTTTAATAACCTAATTTTCCATCGTAGTTGAGATTTCTGTGGGGAAAGTGACAGCTAAAAAACCGCCATCTAATGCAACCAGTGTGCGAAGACGTTGGAAAGCATCTTTTGGTTTCTCCTTCAGATCATCGACTGTCCTCAAGCTGTGTGTGAGAAACACCTCGCCAAGATCAGTGGGATCCTGACATTTCATTACCAGTTGGACTCACGATTCATTCAATAACCAGCACGTGTTTGATTCTGAAACATGACTGTTGGCCCACTGAGATCTTCCCAACAGGATTCATACTGGTTTCATAAGACTGGAACTATACTTCAAAATTGAAGGGATAAAAAAACAAAAACAAAACACTTTGATAAAGCAACAGTAAGACATTTTCTCCTCTCAGCCAAACATGAGCAAAGCTGTACCATGACGCTGAGTATTTCCTCCACAGCTCCAGTCCATGTCAGCCCACTGGATCAAAGTGCCGGCAGCACTTATTCCCATTTTTGCTCAGCAATCAATCACACAAATGAAAGACGAAGCAGACACCTTTTTCCTCCTCCACTGAGACAGGCTTTGAACAGACCAGTCTGGGAAGCACTCCTTAAATCAGTGAACCTTGTCAGTAAAGCCTGAACCTTAGAAAACAGTTCATCACTTTGGGAAGCACACTTTGCTTTCTTGCAGAGTTTGACTGCAAGATTAACACAGTTCCACTCTCATGTCCAAAATATATAGCTAGGTGACAAAATCTGCCAACCTGCACCTCCACAGCACAGTGATTAAAGCAGCACTGTATCTCATCTCACCTGCAGAACAGTCTAATCTACTGTAAAATGACAAATTGTGGTTGTTAATTACATATTTAACATACGAGATCAGCACTTTGTTTTGTTAGTTAGATGTTTCCGCCTGTTTCTAGTATGTATACGGGGCCCTATAGAAAATTGATTTGGGAGCCCCCCCCAGCTCTGCTGATACTACTGACTATTGTCTATTGGTCATTAGCACACCTGCTGTAAATTTATTTATCTATTTTGATTTTATTTTTTTTTTAAAAATACACTAGTTTAACTTGCAGTTAGCACCTTGTGTCGTAGCTGGATTTTCTTCCACAGGGGGACTCTGATGAAGTGTACATGGAAGCAGATGATAGTTTTGCATCTTGGAGAGCAGACAATCTCTCAATTACTATTTGGCAAAGTCAGCAGCTTCCCCTAATTCGGCATAGCACCCATTTCGGCAATGCACCCATTTCGGCCTGGCATGTTTTTACCCTTTTATGGGTTTCAATCTGAAATGGTAGCAAATTACAAAAGTCAAAAGTGGTCTAGTGTTGACTGTCAATTTAATATTTCAAGTGACACAGTACAAACTGGCCTAATGAAAGAGGTGGTTGTATTTTGCATGAGAACATTTCATTAACATAATTACTACATTGTCACACAACAACAAAAATGAATATTAAAATAAAAAGATGAATAAAGATCAGACGCTCTTGGATCCCCGTAGCCACAGGGCCCTAAGCAGGCGCTTACTTCATTAATACCTTGGACAGGTTCTGCTTCATGCTACGCTAAAATGGGGGTATAAATCTCATATAAAGTGAGAATGGGACATAGGAGCCATGTGGGTCTTATCTTATTCAATTAAGACAACAAAAAAGTGTGTTTTAGAAAATGTTGCACTGAAAGACCCTTTTTACTGTCATGTACAGCAGACTAAAGCATTTTGTTTTGAAAATCTTTGCTGTTATCATCATTGTTCCTCTCTCTCCATGTATACAAAGCACTTTTGGTGATGTAGGAAATAATTATGGCATACACACTAAACAAGTCAAGTAAAAATGGTGAAGAAAGACACTTGGAAAACAAAAACTGACATATAACAGTGTAACTTCCTTCACGAGGGCCCTACCGACTTGACAGCAGCCAGTACATTTATCACCGTGCCATCCA